>NTHP01000025.1:109607-159942 GCA_003416845.1 Oplegnathus fasciatus
GTCTCTCACTCTTTTATTCCCCCTCTTTTTCTCATGCCCCCCCACCCCTCCTCCCCATCCCCTGGAGCCACTTTGCGAATGAATGGATTCCAAGTGTTTACTCAGCAACTCTGCCTGTCCCTCTATATTTCTCAGGATTTCATCAAAAAGAGGAAGAGAACCTGCAGACTACTACTACCATCAGAGACCACCAGAGACTTTAGGTGTACATCTGACAGAAAACTGGAGAATATGGTAGGGGATGCAGCGCTCATCCCTGCAATTGTGACTTCAAATGTACATATGTAAACTGCGGTCGACTCACTCTGCATTCTTGGAAACACACACACATTGTGATTAGCTTCTGTCATAGACACAACAGCTGTTTGAGTCTTATTCTAATGCTTTCAGGGACATCTTCACACACACAACCAAACACTGTCTGTTACAGCAATGTCTTACTGAGTTTAAATCTTTGTAAGAAGTAAGAATGAAACCTGTGATTCTTTCTTGTGAGATGTCATTTCAAGGAGAAGGAGGAAACCTGCCTTGACTCTACAAAACACATTTATAACTTACTAATAACTTACAAATGCTGTTGGAAGAGAAATAATGGTTTAGGTAAAATTTCTTTTAAAAAAGTCTCACTTTTTAGTTTTCTGTATGACAGCAAGCCTGAGCTGATTGCTGAGCTGAAATATATGAAGGATTTAATCCAAAAAACAAAATGTGCCTTTTTGGAGTGAAGCAAGATGTCAGACTTTTGCAGTCCTTGGCTGATAAAATAGGGACTATATTACCTGTAAATGTTTTTCCACAAAAGTCATCATGGGATCAGCAGCATGTGGGTGTGTACAGCATGATAAAATCAACAAAATGTCAAATGCACCAAACCCAGTGTCAGTCTAGTTGGTTATGTTGAATTGATTTATTTGCCAAAACAGCATATTCAGTCTAATTTGTTTTTAGCATTGCCTTAAATGCAATACTTTAGATTCTCCTGTGAGCTTTACTCATTAAAGTGTGATTCAGGGTACAATTGGAAAACAGCAACCACTGCCTCTGAGATAGGCAATTGTTTGAAGCTATACACTGAAATGGAAGCACAACACCCAAAGTTACAATTCTTATCATCAGTATGAACCTGAACCGGCAGCTCCTACACAGCTCAACTTCAGGGAATGACTGTCTGTAACCATGCTGTTGTCTATCAACATTAAAATAAAAAGTTTACAAAAACATGATTTCCCTTTTTTTTGATTGTAATACATGAGTTTAGACAATCGTGTGTGTGTGTGTGTGTGTGTGTGTGTGTGTGTGTGTGTGAGTTTGTACTAAAGGAATATTACAGATATAGTAAACAACTTGTGGTTTAGCTAGACACCATAGTTCTTAGCAAGATAACTTTTTTTCTTAAAATTACAGTGAAGTTAATTAACTGCATTTTCCAACAATGCTGTTGCATAAGAGGATGCTGAATCAGCCCAGAATTTAGCAGTGAAATAGCAGAAATATGGCCTCTTTCCTTTTAATTTATAGATCCTAATGTGGTTCCCAATGTCGCAGGTCAGCAACATCATCATAGTATTAGGTGGGTGGGGGGGTGAATATCAGCCATTTTGTAAACATAGTAAATGCAGGGTGTTTTCGTTGTACACAAATAATGCATGTGCATATTGATACATGATGTGTGGAAGTACATTGTCTAAAATTGTAAATACATAAACTGACCATAGGACAGGACAAGTGTACAGGGAGCATAGAGGTACAGAGAGGTACAGGGAGGCTCTGGTGGGGTGGTGGGGTGGTTTAGGAGAAGAGGGGATTAGCAAGAGGCCGCAGGCCCTGAGGCAGAGGGCCCGTTTCCTGGCCTGAGCCCCTGTTTGTCCTGCCTGACCTGGCAGCTCTGGGGGCAGATCCTGCTTGGATACAGCCCCGCTCCCACGCCTGTCTGAAGCTGTTAGCCACTGGCTGTGAGTAGCTAGCTGGGCTTAGTGTTGTCTGAGCTGCGGCTGGGTCGGGAGGGGTCCAATCATCTGTGTGTGTGTGTGTGTGTGTACTTTGTGTCGGCGTAGTGAGGGTGACGGGGAAACAGGCATCCAGTAAGGCAGTGGGCGGTTTTGATTAAAGACTTTGGTTTGATTATTATTATTGCCACCATATTTTTTCATATCAGGCCTGTTAGAAGGACAGTTAGCTCATGTCATCTCTCTGTGTCCCTCTACGTGAATGCCCATGTACATATGGGTGACAAATTACAGGAAAAAACCCAACATAAAGTCTCTTCATAAGGTGTCTGACCATTATATATTGGCCAGAACAGCTTCAGTGAACGTTGGCATAGATTCCGCACCATTCTTCCAAAAGATATTCCCTCATTTTGGTGTTTTGTTGATGGTGGTGGAAAACACTCTGGTTCAAAATCTCCCAAAGGTGTTTAATTAGGAGGAGATCTGGTGATTGTGAAGACCATCGCATATGATTCACATCATTTTTTTACTCATCAAACCATTCAGTGAACCCCTAACCATGTTATGCCACTCCTTTATTCAGGTTTTAATTTGTTGGCCATATGTACTGTATGTTCTCAGGTTATTAAGTGTGCATTTAGCATGATGACATTATCAGTCTGGCTTGCTGGGCTCAGTCCAGACATCGTATCATTCACAACAGCTCTCCCCATGTTGTTAAAAGTGATGGGTCACCTCCTTGTGTATCTTACCTTTTGTAATTAACTTCACCCCCCTATTTGACTAAACAATCAATTAGAAGCACTATCATGCATGCTAGTGTTTAAAGGCTGTTGTCTGCATCCCAATTGTGTGCAGAAGTGTGTTTTTACTTAAAAATCCATAAGATAACACCTCTCCTCTCTGGCTGGGGGACTTGTTTGATTATCACTCTCCAAAAATGAAAATGAAATGAGGGGATATTTACTTTTCTTCCCCAAAAGCTTTGATAGCTCAATCGCTTGTTTTCAGTGGCTTGTTATTATTTTTCAATTGGTGGATTGGCTGTTGGGTTTGGAGTAGCACAGAGCAGCTCTGCGAGTGTTGTTTCTGCCCTGGATATACACAGAGCTGTCAGTGAAAGCCCAGAGAGAACAGCAGTGAGACAGAGAGAGCGAGAAGGGGTCATTAGTAAATCTCTGTTGGTGTCTCAAACATTAAAGGCTACATCTACTATGTATATACATATATGTTCCAGTATGGTTTAACACATCACTAAGTCAAGCTTTATGAGTAATTACTATCATCTATAGGCTACCCAACACTTTCTGGGCTATAAGTCACCATAGATATTGAGCTGACAAAAGGCCTTTTTTCAAAATAAAGTATTTTTTTTAAAAACTTTTTTTGAAGACTGACATCTGAGTAGGACAGAAAACTGATTACAATAACAATGTAACAGAGAAATACCCAAAACTTCATACCTGTGAAATCATGTGTTTCCACTTTCAGATATGGTCTCATGGGTCAGAAAATATTACATTTTTCTTTTGGGTTTTGTCCTCCTGCCTCCATCGTCACTGGTGAGCCAGTGGCGTCACTCCTGCCCCGCTTTATAAAACTGTCAACGCCTCTCTCTCACCTGGACTGACACACACCACCCCAAACACCAGGGCAGGACGGGGGCTATTTTTGTCCAGAGCAGGGGATCAGTCACTGGTAAAAGACGCACCTAACTTGTGGCTTCCAACGGGCATTTTCTCCCAGCTGATCATTTCGACAGAAAGAGGATCACTACATTGTTTCTTTTATGAATCTGGCAAATTATTCTTACTTCTCTGGCATGTGCAACATGACCGCGGAGACGCAGCACTCGCCTGCCGAGGCGAGTCCTGTTGTCATGTCTCCAAATGTGAGCCTGGACTCGCCGCTGCCTCCGCCGCCTCTGATGCTGCAGGCCCGGTCAAAGGACAATATTTTGATCAAGTCTGAGCCCCGGGGCAGCAGTCCGAACACGGAGGATGGAGCCGCTCTGGGGCAGACTGAGGAGCACCTGCCCACCGGGAGCCGCCGGAGGAAGAGGCCCGTCCAGAGGGGGAAACCTCCCTACAGCTACATCGCTCTCATCGCCATGGCCATTGCCAACTCTCCCGAGAGAAAGCTCACCCTGGGGGGCATTTATAAGTTCATCATGGAGCGTTTTCCTTTCTACAGGGAGAACTCCAAGAAGTGGCAGAACTCCATCCGCCACAACCTCACCCTCAACGACTGCTTTGTTAAGATCCCCCGGGAGCCCGGCAGACCAGGTAAAGGCAACTACTGGACTTTGGACCCCGCCGCTGAGGACATGTTTGACAACGGGAGCTTTTTGAGGAGGAGGAAAAGATTCAAGCGCACAGATGTGAGCACCTACCCCGGCTACATGCAGAGCTCCAGCGCGTTCACCCCAACCCCAATGGGCAGGCCCTCGTACCCCAACACCCTGTACGCTGGGATAGGGTCTGGTTATGGCTCTCAGCTGACTGCCACATCCCCGCATCCGGCCATGCTGCATCACTACCAGACCTCCGCCGGGGTCGGCCAAGGACAGCCGCGCATGTTCAGCATCGACAACATCATCAGCCAGCAGACGGTGGTGCAGGGCGGCCCGGGGGGAGAGCTCAACTCCCAAGCGCTGGGGCTCGGCGGAGGTGACCTGGGCACCATGACCTCCAGCTGCTCGGTCACCGGCACCGACCCGTCTGCGTGCTTCCAAACCCAGACTGTCAACCCCTCAGCGAACATGCTGAGCAGAAACAGCGGGAACCTCTCATCCAACCTGGCTGCCGGGTACCCGTACTCCTCTTCGGCCTCTCCTCCAAATCTGCCCGCCATGACCCAGTCCGGTTTCTCTCCAGGGAGCTCTCAAGTGTACTGCTCCGGCAACCGGCTGTCCCTGCCGGCCCTGCGCCCGGGCTCCTGCGCCGAGCATACGGAGCAGCTGCTGGGCCTCTCCAGCCCCATGAACTCCTACAACAACACCTACATGAGACAGGCCAACTTTGCGTCAGGATTAGAGCGATATATGTGAAACATTATTCGCCAAATTAATTAATTATAGGCTACTAAATTGTCCCATATTAAAGGAATATCCCCACAATGAATCCATATGAGATGAAACACACAGATCTGGTATCATAACATACAAAATCCCTATCAGAATATTATTATATTATAGCCAAATATAAGGCCTATATTCCAAATGCCTTACATGACCTACTATTATGCCATAACAGACTCATTAAACGACAGAATTATAAGTTCCTGTAAGAAATTGGGTGATTTATTTGTGCCAAGATCAGATATGACACTAAAGGACCGAGCCTCATGACAAAACATTCCTATTTTTAAAGGTGTAAAGCCATTTAGATCCGTTTGACACATTCCATGACTGTATCTCAGAGAGTTTAATGTATTTCATTGCGCCACATTTCGTTCATATTTCCAGTGTTTTAGAATTTGTTTTGAAGTTTACATGTGTTTATTTGTCTTATCATGATCAAGTCTGCCGTTTGTCATGTAAATAGTTTGTTGATGTATGAAAACTTTATTAAAAGAAGAGTGTTATCATTGCTGACGACAGGTCGCCTGAAATAAATTCATTTTTACAGTAAAATAAATGTGTTGTTTATTAACGACAATTCAAATCTATTTGTAAAAACACTAGTTTTTCCTGTTTGGTTTAGTGTAACTGCAGGTTACATGTAGGCTACCGGTNNTGATAACAGGAGTTTCATTTAAAGCTGAAACAGAGTGTATTATATTCATTAATTATATGAATTTCTTATGATATTCAAGACCAAACCAGCTCAAAAATATGTTTTGATTCACTTCTTAATGTTTTATCATGCTTCAAGAATCAGACAATTTTAATCTTGCCCTCTTAGTAAAACAAAACTAGATTAAAAATGTAAATTGGTGTTCATGTGGATGAAGGATCCTGGTTCAGATATATTTCGAATCTTCCACTAACAAAAGGTAAACGCAACATTAGCAGCATTGATTTAATTTAAAAGCCTAAATGATTTTTCTTCTGATAGACAAAATATGTTTGAAAGTACAAATGTTGTTCAAATTAGACACAATGTACACATTCACATTTAGACACAAGGATAATCTAAAAATAAAACACATTATTCATCATCATCACACATGAATTAAGATGACAAAAAGTGAATGCAATACAAACGTTAGGAATTCTTAATCAAACTTATTGATTGAACTAAACATAACCACTCAAACCGTGTACAAATAAAGCAGAAATGATGCAAAATGTTCACATCTATTGAGCTTTAACTGGGTTTAAAATCTACAACACAGGCCTTCGTGTGAAACCTGAGAGAATAAATATTGTACCAACAACACAATGAGGAAGTGAAGGATGTTGTACGAACCACTTTCACAGTCTGGACTGGAATCTCTGTCACATCTTCAACATCTCTGTAGAAATAATCTTCCTCACAGTTGAACGACTAATTTGCTTTTCCTCATAATTAATTCCTTTATTTTTAATTCCACCATATAAAGTATTTTAAAGTATTACTCAGAATATGTTAAATAATTTAACTTGTCTCTCTCCTTTTTTCAGGATCATTTGAATTAAAATGCTTTATTGTTACATGTAAATGAACGTTTATCTGTCAGTTTGATGTTGCTAAACATATTATTTGATTCAAGGGTGTGTATGCACATGTAACATATTCAGTGCTCATTTACTATTTCTTTGAGCATCAGAAATAACAAATCTACACATTGTTTACTGGTTATTATCAACTATGTCCACATTTAGTTGTTATTCAGATTTTAATTCTAATTTGACTTTCTCTGTTAGTTTTCTGTTGAAAATTAAAATATCAACTACTGGACATGACCATAATAAATATAAATCAACTGGTGAAGCCTTGGAAAAGCATAATCAATAAACAAAATAGTAACCAATTTATCATAATTTGTAGGAATTACTTCCCTATCATGGTCATGGTCATGTAGAAATGTAGAAAGAAAGTGTAATAATTGGTGTTGGTGACATAAGAATTGTTGGGTCTCTGTAAATGATATTATAAAGAGTACGGTCTAGTCCTGCTCTATATGTAAAGTGTCATGAGATAAATTTTATTTATATAGCGCCAAATCACAACAAAAGTTGACTTGTTAAGAAAAAAATACAATTTAGTCCTTTGTAGCACTCAGGTAATTCAGGGACTGTGCAAGCTGTGGTTACCTTTCGTTCCTGATTAAATGTTAAACTCACAAAAACAAGTCAAAGAGAGAGAGAGATATGCTGTTATTCAATAATAAAGTGCTTAGAGTTTGTTTTTGCTCAGGCTATGAATGCTTCCTGCTACCAATAACATGGCTATGCATTTATATGTGTAATTCATCAGAAAAATACAGGCCAGATGAAAATTACATGGTGGGACTATTATTATTAATGAGAGACCATAATATGAGATCATTAAGGCTACACTGGTCTGATATTGAGGCCCTCTACATCTATACTGCACTCAAACTATTGATGCATCAAAGGGGCAAATGTATGTTATGCTACAATTTCTGTGGGGGCCCATGATACAACCAGTACTGGTGTAAGGATTGTGTTGTGTTCAAACTGCTATATGGAGTCCCAGCTACTGTTTCCTACCTGCTGCAGTAGTACAGTCTTGCCTCGGGGCCACCTGGTGGGTCAGTCCGGCCACACACACAATCAAACATGGGCTGAAGCAGTTAACACCTGTAACTGAAAACTTACAAGACTGGTTGTTTGGTCTGAAGACAGTCTTTGAGAAGTGGGACAGCGTCTTGATAAAGACCAAACAACAAGCCCAGTTGCCTTTGATAATAATCTACAGCCACACATTTCATGACCTGGGAGCATTATGGATATTTTAAAGCAGTTAGTCAGCATGGTCCAACTCAAAGTGTAGGCCTGCTCATGCAGCTAAACCTCATTATTCCCGTCTAATACATAATGAATAAACAAACTGCTGTTGTATCAGACAACATCTTGTTGACATAAAGAGTCAAACAGGTCAAAGACCTTCCACCACTAGATGGAAGCAGAAGCAAGATGTTCAGCCTGTGGGATTGTTTTCACTCTTTTAACTTCTTTTAGCAAACTGTGAGTTTGTTGTGATTAATGACACTAATTCTGGTCAACAGTAAACAGTGAAGCCATTGCTAAAGTAAGCAGATTTCCTGTGTTTTAAATGCTCATTTTAATCAGGTCAGTTAGATCTGTGCCAGTCTTACACAGAATCAGACATGGTCTGAATGTTTTATTGCCTTTTTCTGAACTGGACTGATTTGACTTTGAAGTCTTTAAAGAGATTTTATTGTGTGAGGAAGCGCTGTCATACATTTGTTCATACTTCCGTTAGTGATTTCCTCTCTTTCCTACAGAATTGCTTTTGTTAATAGAGAATAGGTGGGAGTTTTCTGCACTGTGGTTCTACATGATAAAAGAAATGTACACTGATGAAACTGCTCATTGTTTATGACCACTGAACATCGATGCAATGGGGAAGTTTGTACAGAATTTCAGGTTGGTTCTACATCAGTGAAAAGTATAAAGAAATGGCAATAAAATCAACTTCTCATGTGCACAACCTGGACTCAACAACAACTAATAATGTACTTAAGTATTATAATGTGCATGAATACTTGTGCACACAGTTAACAATGTATATGCTTTATACTACTCTGATTTTTTTTTTTTTTTTTCAAAGACAATATTTCCATGTTAACGTGAGGCTGCTGCATTTTAGTTGACTTGACTTTGAGCTTAATTTGGCCCTTTTTCAGAATCTCAGAATATCTCAGCAGCTTTCGGTTTCTCAGCTTAGTGGAAACTTTTCAGTTTTATTATTTGCTCCATATTCATAGGACACAACACTGGCGATTGCTGTCATTTTGGCAGCCAGAACTGTGAGGATATCTCTTTAACAACAGCAGAGGGCGCTTCAGCACCACAAACTGCAACGATGAGAGACTCCTCCATTGAGGCAAATCACGGATCACAAGAACCAAAACCCCCCATTGAACCTTTGGAAACTTGAAGAACCTGAAATCTCCAACAGCGCACGTTTTGTAGGTTATTAAATTTTAACTACGTCGAAAAATGAAAAAAATAAAGAATCGACAAAATAATATATTTTCAGCCATCTGTCACGACAAAATGAAATATGTGCAGGTACGCTGTGGGTGCTTGATAATAAAAAAAGAGTTGTACATTAAAACAGGACTATAATTTTGTAGCTACACACACAGTATTTTTTTAAGTGGGTCATGTAGGCCATGTTTTATTTGTTGATTGTCAAACACAATACTTGCTGTAGATCTTTACAGATGTTCCAGCACAGTATAAATCTACAAGTCTATGCATAAAGAATTACAGGTTTCACATCCAGGTAAACTAGCTGTGTGGAAGACAGTGTGAGAGGTCAATAAATAAATAGGCCTAAATAAATGTATAAATGAATAAAATGTGGACTGTTTTTATCCCAGGGAATTAAAATAGGAAATATTTGGTAATATAGGCCGCGTGTGCAGACCTGGAGAAAGTAACGTGTCATGTCTGTGGGGCAGCTGTCAGGCAGGTCTCAGTGAGTCTATTTCAGATTTTAAAAGGGCTTGTGACAGGCAGGTCAGAGGAGAGGACACACGGCTCAGTCAGGGCTTCTGTGGGCTATTTAACAAGTTGCATGCTTGACTTGCACTTGATTCCTCAGCGGAGCAGTAGTTTCCTTCAATAAAGAAAAAGCCCACAAACGCAGAGCTGAATAAATAAACAAGCAGACAAACAACACAGATGTATTGTAGTCCAGATTACATGAAAGCTCTGTTGTTCCCTGATATGCCAAAATAATTTAAAAACTAAAATTATGACAACCTGTGTTTTGTTTGACCCATAAGATGAATGGGGTGCTGATGTAAATGCATTACAATAACTGGGTGTTTCTGCAGCGCAATGAACTGGACTGTCAGCCCGCACACACTACACACACACACTACACACACATATTACACTTTGTCATCTGCAGGCCTTTTCACTCCTGACGAAGACGAATTGGAGCAGGTTGCGGCTGACTATAAACCCGTGTGCCCTGCTGAATTATGCAGTAAATGCAGACGGATGATGTTGTGACTTCTTGACAAGGCAAACACAAAACCCGTGAGAAGTGATCAGGGAATTAGGCTACCGGCCAAAACCTTTGAGGGGGAATTCAATCCGGCCAAATCCGCCAATTTATTAGGGAACATAATAGACCAATAGCGCCGTTTGTATAGACTATTTAACACCTTCAGTAGTTCAACAAAAACTGATGTGACAGATCAAAATGTTTCAAGTCAAAAGTGAAAAATAAAATTAACAGTCAAATGAAAATAGTGCTAAAAGGCCTATTTTAGTTCATCTGGCAACATCCTGGTAGGCTTTTAATTATAAACTTCATTTTTATTTTATAGATGAGGCCTTTAGGTTTACAATCATCACATTTCATTTCCAACAATACAATTAATTTGAAAAAGAACGGAAATAATGATAAAAATAATAGGCTAATAATAATAATAATAATAATAATAATAATAATAACTGAATATACCATTGACTATTTGAATATAGAATTGACATGTGTGCACGTTACACGATTTGCATTTCGACCTCCTTCGTTACCTTTTTCTTCGATGACCATTCGGAACTTGAAGTGCGGATATTTCTCAGAAATATTTACAACTTACTTGTTACATTATAAACTGGTGGGAGACTTGATTTGACTGTAAACAATACTGATACATGCTTTGCTTGTGTTTGTGGGCTATTTCATGAAGATCACCGTCACCATCACAGGAGTACACCTTCTACTGCTCTCACCTTACACTGCAAAAAAATGTCCATTTAATTGAGTCACGCAACCTCAGGTTCAGAAATAAAATCGCGTTTTTAAATGATTCAACGAGAAATTTCATCGTTGGTTCATCAGTGAGACCATTTTGTTTTTAATGCATTTTTATCCATATTCCTGTTTAAAAAAAAAAAAAAAATCAATATATTGATAAATCACAGAATAACGTAGGCCAGGTCTCCAACTATGCTGAATAAATTAAAAATGTTAATTATTAAAACAAGTTCATGTGCATATGAACAAATAATATCATCATTCAATATAGCCTACATGTGTTCGTTATTTTTGTTTCATTTTTTTGAACGAAATATGATTTTAAGATTCAAGATCAAATCCAAATATGACTTTTTGCAGGGTAATTTCGTCCAGTTCCTGGTAACAGTGACTCAAAGACCACGTGACCAGCGTGGTCCTATAAATACCTTTTGAGAGCTAAGAAGGATAGTGTGATAGTCTGGCTGGATACCTACCCAATCCCGTGCGTAAAAGATACTTTGGAAAGATACTTGGATATCCAGAAGTAGCCTTTTAAATAACCTACAACATAAACTGATCACAGACGGAAACAATCGCACCTCAAGACAACACAAGTCCAGACTGGTGCAAGATCGATCGATGATCTTTGACTGTTTTTTTACGCCGGAAAAGCAGAAGTTTTCTGCTTGATGAGAACCTCGCTCGGCCCTGCTTGACCAGCCTCGGACGACCAGGAGTCGCCAAATCCACAGGTCAAAGAGTTATTTATCTTTTCAATAGATTCTAGCCATGTGTGCATTCAGTAGTTGGAGATAAAGCTGCAGCAAAAGTCTGGTGTGGTTGTAAGGGGGAGAGGGAGAGTGTGTGCGCGCTCTCGCTCAGTATAGCCTCACCGGACTAGAGGAGGAGGAAATCTGGGAGAGAGGGGGAAGAGAAGCGGCGTCTCCAAGGATGACTTTAGGGACGGATATGTCCGACAGCTCTGCATTGTCCGAAGATGTGGACATCGATGTGGTTGGGGGTGACATATCCGTTGGAAAGGACGGAAAGTACATTCACCACGAGTTCAACTTGGACAATGACTCGGACGATAATTACTCCCAGAACGCAGCCGAGAGGGTTTCCTCTCCCGGGCTCAGCAGCTCCGACTGCCCGTCAGACCAGATGGGGTCCAACGCTGAGGTCGGGACCGTGATCGGGGAGAAACCCAGAAAAAGTGCACTTGTGAAGCCACCCTACTCTTATATCGCCCTGATCACCATGGCCATCCTGCAGAGCCCCAAGAAACGCCTCACTCTCAGTGAGATCTGCGAGTTCATCAGCAACAGATTCCCCTACTACCGGGAGAAATTCCCCGCGTGGCAAAACTCTATTCGCCACAATCTTTCCCTAAACGACTGCTTCGTGAAAATCCCACGAGAGCCTGGCAACCCCGGAAAGGGCAACTACTGGACCCTCGACCCGGATTCCGCAGACATGTTCGACAACGGGAGCTTCTTGCGCAGGAGGAAGCGCTTCAAGAGGCACCAAACTAATGAAATCCTCAGGGACTCTGGTGGCTTTCTACCCGGGTTTGGATACGGCCCGTACGGATACAACTATGGACTTCAGCTGCAGAACTTCCACGCAGCCCACAACCCGTATCACCCACACCACACAGGTGGTTCATTCCCGTTCCCTAACGCCCCCTGCACCTTGCCCCCATCAGCCTCCATATTCCCTGCGCCGCACCCCCTGCCCACCCTTTTAGGGGCCGATTTAAGAAAGCCCTTTTATCCCCAGCTAAGCCCGTCTCTGCCGCCTCTCAAGACGGACTCCAGCACCCCGAGTCGGCCTTCATTCTCCATTGACAATATCATCGGTGCGGCCAACTCCACCGCCTCTTCCTACAGCGCACAGCCGGGCAGCCAGGCTCAGATCCTGGCCATGTTGACCCCAGCACTGGCCTCTGCTTCCAGCCATTTGAACCTATCACAGGACAACATATTACAACCCGGGCCACAGAGCCAGACTTTTTCCAGCAAAACCCCGAATATGAACACTTGTCCTTTCTAGAAAAAAAATGGTGAGAAAGCTCGCTGAAAATCTTTTATTAAAAAGCCAATTGTGGCGTCGTCCTATGTGAAGGTAGGCTGTACATTCTTGGTGAAATAAGAGTGTTTTGGCTCTCCCCATTTCCTAACAATGTAAGAGGAGAGAATTATTTATGGTTTGTAAATATGTGTATAATATTGAGAGACAGAAGCAAGAGAAACTCGGTGAAGGATCTTTTTAAACAACGCTGGCCTGCAATCTGGCAATGTGGCCTTCATTTGTCAGTGGGAGGAGAAAGAAAGAGATCCGGTTATTTTAACATAAGTTAAAGGTGTCACCCGATTTTTTAAAATATAATTGAGAATTTTATTATGATTTATATTGTTTTTACTTTGTGCGTCGTGAGAAAATGGCACTGTTGTTGTTGACATATAGGCTGACAGAGACGGCAAACTCAGGTTTTACTTAGAAAGCACATGGGACAAAGGGGAGTTTCTGACACAAAAATAACCATTTCCCACTATCACCCCCCCGAATCTCCTCTACATGGTGAATTAGTGACAATATCATTTCATGTTGTCGGTGGACACGTAGGCTGTGTGGTTTTTGGTATAAAAGAGCGCATTACCTCTCTCAACCTTTTTAATTGTTGTTCGTTCCTATCTATTTCACAATTTAATCTGTGAAACATACAGTATGTCATGTGTTGCCAATAGAGAGAGAGACACCTAAATGTTCATAGGTCATTTTTTTTGTTGTAACGACAAGAATAATAAATGTTTGTGAATTTGAAAAAAAAAAATCGTTTTTTTTTCATTGCATGGAAAGTTTGTGCTCCACAAACAATGAGTAAAAAAAAATTGACCAAACAGCAGCACATGAGTTAAATTAAAATGCTGTTTAAAACCATTTTTTAAAAATGCAAATGAACTGTTTTGAAAGGACTCACGTCTCCTGTGCATGCATACTGCAGGGGTTCATTTGAAACCAGTTTTATCTGAAGTAAAAAGGAGATTTTCATACTTTTATCTTCCTATTTGGGGTTAAATCTTAATATTTATTCTTGTTCTAATCATGCAGCTTCTAATATTACTTAATTCAGGTGTGGACCAATTACAACAAGGTGATCAGACAAAATAGATTAGTCTCTAAGTAATGCAGTTAATTAAGACTCTTTCTTTTTAGGTGTGAGAAACACACAAAAAATCAGTTGAAATATTTCAAACACGACTTGATGTATATAACAGTCATGAATATCACGCAACAGTGGGCAAGTATTCCTCTTGTGTGGCTCTTGCTCGCTTGTAAAAGGACCATTTTCTAGCAAGTTACAAAGGCCCTAAATGAATGGGGACGTTAGCGGGCCTCGGCGGTCTGTAATTGAAAGTGAACAAGGATATACCCACGGTCTTTTGGGTTTTCGTTGCTAATTTGTAGCAGCATTTTTCATCAGGCTCCTAATCCACCATAATGCGGCTTTTGGGCCCGTTTGTTGATGTTGTCAGTGCGGACCCCTGGCCCAGGAGAGTGAATGTGCGCGCAGCGAGCGGTCCCCCCTGTGAGACCAGCCACACACATTTAGACCCTGAAAAGCAATCTTCTCTAAAGGCCCTCGCTTTGCTCCGCTTTCATGTCATCTGTGTTGTCTCGGGATACGTATAAAAGAAGCAGTGGGACTCGTCCGGCTACAGAAAACAGGCCTATTGGTCTTTTTCAGAGTTGTTGGAGCACATGTTTCCAGACAGAAGGGGGTGTAAAGCCTCCTTTATTTACCAGATCTGTGTGCAAATGGTTAAATTAGTTTGTGGGTGTTTTGACAGATGATTATTAAGGATGAAGGGTGGGAGGGCTGACTCCTCTGTTTTCCCTCAGCACAGCTCACTGAAAGTCTTTGAAACGAAAACCAACACATGACTACTTTCTTTATCCAGACAGCAGCCTTTCTTTCTCCCCCCCCCTTTTCTCTCTCCCTCCCTGCCAGTGCAAATTGGACAACTGATAAATATCGCGTAAGGATTTGGGAAATAATTCTGATCAGAGCTTCTCCCGCTAAAATCCACGCTGTTAATTGATATCCTGCACATATATAGTTTGCAGAGTAAATGAGGCGGAAAAAAACATTAGCAGACTTATTGAAGTTTTCTGCGCACACTCGCCCTGACAGGGAGTCATTACTCACCGCATCAGTCCATTAAAATCCACATGAAGCGTTTGCAGAGGTGGTTAAAAAACCATTTAAAGAACGGCAGGAACGAAAACTAAGCCAATAAAAATCACGAGACACAAAGCATAACGCGCACACACACACAGACACACACACTGGATCTGCTGTGGGGAGGTTCAGCCAAAGGCACCGGCTTTGAAAATGATTTGAGACTGAACCCATTTCAACGAATTTTCAGCTCAAATGCGCACAAACTCTCTCCATCTCAGCTGTAAGATTACAGGCTTGTGACCAGAATAGACCTGGATCTTCCTCCAACCACCACAAACACTGAACACATTAGACATCCGGGCTCGCATCTTCCAAAAGGCCCTTTAATTTTTTCATATTAAGTCCTAATAGGATATCACCACCGCTCATGCAACGACGCGTTAATGCTTCATGAAGACCCTGGTCTCCGTGCGGGTTTGTCACTTCAAGACCACCCACAGTTTCAGCACCAGCAGAGCGCGTCTTTATTTAGGCACCGCGACGACATTCGTCATTTTTTTTCGTGACGTTTTCTCAAACGAAATGAGAAGTGAGTGATGTGTGAAGTGACAGCCAAATGACTCAACAGTCACCAAAAACACATTTATACATTTCAAGGCAATTCCCATCTCCGTCTAACCGCTCCCATATGCTCCGTTTGGGCGTAAGAAGACTTGAACCCGTATTTCGTGCCTCTCTAATTTATTTATAGACGTAGATGTCACCATACATTTAGATTTATCTCTTCTTTCCACTCTGAATATTTTCTCCTTTTAGGATTCCCGGGAAAATGGCATGAGGTGGTTGCAGTGAGACCGTTATACTATTATTATAATTCAATTTTCAATAGAGTTTCGTCTTTAACAGCGCGTGGCAGCGGGGGATTAAATGAAATCGTTTTGCTTAAATCTTTCACTGCCTTGCCAATAACGTTACGTCCCTGATCGATGCATCTTGCACTGCATGCTGCGTCTTGAAGGACACGAGGACAGAGGCTGTGCTGACGCCGCGAGGAAACCGTGTGTGTGCATGATGTGTGTGTGCGTGTGTGTGTGTGCGTGCGCGTGAGGTAATAGAGATGTCAGTCTTCAAGGTCACGCGCGCCAATTGAAACTGTTGAAAGCCATTCTTCACTAACTGTACAGAGAACTAAAAAATATAATAGGCTATAATATAATATTATATAGTATAATAGGTTATAATCCCTCTAGTATAGGCGTACCTAAAATACACATTGGCCTACATTAATTTAATTTATAACAGTTTATAATGGTGTAACTGAAGGGCTGCATCATTAAGATTATGGGAATAAATATGGATACAGACCTATTGAAGATCATTTGGGGTTTCACTTCCCCTCAAATCAATCGTAGTCCCCTTAATAATTTATTCTGCCTTTTAACGGACTGAGTTATCACGCAAAAATAAGATGTTGCTGTAAAATAATCAAGACACACGAAAATGACAGGTGCTATGGCATCTATAAGTCCTTTACAAAGACGCACAGACAATATTAATATTGTAGATTGGAGTTATATTTTCTGTTCATCACTTAAAAGAGGACAAAGGCAGTTTTCAGATTTTGAAATTTCGACTAGTTTCATCTGAACCTAAAACGGGAATCTCCGGAACTTTGTTCCATTGAATAAATGCCCCACAATGGACACATTTCAGGCCGCATCTGCCTGTTTAATTAGATTTTTTGTTCAATTGGAAACTCCTGTATGAGCTGTATTTTAGGGAGTGTACTAGTAATCAAAACAAACCACTCACATTTTATTTTTTGGGACATCCTTGAAACCCTCATCTCGCCCTGTCAAACACACACACACGTCCACAAAGTCCTACTTGTGGTCCCCGTTGGGGACAGCCCTCTGACGCTCTCCCCTCATAAAGCATCAACTCGCTTGTCCACTTCGTTCAGGTTTCTATGAAACAAATAGGACTATATCTTATCCCCTATACCCCCCTCTCCTCTCTCTCCTTCCTCCGCGTGAGTGTAGCTGTGCGCGCGCGGCAGACGAGCCTCCTCGCCCCCACAGAGGAATGTTGGCCCGGTCCGCGGCTCCCCGGCCTGGAGGAGAGGCGAGCCGCGGCCCTAGCTGCACCGCCGCTATAAATCACAGCCTCCCCTCGCTGCTCCCAGTCTCCCTCCAGCCTCCGTGTTTTTGCAACAGACAGAGGAATCCTTCGCTTAATTAATTTAGAATGTGTAAATAAAGCGAGGACAGTGAACTCCCCATCATCTCTGGAAACACAATATTAACTTTGGAAGATCTTCGCCCCGCCGACTCTGACACACTAAACGAACACCTGCTGCAGGAAAAAAAAAGGACGAGGTCGCGCGCGTGCATGAGCGCGCACACACACACACATACGCACGCACACACGCACACACACACACACACACTGCGTCGGGGCAGGGGTATTAATGACTGCAGATATTTAGCCTGCAAAGATCACCAGAATATGATAGCAGGTGATACCCGTCATTCAGGCTTGTTTTAGAAGAGTGAGGTGTGATGTGTTTACTGTAAAGTCTGGCTGGTGTATTTTTTAAACATCTTTTTTTCAATCACGCCCCCGGACCAGAATCAGGGTTCTTGATCCGACTTTTGCTCCTAAAACATTTGAGATCCAGTAAGACTCAATGGATTATAATTGGGGCAGTGTTGAAATTAAAATCTGGCTTTGGAGCTACAACAGCCACATACCTGCAGCATCTACTTCGCTGCTTTGCTTTGAGTGTCCACACAAGTTGCACGAGGTGATTAAGATGAGTCAGATGCAAATTACGCACCTAATTGGCTGCAAAAGCACGCCACCATAATAACACATAGGCCTATAATACAGGAGGCATGTCTATCCATTGACTTATAAGATGCGCACAAACGCCAATTCAAGTTAACAGAGTGCACACAGCCGCGCGCACATTTAAAACAGATCAATGAGATTCAGAAAGAACAATAAAAACTTGACAATGTGACCACTGAGAGGTGGTAAACAATTTAAAGCCTCTCCAATTACATAGACCCCACACATAGAAACACTTACTGAGGAAATATAGTTTCTCCATCTCAGTTGTCTGTCAGGTTTATCACCTGCCTACATGACATCATGTGCAGCTTTGGGCTTCTGTAAATACTTTTTCGCCTGTAGGAGTTTGATTACATTTTTTGATTAAAACTTCCATCTCTTATATCAACCGCAGGAGTAGACATTTTGCAAACCTTAACGGTTAATTATCAGTTTTTGTGACCTTCGCACTTGATCTATATCGCATTGGGAGCTCAGGTGGTCTCGTGCGGGGGAGAGCTGCCCTCTGCCTCTCCTTAATTCCAACACTGGTGTGAGGTAAAATCAACACGGACTGTTGAAACCATGTAATCCGAAAGCTCTACACGTTCACATACTGCTTTTATTATTTAATGAAATCAGACTATTGTTTTCTCAATGGGGACCCAACTGGGTGCTTTTCAGCGTCCCCTGGTGGCCCTCGGACCTCAGATTGGGCAACATGAGTCTTCTCTATCGACTCCTCGCGTAGGTTTGGGCTTTACCAGGACGCACTGAAGGAAAAGGCGAGCGTGCAGCACTTTTCTCTGTTGCTTTGAAAGAGAGGCGCAGCTGCTGCCGGTCGCTCTCACTCACAATCAGCGGTATCATGCGGGCGCTTCTGGGCCTGCTGGCTTCTTCCATTTAACCTTTGATGCCAACGCATTAGACTCGCAGCCAGGATCCACTGCGATTAATGGCAGCGGTCCGACCCAGTTATTATAGCCTATAATTATTGATTTAAACGTTTTTTCCCTTGTTGGCTCCTTATATGCACTGTGCAGAGAAATTATTTAATTTTCTCCCTAGTTGCCAAACAATAAAATGTATTAACATGCCTTCGTGGATTAAATGAAATTAGTCATTGAGGATCTGAGCTGACAAAAGTAGAGTGTAGCTGTTTGAACTGAAAGTCCACAATAAACCTTTGGACTTGTGCTTTCATTTCAGTCTTCACATAAATTGCTTGGAGCTTTCAGAGCCAACTCATTTTAAACTCAAAGCATTAAAAATAAACTGTAGGCTATACATGTACATTTCTTCTAATTAAGACAGTTGAGCTTATTAGTCTAATTAATATAGGCTGACTATAATCAAAGGACAAACGTTACTTTTTTATTCCTTTTGTTAACATCACAAATGTTGCACATACAAAGTAATGAAGCATTTTCATAGAGTGAAACCTCTATGAGACAATATTTCAATGTGTTTGCTTTGTTAACCATCACAGGCACTGGTGTCCGCCTAATGGTTTTTAAGTGTAACGATTATACTTCAAACACGGAGGTAAACCAGTGAAGGAAAACACAAGCCGGCTCCGGGTGTGATGTGAGAAATACCGAGGACACTGCAGCCTCCTGTGTCCCCTAAGAAAGGTGAAAATGAAACTTTGTTTGTCTAATCTTTTCCAGCGTGAAAGTGTGTTTTTTCAAAAGTAGGGGAAAACCTCGCGATAAAATTGAAGTTTACTATCCAGAGTGAAATGCGATCACGCCGAGGTCGTGGGGCCAAACTTTTTAAGACTAATGTTTATTTAGAGAAGTGAGCGCTGTCTATGGGACTCCCCGTTCTCCCAGAATGCAGCTCTAATGTCTTTACCAGGCCTGAGCAGACCACCAGCAGGACTGCGTGCAGCTCTCTGCAGCCTGTTGTGGCCTTTTTTTGAAAAACAGGGCTGCATTCAGAGCAAGACACTGTGTCCCACTAGCCCAACACATTAAAACCAGGCTGAATATTAGCAAGTGGACAAAGTATACCCTCATTCTGGATGAGCTGCCTTTTAAATAAAACATCCGATGCAATGCAAAATGTAGACCCTTTTAGATCTTATTTAGCTTTTTACAAAAAATGGTATAAGCCCCGAGTCACTTAGACACTATCAGCTGATGTGATATTTAGCTTCCATTCTAGTTATTCTGCTTGATCTATGATTTTAATAAAAACTGTAAGATGAAGTAGTATACTACTAAAATAATAATATAATCTTGAGAAACAATCAATTCCATATTGAGTCCCAAGCTGCTATGTATTGTCCTTAAAAACAAAAATAACTAATAATTTTTTAGATATTTCGAGGCTACCAGTCTTTCTTAATCTCCCTTACTTGAAAATATTGACACAATATTCAAAATATTCCTTGTTAAACTTGCCGAATAAGCGAAATTGCATTGGGGAAAAGTGGCATTATCTCACCAGACTTTTTGACTCATTTAAAAGAAGAAAAAAAGTTTCATTATTAAGTGTAGAATCGGACATATTTGCAGCGCATTTCCCCGGTGCTTGGAGAGCAGCAGCGTGTTTTCTTACAGTTTGTAAAATTGAATTAGATACGGTGGGGAATCTGACCTCCCGCCAGACCCGCATATTTTTCACCCCTCAGGTTTTAGTGTTCCTTGGGTATTTTTGTTTTCTCAGCTGGAACTGCCATTAGACATTGTGTCCGTGCCGTCCATTTCTATCTTTACCATCTCTCTTCTCCCCCACCTCCGCACCAGAGTCCCCCCTCCAACACCTCACTTTCTCCTCCTCTGGGCAGCTCACACCCCGCCACCAACGTTGATCTGAGACGCAGGCTGGACAAGAGTGCAACACAGGCAGGCTCTGCAGACCACGGACATGCGCACTGTGCACACACAGGAAAGCACGTGTACACAGAGGAAAGTATGTAGGGCCCAGGGCCTTCTGTCAAGTGGCAGCGCTAATCACGATTCTTTTCTGAGAGATTAGTGAGGAGAAGTATCTTTTTGGTGCCTGTAGAAAATGTATTTTCCATATAGAATTAGTGAATATGTGAGTCAACACTCAAAAGATTTAAATAAATCATTAATTCACAGTTTTACATATTATTTCTGTGCTCCTAATTCAGTATGCTGGGTTAAAAATGACTGTTTTAAGCATAAAACATGAGTTGTTAAAATTGATTTCATGTCACTGATACTAAAAACTATGAAACAAAACAATTATATGGCTAGACATTGTATGATAGTTCTTTTGCTCAAACTTGGTTAGTGCAGGAGCATGAAGGTCTTCAGTCTCCAAAGATGGATGCCTTTTCCTATGCGTGCTATTGACCAAAAGTGCCTGTACAATTGCACACAATATAGCCCCATATGATTCTTCAGCACATAAGAGCCCTGGGGAGCCACAACAGCAGTTACGGAGTCGGCAGCATCACAGCCTGCAAGCAGCCACTTCACTGGAGAGGCAGAGTGTACAGGAAGAGTCAAGGGACAGATGGGAAAAAAATAGAGAGGGGTGGATAAAGAGAGATCAAGTTAAAACAAGCTATGTTATTACTATATATTCTTATATTTTTATAGCCGATGTTGGTGCAGAAGATACTTATTTCCATCTGCAGGGAAAGACAATGCAGAGCATCATATGTTCTCATGTGCAGGGAGGTCCCATGCCGATAGTCTGAGCATATGCACACTCATATTGTATAGATATACACACTGCAGTTTTTTCCCCTTATAACATGATGTACTAAAGTCAGCGTGTCAGGAGGTTTAAATTCATAAACCGTCTTCATATCAGTTCATGTTGGACTTGCTCAGCTTTTATGTGGTTAAGTGTAACCAAGCATGCATGCAGGTAGACAAAACATAATAAAAGTCTTACGAATGGCAGCCTGTGCATATTCCCTCTACAAAGAGCTGCTCCTCAAATACCTCACACATGTTGACTCAGACTCACATACAGCAATCCCTGATATCAAACTGGGTCTCCAAAGCATGGATAGCTTTTATTTACATTTATTTTCTCTTTTCATTCAAGTCTATTCAAACATAATAATGTGATAAAGACAGCTGCATCACTGCGTTTCATTGTAAGACTATGTGCGTTCTTAGGCGGAAATCCAATTAGTACTGATGTATCATAAATTGAGTGTGTTTTTACATCTGTGAGTACATCTGTGTGTGTCTGTATGTACCCCAGGTTCAAAGGCGAAGTGAATGAAAAGGCCACTCTGAGGCTCCTCGTGGAGGAGAAATGTCACACATAAAGAAAGGAAAGCGGAGCAGAGAAACAACAGCCTCCACAGAGAGAGGCTGATGCTGGGGTGAAGTAGCCTGAGATTGCACTCTGAGTAGAGGTAAAGGGGCATCTGATCACATTTATGTATGTGTACGTGGATGGGGGGAGGTTAATGTTGTTCATGACTAGTAGAGTCATTTCAAAGGGCTGGAGGCGCGGCTGGATGATGGATTGGAAGCTGAAGGGGCGAGCAGATGGGTAAGTAGAGAAAGTGAGGTTAAGTGGCAGTTAGATGTTGCAGATCTAAGCAGATCAAGAGTAGGGGAGTTTGTGTATGTGTGCGTGAGAGAGAGAGCAAGAGAGAGAGAGGGAGCAAAAGCAGAGTTATACAGAAAAGCTATAATTCATAGAGCCACCAAGACATATTTGTAGAGTGAATATTGTATGCACTCTCTGATTTATGTATTGGTTTCTGTTTGATGAACAATCATTCCACCTGGCAGCAACAAAACAGAAGAGAAATTGGCTATAATCATTCAAAGCTTTCCAAGTTACCTATCATTTTTGATCACTCGGGTCTGAAGTCAATATACTGACTCTTGTTCTGCTGATTTTCAATCAATTCAGCCTGATTTGCCAACTCACTCCCATGAAATCTGAGTGAAATAAGTTACAGGCCAAAAATGATTACATGTTGAAGTGGACACAAAGTATGGGAACACTATATTCTGCCAACATAAACTGTTTTTTTGCACCAATACCACTATTTGGTAGTGTCATTGTTTTGTTTTCTAATGCTAAAATTTAACTTCAGTAAGAAACCATAAACTCAGATTAAAGGTTAAAGTAATGTTTAGAATGACAACTTTATGGTTGGTTTATGGTTTGGCAAAATAGTTAAAAAGCTTCACTAAAAATTAAAGGTTAACCAACAGTAGAAAACATCCTGGTACGAACTGTGAAAATTTAGACATCATTCAACACCACAGGAAAAAGCAGCCTTAATAAGCACTTGCCACGTAGCTAATATAGCTTGTTGAAACAATGCAATATTTTGAAAGGCAACATTCAAATGGGAGCCTGGTCAAAAACCTGCACTTTCATGGGACCACTAAATGCAATGATGCAATAACTACACAGAGTCTACAGCCACGCTATTGGCTCTGTGAGGCTGTACTTAGGCACTGTGGTAGTTTGAGCTAAATGTAGTCAGCATGCTAACATGCTCACAATAGCCATGCTAAAATGCTGGTGTTTAGGAGGTAATGTTTTCTTAAAAATGTTAGCATGCTAACATTCGCTATTTATCAATAAACACAAAGTACAGCTGAGACTGATGGGAATGTCATTAATTTAGCATGTTTTTGGTCATAAACCAAAGTATTTGACAATTTTTTAATTTTTGACCTGGTGATGGCTCTAGAGGAAAAGTCAGGGGATCACCAAAGCCAGTAGGCTTCATCCTCTGGGGACAATGAATATACTGTACAAAATTACAGATCCAGTAGCTGTTGAGATATTTCAGTCTGGACCAAAGTGGTGGGCCGACCGACAGACCGACCGACACTGCTACGCTGTAGCTGTTTGTACAGTATGATGGGGAGGATGTGATCCAGGCCAGCAGGCAGGTAAGCAGGCAGTGGCTGTGCCTCAGAGAAAGAAGCTCTAAGAGTTGGGCCACACAGTCAGGCGCCAACAAGGTTTGGGGAGGAGGGAAGTGAGTTGTACATGTTCATGTCTGTTTGTCTTCTCCCATATTGTGGGGTGGCTGGCAGGGACAGGCCGTCCGGGTGGCAGGCCTGTCGCGGGCCTGTCAGTGCTGCTGTCACAGACCATTGTAGCAGCGTGGGATTGATGAGGAGCAGCAACAGGATGACTAAACGCTGCTGGGAAACAGGAACAGGAAGAGGAGGAGAGGAAGACGAGGGGGAAGAGAACTCAAGTTGCAGGTAGAGATGTGAGGCAAAATAAAATTAGAAATGAGAGCTTTTGTGAGGCTTTGCAGAACATCAAATGAAAAAGAAGACATGACTGATTGTTGAACACTGAAAATGCTCAAGAAAATTCATGTCTGCACTGGAATGTCAACCAGTTTTTTAAACTTTGTTAAATATGTCAAGCTCCCATTTAACATGTGAGGCAGAAGAGATTTTGCTTCCAGTCTGGTCTGACTGAGAAAAATACCGGACGGGATTATAATCAGAGTTGGGCCAAGTCGTTTTTAAAAAGTTAAAGCGCAAATAATTCATGACCATTTAAAAAATATTTAGACCACAATATCACAGCTGTGATGATGTAATGTGAGTTATTATGTTTGAGAAAGGGAACACTGAGGTGACTTTCTGACACAGATTATGACAAACGCCACCGAGGGCCACCATCACAGAATGTGGGCATCTTGTCAAGAGCTCGGCAACAGTTCTGACACAATAAATATCTATAATCCCTGGCATGTTCCAAGGACTCTGTCCGGCTCTAGGCTGCCTAAAACTACTCAGTCCCCCCACCCCCCAAGGAGTGCTCCCGACTCCACCCACCTGCTACTCCAAGAAGGTTAAAACAAACAGTATTTGCAAATAAAGTCTGGTCTTAACCTCTCTTTCCGCTGAATCTGCTCTCCCTTTCTTACTCCTCTCCAATTATCCTAATCCTTCCATCCAACCCTCCCCCCCTACCCCGACAGCCGCCAAGGGATGTAACGGCTGATGTACGAAGGGTAATGGTCCTCCTCTTCCTCCTTGCACCCCTGCTTTCCTCTCCTGTTGGTTTGCTCGGTGGCTCTCCCTCCCCTAATTCAATTCTACATGCTTTTCTTGGCTTGACCGGCTCCCGTCTTCATTCAACAATTTTTCTCTCTGCCTCCTCCTTTTCTTCTGTACTCCTTGCTTTCTCCATTAAATCCTTCTTCACTCTTTTTTAAACCTCATTTTTAGTCTCTTCTCCCACTCTTCTTCACCTCCCAGCACTTGCTTTTCTCTCCTCTCTTTCTGTCTGTCTTACTCCCAGTTGCTGTGTTTTTAGTGCTGCCTCTGATTTGCAACCTCTGGATGTACCCCGTCTTGCTCTCCCTCTCCGGGCCGTCTGCCTCCCTCAGAGGGAGCAGCTCACTGGGGCTGAGAGGGGTCATGCCTGGGTGAGGGATATCACTTCTCCTGTATCTCCTTCTGTCTTTCCTTTCCTTATTCACCCTTTAACTCTCTCTTCTCTATATCTCTTGCTCTCCCTTTTGTTCTCTCTACATCCCTCCTACCTCTCTTTCTCTTCTTCCTCCTTTTTCTTCCTTTCCTCTTCAAGTGACATAATTGATTTGGTGAATACATCCAGAAGCACATCAAGACAAAATCCCATTCCAAGTCTACCTCTAAAAATGTCATTTCACTATGAGAGGCATGTATTTGGAAATAAAAGTATATTTATGATTTCAACATCTCCCATATACTGCATACTGTATATATAGGACATATTTAAAGGCATACACATGCGTATATCTCTTTTATGCCAACACTGGAATAATAGAGGCAAGAAAGTGCGTGTGTGGGAGTGTGTGAGAGTGCTGATGAATGATTGTACATGTGTCAAAGAGATGCTGTTGAGCTTTGTGTACACAGATGCAGAAGGAGAAAGAAAGAACCACAAAGAGAGAGTGATGAGGAGGAAGGAGACAAAAGGGAGAAGAGAGAAGATGGAGATAGAGGAAAAAAGAGAGCAGCCGGTGTGTGTTCTTGTGGGGGGCAACTGAGGGGATCGTCTTCCCCCCTCTGCCCCTCCCTGGCCCCAGCCAGAAGCCTCCGGGGGTCCCTAGGTTCCTAAGGAAAAACATCTCGGCCCCCATCACCCCTGAACCCAGCGCTGGGCTGTTTACCTTGGCCTGGCTGCCTGACAGCTTTACTGATGTTACATACAGGCACACAGGGACCCTGAGTCAGAGAGGGAGCAGGAGCACAGGGGGAAGGGGAGGAGGAGGAGAAGGAGGAGAGCGGGATAGATGAGGAATGGAGGAGAACGGAGGACGAGTGTCGAGGATGGAGGGGAGGAGGAATGGCACAAGTTCAGGCGAAAAGGAGAAAATATAGAGGAGGTGGGAGAGCGAGAAGTGTGAGGGAGCGAGAGTGTTAGCTTACTCTGATCTTAATCACCACGATCAGATCCATTTGGGGAGATCTCCAGAGGAGAGAACTGTTCAGAGGGCAACAGAGTGCACACTGAGTACACACCGAGAAGAAATATGGCCGGCTAAAAGTCTGCACTAGAAATACAGGCATTCATTTTCATCAGCTTTCTAAGTAGATCGCTGTGTATATAAAGCAATATTTTGTTTTTAGGATCATTGCTCAATGTAGTATGTGAGATTTGAAAAGAAAATGTGGAATGGAGACTCAATATTTTTACAGGAGGTAACGTTACTCATTACAGTGTGGTGTAGAAATGTATACGCACTTTCCATACTGTTCATGGGGAGAGGATGGGGCAGGGAGGGGGCTACTGCCACTCACTATACAAATGTTGACATAAGTGTACCATATCTATTTTAAATAAATGAGCATTATCAATTTGGAAACAAAGCTTTGCATCATGGAAACTCCCGTATTCATTCAACTAGAACACATATGAATTATGAGTTAGGGAGGCTGATTGTGAAACAGGGAGCAGAATTTGGGAGAAATTCAGTAAAAACATCCCAGATGGCCAATTTCTTCGCAGTCAGTGGAAGAACAAAAAACAAGGTAACGTGCTCCTTTTGATGATGAGTTGAATTTGCATTCATCCTTTCAGGACAAAACTTCCCCTCATGCCTGGCAGTTTGTCTATTTGTAGGCGTTTGTTTGTCCATTTCTGAGCCACAATGCTGGGCTGGGCTGGGCCACAGGGGTTTCTGCGATGGGGTGGGAGGTCTGTGTTTTGCAGCTCAGAGCTCTAAGTCTTGTTTGTCTGTCCTGAGCAGCTGGACAAGCTGTAATAATACAAACGGGCCTTTGAACAGGCTGCTGTGTTGTGCCGCTCTGGCTTGGGTTACATCCCACACACACTTGCTCGTTCAGAAACACACGCGTATGATGGGGCAGACTGGCAGCCACGTACACATGCACACAAATTCATACCAAAAACACATGTTCACAAGCTGGTGAACACAGGTGGATGTGCAGACATGCATGCAAACACTAATATGCACAGATTACACACAGCAATATACTCTTAATCACGACTAAATAATCCCGCACTGATCTCTGCCTAACTGTGACTGATCATCTTAAAATCAGCCGTCACTCTGCCTGACGGCCTGTTTGTCCGTCTCCTCTGTTTGCTTGTTTGTTAGTTTGTTTGTTTGTGTGGACAGACGGGTGGCTTGCTTGTTGTTTGTTTATGGCTGATCATTTGTCACAATAAATCATTAGGGAGGGACACGCACACACACTGACGCACACACACCTTTGAGCCCCCTGGATTGTTTCCACCCCTCTCAGACTGATTTAGGCTTACACAAACACTTCAGTCTCACTGCGCTGTCACAATCACACGCTGGAAGCTGCAGCTCCCACAGAGAAAAAAAATGGGACATAGTTGAGTGCCACCCCACTCCACTACACTGACGGATGACTTCCTCTGTCATTATGTAATGGAGTTCAGGGCTTCACCTGCCCTGGCCTGGCCAGTGGCCTCTGTGCACACACCAGGATATGAGAGGACAGAGAATTGGTCTGTAGGTTGCTGGGTCACTACTCTGGGGATCTACATCAATACCAGTGGGAGGAGGAGGGAGGGGGTTGGGGTGTCCACATGTACAGTACATCAATACAGATTTCATTTGATGTACAAAACCACTAAGATTAACATTTCTTCCTCTGCAGTAAAAGGTGCGTTGTGTCATATCAAGCTAATGCTCAGTTAATAGAGTTACCGGTCACCATGAAAGTCCGAGAGTCCATTTCTTTTTGGCAAGCGGAACATGTGAAAAACCTCCATTTCAGAATTTCTGGATAAATTCCAAGAGACATACAGTCAGGGCCCCAATATTGTACATGCTGGCTCACTGAAATGGATTACTGGTACACCCCAGTCGAAAAGAGCCATCATTAATATTATTAGCTACACCTGTGCTTTCCTGCTCTAACGAGTCAAAATGTTTGTAGTGAATAAAAGTGTACAAACTGCAAACTCTCAGATCTGGGGCAATTAATTAGTAATAAAATGCAGCTGCGCTGGGCCAACCAGTTAACCCTGTACTGTAAGACTCAACGCTTTGCTACATAGATTTAAGGACATTTCCTCTAAAATACCACCACAAATAAACCTCAGTTCATTTATGCCTTGCTCTTCTGTTAAGTGTGTGGTCTATGTTCTGTTCTCATTGACCACAGTTCCCCAAGCAAACTGTCTTGTCCACACAATAAAGGCATTTGGAATAAATACTATTCGTATTTTATTGCTACATCACAGTAGAAAGGCCTTATTTGCAGCAGACATTTTGACTTGTCATAACAGCAAAGGCACTGATGTTACTAATAACATTAATAATGGCTTTGTTCTATTCAAGTGTCCCAGTAAGTGTGACAGTGAGCAGTTATGCACAATACCAGGTCCCTGAAACTGAAGCAGCTAATTGGAATTCAGCCACAAATAATTTTATTATTTACACCTGTGCACCTTCTCTTACATGTCAAAATGTCTGAAGTGAAAAAGGCCTCTTTGCAACTATCAGTTGCTCTATTCCGAACATAATTTACAACACAATTTACTTATTGACATTATTGTCTCCCCCTATAGGTGGGATTTGAGGTGTAAATCTCTCCTAAATATGAATTATTGCTGTTAAAACCTCAGTTTACTCGGGCAAAACAATCGAAAACACCTGTGTGGGTGCACCATTGGTGTGAAGGCCTTTAATAGGGTTGGGTCAATTCTTGTACGGTGATAAGTGCATAATATGATTTGTATCACAGACTGAAGATCATGCATTGGATGAAACAACTGGATGAAAGTTCTATTTGGACCTTTATTTCGAAGTGATTTGATTTAAGAGTGTGTATTGACTTCACCTGAATGAGGACGTGACAGTGCCAATGGAGAGGGAGCCGAGCAGGGACTCGGGCTGTGATCTGCCTGGATTATCCAGCCATGGGTTATACAGAGTTGAACATCTGGTCACAAAGATTGCAGAGATAGAATTACTCATCCCTGACAGCAAGAGAGACAGACACAGAGACAGAGATGAGTAGACAGACAAAGATTTTTTGCAAATTATTCACATGGCAAAAAGGATGTCAAACAATCTACAGCTCAGGGCTGCTAGTATTGTCAATCCCACTGAGAGTCAACACTAGTGGATCTTGCAGGCCAAAGAGCCATATTTTTCTCTGAGTAATTGTTCTACCAAATCAGCACCAAAATTGCAGCGAATATTTCACTTACATGTGACAGTTGTTCAGAATTCAGTGGGATGTTCATGTAGCTCTACCTGTGTCTGCTGACTGTGTAGCATTAGCCATAATGTTAGTCACCTAATGAGGCCAAGTGTGTGTTGGAAGTTCGAGTTAGAAAATTGGTCACTGCAGCTTTACTGTAAGATGTGCATTCATCTAAACATTTACTTCACCCCAGCCATCTCCAATCTTAACCTCAACATACCCATTTTCAGCTTTATGCTTTATGCTTATGCCTGACCATTTTTAATTTTAAGCTTAAACGCAGTCTTGGAGTTGGATAGGCCAACCACATTGCTTCTTTCAGTAACATTGGTGGGATTCATGATTTTAAGTAACCATGATAAGCACCACTTACTGTATGCTCATGACGTTTTGTGCACATAAACAAAGTGCGAATCTCTGTTTATGTCTTTGGATCAAAGGATAACATGGCCAACAGCTGTCATAATAATTTACCCAATACATTGCCAACAGAAACACACATAATAGCATTCTATTTTTGTCAATATACTGTACATAGAGTATACTGTTGTAATTCCTTTTGCAAGCTGACAATGACAAATCCAGCCAAAACAATGATACAGACCCCAAAAGACAAACAGAGAGGGAGAGAAAGGAGGGAAACAGAGAAAATGTATCAGAAGGAAAGCAAGACGACATTATAAAAACAACAGCGTATCTCTGTCCTGTCCTCCCAGCAGCCCCTCATTGCCCTTGGCTCCTGACCTCGAGGCTTTGGGGTAAGTTTGTAAACTGTTTCTCGGTGACCTCAGCATCTGACCACCCTGTCCTCTACCTGCAATAAAACACAGATGGAGGCCCTACCAACACAAGCCAGCCACATCAGCAAAGACCAACAAGCAGTCCTCACAGTGTCCACTTCAGCAGAGAGAGAAACCCTTTCCAAAACACAAGAGTATGTTATCACGCTGTTCGTTAGTCTGCCTGTGTTTGTACTTCCTCATTTTTATGTTGAATTTATGTATGTTGTGTGGAGATCTGTGTGTTGGTATGTGTATGTAGGTGCACGTAGGCAATTCCTCGGCCCATTTATCAGCCTCGTATTTACTTGTGAACTTTTGTGGGAGTGCTCGTGACACGGTTCATTTTTTTCTGCCTCAGTCCCTCTCGCCACGTTTTGTTTTTACATGGCATGCTGGGATTTGTTGTTGTGTTTAGTTTGAAACTCCTCAGCCACAGTCTTCATTAGATAATGAAGGGGAACAGTATTTGTGGTAGGAAGGTCACAACAGTGTTTGGAATACACACGCATGACTGGTCGGTCAGCCGTGCTGAGCTATGCAGACGGATGAGTCAGCAAAAACAACTTCTGTATGTTTGCTGGACTGGAGGACAAGCTAGCTAAATGTTAGTTTCTGCTTTTTTTGTTAATGCCGTGATTTAAATTTAATTCGAGCTCTGCCTAAAAATCTAAGGGTTTTAAGTGAATTTCTGAAATTTCAGCAAAATAATGTGCGATTTAATGTTTCCATCAACTGTCTTTATGTGAACATATGCAAGGGGACATTACAAGATTATATAATTAAATTGAGCAGTAATAGCTATTGTGGTTACGTAGATCTCAGTGTAGCCCCTGTGCAGAAATAAGGGATTAAGGTAATTTAGTTCCAAATAAAGTGAAAGTTATAATTGAAGATTTTAATTTTGTTGTCTTTCGGAGCACTTGTGGCAATAAGTGGTAATTGCAGGTGTGTTTTTGAACCTCACTTCCTAAGTTTCATCGTCTGTAGTCATCGATCTTTTCTTTGTTTGTTTGGCCATAATAACCGTTTACTCGCAACTCTTGCAGAGACTGGAAAAAACAGTACCACACTTCACACACAGGTGAGTTGAAGAGCGAGTCTGTCGCATTAAAAGCCTTGTTAAAAGCCTAACTGTGTGACGCTTGTGATTTTTCCGGGAAAGTCGCCACCGACACCCGGGTTGTAATACTGCAAATGCAAGGGCTTTCATCAGCGGGCTATAGGCTCAGTCACCATTGTGTTACCTCATTCGGCGATAGACAGTGACTTAACAGATATTTATTTAAATGAAAATCTTGGAGATTATAACTTTAAGTAAAGATAGCTATTTGATGCTCTAAAACTGAAAGTAATTTAGTTTTGCGTAAAGTAAGATGTACATTTTTAAGTAAGGGACTGAATAATAATTCATTAAATAATAATGAAGTTCAAGATAATATAAAAGACGAATATTTAGGGTTAACTGGAATAAAAACAGATCGCACCTTTAGTTGAAACTCTTGATTTTTATTGGTCACTATCAGTGTCCAGTCAGTGGTAGCTGTTGTGATTGACAATAGGTGAGGAGGAGAAAGGGAGAAGGCCGGCAGACACGCAATAACTAGGCTATGAACGAGCGAGTATGAGGGAGGAGGACCGCAAACTGAGGAATAAAACAGTAGCAGTAGGTTAACACGTACTTTTACCCAGTTACTTAGGCTGAAAGTTACTGCTTAAGCGTGTCTGTGAGTTACTGAAAATGTGTAGCTGTTAGCCGCTAAGCTAGCAAGAGTAACGATGCTAAGTACTTAGCTATAGGCTGCTAGCTAACTAAAAGTGTATTGGTAGCGTCGGCTAGCGACCGTTTCTTGAAGTTAGCCTATGTGGCTGATAGATAAGTGAACCACGAATGAGTGTGAGCTTTGACCTGACGCTGGATTCAAGTACAGATACACCCCACGGTTACCGGGAAGGCAGCGGGTCCTCTGATGAAGACCGACGCCATTGGTGGCCGGAAAAGCGCTTTGGTGCCACTGGTGAAGATTTGAGCCTCCGCTGCCACCTGCTATACTCCTCTTCGACACAAGCTGACTCTCCAGGACAGAAACAGAACTGTAAGTTCAACATTTAATTCCTTTACATTGGTTTAAATGAAGAGGATTATATACCATCTGCTGCACCGCACCCAAGTCATGTACATGGCCTGCAATGTTTTTTCATTTTGTGTATAGGTGCACTTACTGCAGAGAGAAACACAGTGGAAATTGTTTGTTTATATTAGAGCTTCAAGAGCCAGATACTTCCGGTTAATTATTTGAGGTTTAGTTCAAATTGTAGGAATATACTGATTGTCCATAGTTGAAATTTGTAAGCTGTATTAATTATTCAACTAATTGGTTAAGTTTCTTGTTGGTTATAATTGTTTAGTATATTTTAAAAAGGTATATTTTGTGTTAAATGGGTCTGTCATGGTGCAGACCCGTGCCTTATAAGAGCCAGTTGCACACTGGCTAAATTGGCTACATTCTGGTTTCTGCAGTTCTATTATTTATTCTATTCTGCAGGCACAATAGATCTGTAGTCCTGGTTGTGTTGCCAAGTTGTGGCCTCCATGACTATGTTAGCACAGTAAGCACATGTGGGAATAGCATGCTAACCTGCTAACAAAAGTCATTTTGGATCATTTCAGTATGCATATGGTCATCATTCACATTGGTAATGACCTAACCACTCAATTCATTTATTAATACATTCAATTTAGATTAATGTATTGGTTATATTTAACTTCAATTAACAAAACGTTTGTTGCATGAGCTCCCATCTACATTACCTGCTGGTCATTGGTCCAAACTGCCAAACAAGAAGTGAATGGATCCAATGGGCTATATAGTAGAGGGAACTCAGACTGTACCATGTTCAGTAGAGTAGAGTAGAGTAGAATTCATTGTTTCAGGGAGTACCCTTTTTAAAGTACCCTAAACAACCTGTTAATATTTCTATGGTAGGATAATTAGAATGATGATGATGAATGATGAGAAATTGTTTTGTTTTTAGATAGAAATGTTATTTGATTGTCTTAATTGGTTATGAACTAACTTTGGTTTGTCTGTGGGAGGAGCTTGCTGTTTAAAAGCAAGAGGTAGAAGCTCCTCAGATCATTGTTTGAGTTGAAGTTTGTTCAGTTCAGGTGCAGGCCTGCTGGAAGTTTGCTGCTAACTGCCCAATAGCCATGGGCCTAGTCTAGATTTTCTTTTGTTGACTGATGGGTTTCCTTATGTTCTTTTGAAAAGTTTTCACAAATTTATTTATTTATTTTTTCATATTTGTATGTAGTTTTTTTTTCACAACCTCACCAAAACCAGCCTGAACTGCTTGTTGGTGTGATGTAAACTGAAATAAAACATACACCAGGTGAAGATTACTCCAGCCTTCGTGTGCTCGCCTTCCACCACTTGGCCAATCCTTTACACGATCTAATTTGTATTATTTGGGGTTTTTACTATTTGGTTAATTTCTAATTATTAAGGCAAAGTAATATTTGTAAATCGACACTAAACTGACTATTTTCTTTTTATAATGTTGTCTGGTGTCAGTTATTTTAAAGAGATCATAAGCCTGTATATAAGTTGAATAGTTGTTTTTGTTAGAAGGTTGTAATAATTTCACTTCATAGAGGTAAAACTTTATGGTAGCTACCTTGAGATACAAACCCAAAAGCCCCCATCATTCTAGTCTAAACTCAGTCCACTGCCTTTTTAGACATAGCGTAGGGTGTTGAGGTGATACATCTGGTTCTTTTTATTCTTTACTTTTTAGACTTTTTGGTTGAATGGAGGCATCTAATCGTAAATGGCAGCATGTAATGAATGCTTTGTCCACACAAGAAGAGGCAAAAGCAGGTACTAAGGTCTATAATCTTCCATCAGTCTTTATCACACCTTCTATTTTTTGGTATACCAACTTTTCCAACTTAGCCAAGTATAAAAAGTTGTCAGTTTTTTTCAAAATGCACATAAAGACTGGTGGATGGAAACGTGCCGTGTGTGTCTATGAGCTGCAACAAGGATGAGTTAGCGAGAGTGCGTTATTTCATGGAGTCTGGTTAGGTTTTTCTTTACTCTCTTTCTTACTCTCTTTACTCTCTTTTTCTCTTACTCTTTGGACCTCCCCTGCGTCGTTGTTGTGTTGGGGTGGCATCAGTAGCACTCGCATCATGCAAAAACATATCTTATGTCTCACACACTCACGCCTTTTGTTGGCCTCTTGCAGTCAAACTGGCCACCCCTGCTGTTTGTTTAGTGTTTGTCAAGTTTATGATTGCCATGTCTAATGCTCTGTAATAACGTGTGTTTCACATTAGAAAAAGGGGGGGAACCACCTTGGAGAACAGGAGAGAGATTGAGGAGTATATATTCAGAAATGAACTCAGAGAGAGAGAAAGAAAAGATAGAGAGAGTAAGGAAAGGAAGTTTTTCCAAAGGTTTGCTGAGCTCAGGCCTTGTAGTTGAGTGACAGATGAGACATGGGAGGGAAAAACAGATCAAGGAGTGGGGTGGAAATGAAATGGGGAAATGACTACGAAAGAAGAGCAAATGGGTGGAAAGAGGAGGGAGAGTTGGTGGGAAAGAGCAAAAGGGCATGTGGAGGCCACGCGAACCACAAAAGATGGGTTGAAATAAAAATTCTGATAAAGCCCTGCTGGCTAACAGTGGCCAGATCGAGCAGGCGGGAGGGAGGGGTGGGGATAGGGCTTTAGAGGGGCTATCGGGAGCAGCACATCTGCAAAAGCCATTAAGGAGTGTGTATGTATGCAGCGTGACGCTGTGTTTTCTCTGCCAGGCCTGGCTTGGGCCTGCGCGGCAAAACTGGGATCAGGTTTCGTCAGCGTGCAGTGGGGGGCCGTCTCCAGTTGACGCGTGATGATTTAGTCAGGTGTGAGCGTGCACTTTCCAATTTGGAGGGAAATAAATTAGAAGTGATTTTTTATGAGGCCTCTGTCCCAGGCTGTCTTAAGGCTCTCTCTGCCTCCCGCTGTGCACTGTCAGCCCAACTGATGTGTTTATAAAGAGTGCTGCAGTGGGAGCTGCCCCACCATAAACACACACGCACACACACATGCACAGTACATAGAATATACAAAAAACACACATGTGTACGTCTAGACATGAGTAATGCAAACAATGGCATGCATAAAAAAAGCACACTTATACATGAACATACATGAGAAAACACACAGTTGTGGCTGTGGCTTTGCACAGAAATACAATTTTGTAATATCGCATTTCACATGGTTTTCATACATATTCGCTCTTGTGAAGCTGGGCAGAGAAATGTAACTACCATTTCATTTTAGGGAACTCTACCCTGTAACATAATCAGCAAGCAGGGAAAACAAAGATGAAAATGAACAAGAAACAGGAACAACAACAGCAAAAACAATAACAACAGGAACAATACCTCAACCACAGCTGAAGATAAGTGTCCTCATTCTCATCCTCATTACAAACAAGTGAGTTCAGTAACAGCATTTAGGCAGCGTTACTCAAAACATAAGCAGGGTGAAATTTTTCCACGTGCAGAAGCAGCTCTGGGTAATATTTAAATAAAAACAGAGAAATGCAGGTGTGTTAGTAGTAGAAGATGCAGAGCAGAACAGATCCAGGCAGAGATGATGGTTTTCTGAGGCGAGGGAGACATGTTTGAGCTCCACTGGGGTCTAGAAGCCGGAAACCCAAATCCCACCCGACCTCTGACCTCTGTTTGGTTCCCCTGCTACTGCTCCCACACATGGCTCTGACTGCCTTTACTAAATGACTGCCTGACTTGTCTTGTCAGGCTGACTCTCTTCATGCATGTTTTTTTGTTTATCCTCGTCTCTCTGCCTGCCTGTCTTACTGACTGAACGACTGCTTGGTCTGTCTGTCTGTTTACTTACCTTCCAAAGTTTAAATTAACAGCCCAGTCCACACTTTGTTGGATCATTTAAATTACAGGTTACAGGTATTTACAAAATAAATGACTCTTGTGTTGAAATTATTCTAAACTTATTAGGTCTTAGCAAATGACAAATGAATAAAAATCAACTGTTCAGTGCATTGTCTAAACAATGTTATGTCATTCATATTTCTGCAGTAGACATGTAAATGGCCCTATACTTTTGAAGCACACCAATATATAGATGCCAAGCGGAAGAAAACAAACTAAATGCACCCAATAAATTTGTCATAACTGTCCACTGCATTGAAAAACTGCGTGGACACACAGCTACGTGAAGTACAACAGGTCAAAGTTGAATCAGGGTGAGACAATAGTCATTAGTAATGATGGCCAAAAACTGCAGAAACTATACCCTAAGTTGAAGTTGTAAAAATTGAATCAACACATTAAGAAAAGCAATCATACTCCATTAGGTCATTTTTTTTTAAAAGATGATCTTTTGGGCTCTTTTGCCTTTAATGGACAGTGCAGTGAAGAAGCAGACAGGAAACTGGGGGAGAGAGGGGGGTATGACATGCAACAAAGGTCATCGGCCGGAACCGAACGGGTGACATTACAATTATGTGGCATACACTGTAACAGTTCAACTATGTTTTTGTCAGTGAGACATTCAGCAAAGTTAATTTTCCAGTAAAGGCACCTCTGTTTGTGATCTAGGGACAACAGAGATAAGAAACAGAGGTCAAGGCAGACTTTATAGTCTTCAAGGTAAAACAAGTCAGTTTAAATCGCAGCATCACTGATGCACATTGTTAATATAAACCAGTGTGTTACTGCCGTTGTAACAGGCTGGATGATGAGTTTCACTCAGTTACTTACCTTTTGACTGGGTCTGTAGTTGATTTGTCACTGAACTGTGTCGCTATTAACCGACCAGTTTTTGTGTTGTCGGTCACTTCCTTCTTTCTATCCTTCCTTCTTTTCTTGTTCCTTTTTTCCCTCTTCCTTCCTTTGCTTTTTCCTTCCTTAGTTCTTTCCTTCTTAACTACGTTTCTTCCTTCCTAGTTTCTGTCTTTGTTTCCTTCCTTATTTGTCCTTGTTACCTTCTATTTCCTTGTCTCGTCTCTCTCTCTCTCTCCTCTCTTCCCTCTGTTTCCTTCCTTCTGTCCTTCCTTCCTTGTTTCCTTCCTTCTTGGTTTCTTTGTTTCCTTTTTTCCTTCCTTCCTCCATTCCTTTTTTCCTACCCTTTTCCCTTCTTCCTTCCTTTCCTTCTCTCCTTCCTTCCTTGTTTTCTTTCTTCCATCCTTCTTTCCCTCCTTTCTTTCTTCTTTCTCTCTTTCCTTCCTTCCTTCCCTCCTGTCCTTGTTTCCATCTTTGTTTCCTTCCTTTCCTGTCTTTCCTGCCCTTTCTTTCTTTCCTTCTTTGTCATTCCTTTCCTGCCTTCTTTTTCCTTGTTTGTTTCCTAGTCTCCTTCTTTGTTTCCTTGCTTCCTGTCCAACCTTTTCTTCCTTGTTTCCTTCCCTCCTTCCTTCATTGTGTCCTTCCTTGTTTCCTTCCGTCCTTCCTGTCCAACCTTTTCTTCCTTCTTTCATGCCTTCTTTTCCTTTTGTTTTTCCTTGTTTCCCTTTTAAAGTCCTTCTTTCCTTCTTTATTTCCTTGTTTCCCTCCGTCTTTTTCTTATTTCCTTCCTGTTCCTTATTTCTTTCCTTACTTTCCTTTCCTTCTGTCCTCCACTATCTTTCTTTCTTTTTTCTCTCTTCCTTTCTTTCATTCTCTTTATAGTCTTCCTTCTCTTTCTTCCTTTCTTACGTTCCCTCCTTCCTCCCTTCACTTCCCTTCCCTTCCAACTGGGTTGGTTGGTCCCACCAGTGTCTGACTGATGATTTTGCTTTTCGACTGTACAGCCCTTAAAGGGGAGAATTTCCATACGGGGTTGTAGCTGAAGTTGGATGTGCTTCATCAAATCTTCTCCAATCATGTGCAGCTGATGGCAGGCACTTTGGGTTTTGTATTTCATTCACTGTAGGCTGAAGAACGAAATCTCATCTCATCAGCACACCACAGTGACATAAACTGAAAACACACTGCCTCATCCAATACCTCAATTGAAAAACATCCACATTTCACTGTCAAAGCAGGGGTATTTCAACTTGAGAGTAAATGTACATCAATAGACTGAACAGTATGATTTGCAGTGGTTTTCTTTGCTTTAAAAGGAATGGCCATGGCATTTAAATTAAGCCCTAAGCCTTTGCAAAGGGTTATAATACAAGTCAGTAATTTATTTTGCTAAAACCACTTGTCGCAGCTTGGACATTTACAATGGAACTTTAAACAGGAAGTCAGTACACAGCCGTCATCTCCAGGAGAGTCGGTCTGAATTTGCCTAACCCTCCTACACAGAGCAGATGAACGAAAGAGATTGGGAACTTTTTACTGAGGGGGGTCAAAGTCTCCTTCCTTTACGAGTTGTTACAACATGAATGGGAGCACTGAGAGAGGGAGGGAGCAACTAGGTAGGTAGGGAGGGAGGAAAAGTGGAGGAGGAGGGGAGGGAGGGAAGGAAGTGAATGGTGTAGTTTTTCTCGGCTATAGCGCCCCTGAGCGAGGTGAGAGGTGTGGGCCGGGGGGCACTGACTGGGTGGTCAGCACGATCGGCGACCTGTGTGTGTGTTTATGTGTATGTTAATGGCTGTGTGTGCATGTAAGAAAGTCAGAAAGAGAAAGGAGTTCTGTATGCTAAGTATCCAGCCGTGAGAATAATCAAAAGCATCTCATATTTACCCCAAGGCTGTTCGATCCTTTTTTCTATTCTTGTTTTTAAATCAGTTTTCTTTTCCTCAGACTACTGCTTCTATTCTTGTGTCATTGTTATTCCATGTAGCGCTTACACATGCACATTCTCTGAGGTTTTGCTCTTTATGGGCTGCAGAATGAGGTGTAGACCAAAATGACTACTCTAATCGAGTAGCCGCACGGGTCCTAAAACAACAGACTGCATTTAGCCAATATAATTCATTCCTCTTGACCATAAAATATCCAGGCTTAATAAAAAAGGCATCAAGTATTGAAAGCTTAAGTGTTTCACTTCATACAGACTCTTGCTAAGAAAAACACAGCACGCAGAGAGCTATGTTCAGTTTAGGGATGTGGGATGATGCTATTAAAGGAATAGTTTGCGATGCGACATTGTGATGTGTGCATGTGCAGTAGTCACGTTGCTGGACGCGCAATGTCAAGTAAGGCAAATTAATTCAAACTTGTCATGCTACAACTTTTTTGCTGCTTGATACAAAAGGAAAACTCACAAGGTTCTCATTTTCCATGACTAATCTACAAGAAAAGTCGGTCTGATATTGCATCATTTATTATTTAAAAACAACCAAAGCAGGCAACACTAGTCGACTACCACAACCTGAAAATGAGCGCCGCCTGTTTTGGTTGTTTGATAAACTGATCAAGTGCACCCCTTCACCAAAGCACATAGCGAACTGATCGCTGTGCACGCAGAGTCTGCGTGTCACCTGCCTGTGAACGTGCGCGCAACGCGGCTCACAGATAATGTCGCCTGGATGCTCAAGGCAGGCGTTCAGTTACGCGAGGCGGCTTTTGAGTGCGTGTATTCCCGTCATCAGCGGCACCTCGTCCCGGTGCTGGTTAAAAGTTAAAAAGTTACTGTCACGGGGCTGGTCCGTGCCCTAATGTAAGAAACGCTTAGCACATACACACAAAACCTGCAGTATCCTGATCTAACTGTACGGCATATAGATAAATCTGTTTGTTGCTTGAGTTTGAGAGTTTTACCGTCCGGGAGGCCTGTTTATCTTCCAACACGCAGGTTAAGCTTCCATTTGAACATCGTTAGAAATGGTAGATTACATGTAAATAACACAAGTGCGACACACAAGTCCATTTGTAAAGTTTATGAAGAAATGTGTTGTTTTTCCCAAATATCTCTCCACCTGTTCTATCCCCACCTGTAAATACCGGTGTCAGAGTCACCAGAGTCCAAGCTGATTCCTGGAGGGGAGGCAGAGGGCTGAACCAAGTGTGATAGAAGTAGGAGGGAGGTTTTGTTTTGTTAGACGCGGACAGACTTTTTAAAGTACTCAAATTATGATTGTTAATTGTATATCTGTACATGAATACCACACTGCATTTATCTGGTAAAATTTCCTGTATTTTTTCATATATCGCATATATATAGCAGAAAAAAAGATATCACATATGTCAGTTTTTTCCAATATCGTGCAACCCTACTTACCAACACACTTTAATTAACCATTTATTTCTTTATACATTCACCCTGTCATAGTCATCAACCATTCATCCATCCAGTTGTCAGTCATGCTGTAACATACAGTGTTCCTGCAGTCTTTTGAGTCTTTGGTAATTCTTATCCGGGCTATAGCAGCAGTGTGGGCAGCTTGTAGCCACATTCAAGAACAGCTAGCTGTCATCAGACGCTGCTAAACCTAAACACCAGCAGCCACAGACCCTATTCCCTCTCACCCTGTTACTGCACTCCTATCGGCTTCCCACACCAACATTAAACAAGCACACATGTTCTCGCTCCTTCAGTATTACTCTCAGAAATACTTTTTCATATCTTCCCACCCAGCTCTTGCTCTTATGTCGTCCACACCCAACATCTTTGATCTTCCGATTCCTTTACTTCTCGTGCTCTCTCTCAAGCGGATATCTCTGTCAAACGCACACATGGTAAATAGGCCTTCATAAGTCAAACACAGTCAAAAGTGAAGCATTGTAAACTTATTAGGCTTTGATCCAGAGGGTTCATGTGTGACAAAATGTGTTTGTGAGGGGGAAAATCCAAACCTGGCAGGAGTAAGGGGATGGATCAACAAGATCAAGCGATGTGGGGCGAGAACATTCATTTCAGATGGCCCGGGCCGTGACAGAATTGTTCCTGCATGCTGTTTTCCACCAAGCGCCGGTGTCATGTTCGCAGGTTCCATGTGTTGTAAAGTCGGAGTGGTTTTGGCACAGGAGGCGACGCCAGCTCCTGTTCTGAAGGCGAACCCCATCCTGCCCAATGAGTGGTGGGCCGCAGAGCGACGCAAAGCCAGGCGAAAGGAGTGAAAGTGTTGACAACGCTGAAGCTGGAAACCTAACCCAACCCTGACACTGAATACTCGGTCTGCCACTTCATGTTCCCCTTCACAAACATCAACCCCCTCCGTAGCTGTCTGTCTTCCCCTCTCACTCTTTGTCTGTCTTTTTGTCTCTCAAGCTATTTCTTTCTATTTGTCCCTGTCTCTTGGCTCAGGTTTCCAGTTTTTTATCGATAATGATGTGTTCAGTTAGAGAAAAAGAAATGCCAAAATTCAGTCGTGTAAAAGTCTGTTTGTACTTGCATGAAGCAGATTTTTTTTTCTGTTTCTTCTGTTGGTTTTGTTTTTTCCCTGACTACACTTGTACCTTTGCTTCTTCTGTCATGATCTCAGCCTGTTACTGTCTTTTGTCACTATGCTTCACTCAGCAGTTTGTGCCATCATAAAATGGCACACATGCTGTATGACCTTGATTCATTGAATCATAAAAAGTCATAGCATAATATTTGCACTTGGCACAAGAAAAGTGCTGCTGGTGTTGGACAAATATCTGGGGATCCTTGTTGAAGTTGAACGTGTCTATTTGGTGTAGGTCATTATAAAGGCTAGATAGATAGAAAGACAGACAATCAGACAGACAAACAGATGGATGTGACATTCCAGTGTGACTGGGAAAGATGACTTCAGATGCTCCTCATTCCTGTCCACACAAAATTATTGTCCCTCAGAGGGAAAGGAGACAGGTGGCCACGTTGATATGACACCCACAGAGATTCATGTAGTGAACACCCTTAGAGTGTAGTTAAAGGTGGCAGGATGGAGTAGAGAGCCAAAAGACAGTGAAGAAGACAGTGCAACCTCACCAACTGCAGTGGGCACTGTCACCGACACTCGGCTCGTACCTCCCCTGTGTGGCACCTTCCTGGTGGATATGGCAGATGGGCTCTGATGGTGATGATGGTCGTGAAGGTGGAAATGGTGGCAAGGGTTTATGTTTACTGGCGCTGTAAACAGCTGATAAGGGCCAGCCAGGCTTGGCATCTTATTCTGCAGTAGCTGCAGATTACTGTTGTTCACAGTGTCAAAATCTGATAAGGTTCGATATATAACACTTCATATCATGGTTAGATGTGTTTGCGTGTCTCTGTGTGCGTGTGTGCTGTGAATTCTACATGACTTTATAGTGTGAGTTGATGCAATGAGTGAGGAGACAGAGAAGAAGAATGGGACAGAGGTCGAGAGTAGTGGAGATGGAGTAGAAAGGGTGAAATAAATGAGGAGTTGAGGGAGAAGCAAAGAAAGTAGGATAGCAAGAGGAGGTCAGAAGAAGGGAGGATGGGTATATAAGGAAGATGGAGGGAGGGAATGACAGAGGAAAGGCAGACAAAAGGAATTTAGTGCTTTTAAAGCTGGTTGGTAAAAGCAGAGTTGGAGACATGAGTTAATGTTTAATAGAAAATAGCAAGAGACTTGTTTCTTATAAATTTCCTCATCAGCACCCAGAGACAATTTACATTCACATTTCTCACAATGAACTGTACCAATGCTCTCCCATTCTAAGTGATGATATAATCAATACTATTAGTTGCACCCCAAAATAACCCCATTCTCCTCGTGTGCAGCTACTCTTAGAAAAAAAACTGTTATGACTCATGTAATATCTAAAAACTCTGATACAAACACTTGAGCCCCTCCATTACAGTATGTGACTGTACTTTTATGCTTTAGCACACAAGTGGATGAAACATTGGTCATTAATGTGCACCAGCCCTCTCAAATCCACACTCATAACAAAGCCGACCCCTGACATACTCCATCAAGTTGTCCCTGCTTTTCCATTCTAGACTTGTATAACAGTAAGATGTTTTCCTATATTCTTCAGTATTATTCAGAATCATTGACACACAAATTAAAACGCGCCAAAATGATGTTGCGTTGCCGTGATTGCCAGTGATTTTGAGCTGCTTTCCCTTATGGTAAATCAATTTTAAAACAAGGTCAACAGCTTTCTTTATATAAGTGCTGGGGAAAAAAAATTAATGCAAACCACTGATTTAGACATTAGCGCCTCTGCAAATCACTTCTAAATCAGAACTTTGACCTTGAGCAAATTTGCGCACGAGAGACTTTTATAAATGAGGATCCTGATCACTCATTGAGCTCGAGTTTGTGTTGTGGCATGGAGAGAAAGACATAACTGTACAACAGCTTAAGATAATCCCCAAGATGGCTCTTCCCTCATCTTATCGTCTCCTCTCCTGCTTAATGAGACGTCTCCCCTCATATGTCTGAGACTCTGGTTTGATTAGCTAATGAGGCGGCGTTACACGTTGCACTTGTGGCTAATGATTTGGTGTCATGCACAAACACTCAGAGGCAGCTGAGGAAAAGCTAGTTAGTCCTTTTGGTTGGAAATTCAGTTTATTTAGTGATGTGGTATGTTAAGAAACTGCACGAGGAAGGAGATTTCAAATAACAAAATAAAATCTGTTCAGCATTTGGAATTAAACAAGATTGTCTAAATGTTCTAATTTAATATGGCATAATGAATTCTAAAAACATATAACTTGAAAAAAATCTCGTGTCATAATGGTGAGTAACCATTTTTGTACTGCTTGTAACCAGTTTGTCATATTAAGCTGCACTTTAATGAAAGGAATACACACTGTATTTACACAGTCAGATGTGAGTGACAAAAGAAATAACAAGGCTTTAGCAGTGGGGTCATTCAACTCAGCAGCGTCTTGCTCAAAGCAATGATTATCTGTGATAGGAGGCCTCTTTCTCTCTATCACAATGTTAATCTCAGCTATGGGTTCAGCTGAGAGCAGGTCAAGCTCTCTGTACGACAGGAGTCTCCATTCACTGCTGATTCAATGACACTTTCCTTGTTCTCCAAAAGTCATTCAGTCCAGACACACCAGCACATACAGTTTATATCATATACTGTTCGGTTCAACTGCAACCTTCACCATAGCTGCCTGTAGTGAGAGACATTATAGGCTGTGTTACACTTTGTGATGTTAGCGTTAGTTATGATCCTGAATGGAATATCGACAAAATCTGAACAGATTTTTGATTGATAACCAGCCAGAAAGGGGCTCTCACACACTTAACCCCATAATTGAAAATTATCCTGCTTACTCTGACATCAGGATCTTGTGAGAAACAGTACCATTCAACCAGGATTTAGTTTCATTCAGATGCATTCAAAATAAACTTAAAACAAGGAAACAAAAACCTGTGAAATATCTTACTTTAGGTACAGATGTGGTAGAGCAGAGAGAGTTTATCACGTAACTTGCATTCATTGTTGGACAGTAGTTGTCAAAGTTTTCACTACCATAATTGTGGCAAATAATAAAACTTCTTACTGTAATAAAACATGTGTTGTCTTATCTCGCTGTAAACTGGGCTTTCACCGGCTGTTGACGTCTTCACCTTTGTTCTGAGTCTGTTATTCCACACTTAAGATGCAGGTTATACATTTCGGATTTTAGATGACCAAGACACCTTATGCTGCCTTCAAATGGAACTTGTGAGTTTGTGGCATGCGAAGTACAAAATAAGCCTACCATTGTGGTTAACTTTTGAAAGCACTGTTGCAAGGCAACTGACCAACATAAAAGGAGACCAAAAGAACTCTCCTGGTTCTCTTTTCAAAGCCTTTGTAAAGAGGACAAGACCAGTTTTTCTGCCCTTTTGATCAACAGAAAAACTGTAAACGATGTAAATGATGATATAAAGTAGTATGCTGACAGTAGACAGTGTACATGCACCAATAGAACACAGGCAACGGAAAAAGAAAACAGAGGAAAAGAGAATTTATTTGAGGCATATTCTGGGTATATTGTTTATAGATTAAGTAAAAGAACAAATATGCTAATGTTTGTAAAACATTAGCATATTTGTATATATCATGTCACAGCTCATGAAGTGAGCACTTTCAGAAAAAATGTAATCCGTAAACTCCTCATCCGACAAGAAGACAGTTTCCCATCCAGATTATTGGGATACTCAAATAGCCTACGTGTTAATCATATACATAAATTTGTAATGCAAATGTATGTCATTGGGTAAGAAACAAAACAAACATGAAAGAAATATTCTATAAGAATAAAAAAAAACCCTGTTTTTTTAAGATAATGTGTAATGCGATCAATTCTCTTCATGTTTGAAGTAAAATGTCCTCTCCTCTCTCCTCTCCTGCCTCAGACTTTTTGGGAAATAATAATAATAATAATAATAATAATAATAATAATGCATTGTATTTGTAAACCGCTTTTCTAGACCCAAAGCACCAAAAATAAATAAAGAACTTAAAAAACGCTCTCAAAATCTCAAGCAGCCTTGACCTCCACCTTGAATTTCTGTGCTTCCCCTTGTGGCTCCACATTCACACACACACAGTCACAGACACACACACACACACACACACACACACACACACAGACAGACACACACACACATACACACAGACACACGCACCCTCGTATAGTTACAGAACAAGAACAACAGCTCATGGTGGAAGTAGGTTGGCAGGGGGAAGAACAGGGTTTTACTGCTCTGACTAAAATAAAACATGAGGACTTTGTGGTCCACAGTGCAGTTGGAAAGACAAATATTATTTTTTTTACGAGCGAGAGAAGTCCGGGGACAGGCTGCATAAAACGCCTTAATGATTGAATGGCTGAAGTATTAAGCCTTGTAACTTTGGCTGTGGGGTCCTGACCTGGATGAGGGGGAGGCGAGAGAAGAGAGAGTCCTGTCAGAGCAGTTTGATAGGGTAAAATCCCATTCAGACATACACACACACACATCAACAGGCAAATATAGTGACACACACCCCTTACACTTACCTTGGCAGAGGAGTTGCCTCAGTAAATCTTTATTTTGGAGAGAATATTGCAGTTTGATAATTAGTTCTGAATGAAGACTCTTGAATCCCTTTAAACACAGCAAACTATATTCAGGTGAAAAAAACTGTGGTATTTATTTTAATTTTGGCTTTTTAAAGACCCTTTGACCCTTTTTTATTTTGCTTTTTGATATAAAAATTCAACAAGTTTCAATAACTTACAAATTTGCATTTTCTGACACCTGGCATTTTCCTGACCGAACTTAAAAAGAAATATATTTAGCACACACTGGTTAAGCTTTTTGGGGATTTTGTGACCATTTTTCCGAAGTGTAACAATTGTAAGTCATTTTTTAAAAGTATATTATCTTTCTGACGTTCTCATATGTCATCACAGCAATTCATTATCTGCCTCATATGCTGAGGTAAGAGGAACTTTGAAGCACAGCCACTATGGGGCACCACCAGGTTCTCTGATCCCATACAGTCAAACCTGAGATTTCCTCCAGCACTCAGGCACTTTGAACTCAGTATGCTAATGTTGACATACCACACCGACAGCTCTCCGTCATAAGGCTAATTATCCATCTGCTACCCTGTAGGATGATCGCCGTTGTTAGTCCGACAGCCGACACATCCATTCACGGTGCTGGTCAGCATTTCAGGAAGGGCTCAGATTCCAGGCGGGCTTTTCTCACGCGTCCCCCGGGGGGCGATGGAGGGATGGATGGATGGAGGGATGGGTCGTAGGAGGGCAGGAGGCAGATGAGGCCTGCAGGCATGTCAGATATGCCAGGACTGTGAAATGTAAGCACTCACACAAATACAGGAATGCTCAGAGTATGCATGAGAACAATCTCTGACTGTTTTTCTGTCTCTTTCTCTCTCTCTCTCTCACACACACACACACATGCAGCCTCGGACGTCTGCACCTATCTCAACCACAAGGGGAGAAAGAGCCACAGGTGGTCATGGCAGACACACATTTTCTTGCAAACATTAATACGGATGCAAATGTCGCAGTTATGTCCCTCAGAGTTTATTCCAAAAAGATAAAATTGAAGAAATTTTCTGCCACACGTGTGTCTGACATTTGAATGAAAGACTGACTGGTCTCTGTTGCACATGCGCCCCACTTCAGTGTGTGTAGTTTGTGTCACTCTATTTGTGTGTGTGTGTGTGTGTGTGTGTGTGTGTGTGTGTGTGTGTCCCTCTCCCTTTCCAGCTGCAGCTCTCATGCTGGGGCCTCCTCCTGGTAGCCATTATGGGTGTGTTTGTGTGTGTGTGTGTGTGTATGTGTGTCTGGGTGGTCTCGTCCCGTCTCCCTCCTTCTAATAGTTTTATACTGTTCTGCCCTGGTGGTGCCCGAGGGCAGGGGAGGGTTGGGAGGAGGGGGGTAAGGTAGGGTGGCGGGTGTTGCAGGGGGGTGTGAGCGGCCCCGTTGAGAAGAGCAGACGACAGGCCTAATAAAGCTTCACAGGGTCTAGGCCCATCGCTCTCAGCACTTCCTCCCCGCTGCCCTCTCTGCTCCCTCCTGCCCCCTCGGTCCGCCACTAACCCCCCTGCAGGCACATGTGGTCCGGCCCTAATGGGACCCAGCTGGACTCCCACCTTCCCTCTCTTACGGACCCCAGCCCCGGCTCTCCTCTCTCTGTTCTCCTCTCTCCCTTTCAACGTTCAGGCCCAGATGGCACTCCTTCAGGCAGGATATTCACTGCTGGGGGATGTGTTTAGTATCCTTTTTGTTTTCCTCTTCCTTGCTCTCGTTGCCTCCATGTCATTCTCACTTCTTCTTCTCTTGCCACAAAGTATGGCGGCCGTGTGCTGTGGTTAAAGTCACTCAGATTCAGCTTCCCAAGGAGGAACAGTGGAACCGAACGAGGTGGAGAAAAGAGGAGAGATGAAGCTGTCTTGTCATGCAGCAGACCCTCACTGATGCCTGGGATCCCTAGACTCTCCCCAGTCCCACCACAGCCAGCCGTTCACACGTCAGACTCCCTACGGCTGCCTGAATCAGTGCCCCTCTGCGGTGAGGTAGCGTGGGGAAACATTTGTTCCCCAGACCTACTCTGCTTCATCTCTCTGGAGTCGCAGCCTCTGCATGTAAACAGGGCGGTGCCAATGGCCCGTCCCTGAGTTTTTATGGTACCGAGGCAGAGCAAACAAACAAGCTGAAGAATTTTACGCAACAGCCTGTGAAACATTCTCACAGTGCTACAGGGGACAAGTGTTGCCAAGTCCCCTCAGCTGTAACTCAAGCACGTACACATGGAAGCATGCTGACATGAAAGCAAATGTGCATGAATTCGCACACACACATACCGTAGCCTGTGTTCCTTGCAGCACATGTGACATGACTGCCACAAGTTAATGATAGAAGTCTCATGTCATGCATCACTTAATCACTGTGGTAGTATCAAAGTGTCCATGACAGCCTTTTTTTGGTTTTTATAGATTCTTTTTGACAGTAAACATTTTAAACTTCAGAAAGAGCGAAACCGTGACGACTGGGACGTAATATTTTTGTGGCTGCATTCAAATCCCGACAGGATGGCAAACAATACATTTTTTAAAACACTTCCTCTTTGCAGCAGTACGTGCAGTAAGAGTGGGACTTTTATCGTAATCACACGGGGGACAGACAGCCCGTAGTGCGCAGTTTACCATAACATCTTATCATTCTTAGACCATAACTAGATGTTCTCACTGATGAATGGTTGAGCTCCTGCTGTGTGGTCCCCTCTCTGGCTCTTGCAGATGGTGTCATAGTGGTTCCCCTCCATGTCACAGATGAGAGGGAGTTGGGTGCGGCGACACTGGGTTTGTGCTCTTGAATTCATTATCTCTGACCAAATCCGTCCCTGTGATCAGAGCAGGAGTCGGGATGGTGGCGGAGCAGGACAGGGAAGTCGTTCTTCCTGTTCATCTTTTAAAACTACAACCTGTGGTGCACACACACATGCCCATACACCGTCTTAGTTGGTGCCACCTGGTATTTGTGTGGGAAAGTGATCTCCCTTTTTGCACTTTTTCCTCCACTAGTGTTACCTCTGACTACCATTATTATTAAAACATATACATTTCTTATGCTGATTTCTGAAGACTAATAACAGAGGTGCGCCATGTCAGTTGGAAAAGGTGAAGCAGCAGGCAAAGCAAATGTCTATTTAAATGAAAGGGGACCTATATGACATTATATAGTTTCACGTTATTCCACTAATCGACAAGCGGTGGTGGTAATTCAGCAAGAAATGTAGCAAAGCTTCAACAAACGGTGGATAATGAGGAGACAGCCCTGTCAATATGGGCTGTAAGAATGTTGTCAAATTGCTACCTCTTAAGTTTAAGAATATTAAAAGAGGAATTTAACACATTTGCTGTAAAGAGGCGAAGTGTGGCGATATTTTATATATGTTTTTATTGTAAACAAATCCTGTCTAAAGACCAAAACCAACAATTGTCTCTAAATATGTTCTGACTTCCCTACCCTGTCTGTGGCCATTAATTTCTATACTGAAGACATAAATCTTTAAAAACAGATTTATACTTTCATTTAAAAAAAAAAAAANNAAAAAGGCTAAGTGATTTTCTTAAGCAGCTGGGCAGATGTTAGCAAATGTTACTCAAACAGGAGTAAATTGTGTATTTGTTGGGGATTATTTTCAGCTGCAGATTTGGTTAGCTAGTGAGTATTTATGGAAGAAGGACAGTGTATTTGGGAGTGACTGAAAATAAACTACAGTGGCCGTGTTCATCATAATGAAGGAACATGTCACCCAGTGCAAAGGTGTGGCTCTTTTTTGGTCAACAATGGAGCTCTTTGGCGCAGTGCTATATCAGGCTTTGGCTACACAGACAATAACTGTTAGGAGGATCAAGTCATTGTTGGTTTTGGTCTTTTCATGAGGTTTGCTGATGGCAAGAGAAATATAGAAAATCGCCAGACTTATCCTTTGTGTCTCATGGATGTACACAATGGGTTTGGTGAGCAACGCTGAATGTAAACACACTGTAACTGTGTTTGTTTATGAGGAAGTTCCATAGGGTATCTTTCAGCACAGAGGAAAAGGCTAGTTTAGTTTTGGGGTGAGTTTAGGTTAAGGATCATCCCTCCATAATGCCCCCTCTACTCAGTCTGTACACTGGCCTTCTCTGAGGTGGCTTTCCAGGGGGATTGAAACCATGACTCTTGCCCGCC
>NTHP01000025.1:159953-195562 GCA_003416845.1 Oplegnathus fasciatus
CCCCCAAATCTCCATACATCCACATAACCTGGAGCAGAGGAGGCCCCAGAGTGTTTATGTGCGGCAGACGCCCAGGCTAAACAGGAAGGGACAGGAGACCGTCACTGGGGACTCAGAATGCAGACCCACATCAGCAGGCCCTCTCAGTTTGGATCAAGTTTGCCATTGCTCGTTTAAATGAATATCACAAACATTACCGTAGGCCAAACGCCTATAAGTGACCACATATAGGCCGGAGCACTGTGGGTGGCAAATGTGCACGTCAGTACACTGCTGTGAATGAATATGTGTTCACACCTGCAGTGTGTGTACGTTTGAATCCGCGTTTGAGTGTTGATGTGTGCCTGGAGCTGGAGTGGAGTAATACTCGTGACAACCCAGGCAGAAAGCAGACGCTACACTGTCCATGCAGGGTTTTATGTGAGCTGTTCAGACAGAAAAATAAATACTGCCAGAGGAGGAGAGGAGAGGAAAGCGTGTCTGTTTGAAGTCACGGAGCTGCAGAGTGGAGCTGAGAGACAGATGAACCATCCTGTTTCAGAAACCTGAACGCACCCTTGTGAAGGACCAGTAATACGTGTTTGTGTGTGGCAGCAATAACACAGTTCCAAGACTTGGCTCTGTGTGTACACATAAGCCTCTGTAACCCTACACACCTCTCTGATGATGTCAGATTAGCATTAAGCGTGAGGTTGGGCCTGTGTTTATACGTGTGTGAATGCGTGTGTGTATTCAATGTGGCGAACAAGATGTCTGGTATTGTTTTTTGGGCAGTAAGAGAAATGTAAACAGCGGAAGGTAGTGGCTAAGGGAGAGTGGAAGAGCAGAGACGTTCCATGCGTGTGTTTGTGTGTGTGCATGTGTGTGCGGAGGAGGGACGATGACATCAGCGGCTGGGCAGGGAGCGGGTGAAGGGGGCTCTGGTCAGTGTGAAAGTCGAGTCTGTCACACAGACGTCGTCCGACTGCACGCCACGCTCACAACAGAGCACTCAGCCTCTGGCAGAGGCTTGAGGACTGGCTGACGGTGGTCTGCCAAAGCCTGTCAGCTCCGTGGCAGCTTAAATGTTTCAGCGCAGCAGTCTGGAAAGAGAAAAGTAACAGTCACAGCAAATGTTGGCATTGGATTTCTACATTAAAAGGTTTCCATCTCAACTCCATGACCATGCTGAAAGTAAATGGTGTGTACTTTTCTACGGTAAATTGAGCATTTTAAGGTCAATTAGAATGTAGTTGATTAGAGTTTTCTCTTTTAAGTAGATTTTAAATGAGTTTAATTTAATTTCAAACAACCCCACTCCCTAAAGGAAACAAAAGAAAAACAGAAATATATTTGAGTGGTAAATCCCTGTAATCTGCAGCGTCTAGAGCAGCAGCATACACGTGGCTGTGTGCCAGGCTAGTGTGGATGTTGCCAATTCCAGCAGTGAGACATACGGAAATGCCCACCTGTTTCCTTTCCTTCACTTTTTATGTTCTTTAATACCAGACGCTTACCGTGATGAGTGCTCATTTTGCACGCGTATCAGTTTTTGGTGAATAAAAATTGTTCAGCCCTAACAGCCATCTTTTCTCTTTGCTGCCAAGTTTTTTTTCCTAGGAGTTCACCTTCTACACAAGCCGCCTGTTTATGTAGCATTTGCAGCATTTGCAGGGTGGCCGAGTAGTTAGAGGCTAATGTCAAGGAGGAAGCACCCATGTTAGCCCAGGAGGTGTTGCTCTGCAGCTGAACCAGTGCTTTGACCTCCACGGGTGAGGGCAAGTGTAAAGAATATTCCCAACAGGGATGGATGAAGTATCAGTTTTACAGTAGTGTTTCATTAAGTATTTTGGTTGGGACCACCAGTGAGGGACGGGGTCCAAATGCAAACAGAGGAATGATGAAACTTCTCTCAGGCCAAGCCTCATCGGTTCTCTTTCTCCCTCCATCAGAGGAGGTGGTCCTTGCTTTTTCTGTAGTCTGTCTTTGATCCCCGTCTCTCTTCTTTTCCTACGATTCATCCTCCTGGCGCAGACAAAGACTGCCCTTCCAACAAATGCAGCCGCTGCCTTTCAGGGCCAAGCGTCAGGCTGTTGAGGAAAGGAGACAACAGGAGAGGAGCAGGGAAGCTGGGAGGACAGAGAGGAGAGATGAGGAGAGGAGAGGAGAGAAGAGCATGCAGTTTCACCCACCCCGGAGGTCTCCGGCAGCCCCCAGCTCTCAGTACCGTACCTCCAGAAGACCTTATTCAGAGACTCACCTAATGAACACTCCTGCCCTCATTCAGCCCCACAATGGAGCCCTCCACTGCCATTGAGCCTGCTCACAATGGAGAACATCGCTCCAATTAAACCCCAGAGACAATGAGCTGGGGTAGGTGAAGGGGTGGAGGTGTGTGTGTAATATGTGTGCGTATGAGGGGTCGAGCTGGGGGGTCAGCAGGGTAATGAACAGGCCCAACCTAGCGGATCTCTTCGGAGGTCCACTGAAGTGCCGTTGCCTCTGATGTGCTATTTGGATCAGTAAGAAGCAATTAGGTGCCCATTCCCAGCACATCCCAAACCCTTATCCTCCCCCATGCACATCTAGTGTGTGTGTCTGTTTGAGGGACAAATGGGAAAGAAAAGGGAAAGGCAATGACAGAGTGCAGTCATGAGCTATGGCTGGCCACCAGAGCAGACAAGAAATCATGAATAGACAGGTGACTTGACCGGACCTTATTGCTTTAAAATGGAATTAAATGTTGAAGAATTTTCTCAGTCTTGTGATAATATGTGTCAAACAGCTGAGTGGCTGTCAAATCAATGCTTTTGTTGCTTAGTGGTACAAAATAAAATGAATAAATAAATGCTAACATGACTAGTGCACTACTTTAGTTGCATGCAGTACCATGACCTTTTTTTTTTATAGCACAGCTGGGCAAGTCATGTAGAAAGTGAAATAAAAAAGGCAGGACAGGGTGAGGAAAAATAAGCTACAGAGGAGGAACATGCAGAGAAAGAGCAGGTCAACAAAGGAAGAGGAAGAAAATAAAAAAAGTATTTTTAAATAATAGATGCAACAAAATGTGAAAAATCCTTCAAAATAGAAGCAACTATAAAAAAAACAACAACACAGTGGTTTTAGATGTGAGGTTGTATTTAGGGATGTGCAGAGAAGAAGGAAGAAACGAAGCACAAAACCACACACATAAAAAATGTATCAATGTGTCTTGAGCAAAGGGTCCACAGGCTTCCATAATGTTGTATGTCTGATTATTGACATTGATGCTCAAAACACAGAGTCTGCAGAGACGTGACATTTGACGGAGGCAGAGGCAGGCAGGAAAGCCAACAAAGGCCAGAACAAAGGCAGGATCTGGGCCATGATAATGCAGCTCAGTGCAGATCCCACTCATGAATATGGCAGCCGTGGTGGTGACAGTGGTGACAGTGCCGGCGGGTGTGTGTCATGCATGCATACACTGTATCTTTCTGCATGTGTTTGCTTGTGTGCCCATATAATTTGACCCACAAATTATGCATGTCCTCACACATCTGCCCTCTCACTGACATGTGCATGTATTGCTATATCAAGCCCACTGGTGTTAAGGCATTTATGTGTCTCTATCTGCCTATGCTGGTTCCCACTGGGGCTAAAAAGTCAATCAACTAGTCTGTCAGGGGAGCAGGACACACACTCTGCCCAGGGATCAATGCCCTTCACCCCTGGGACTCTCGCTTAGTCAGTGGGGGCATCCAGAGCCTCGCAAAGCTCCTTAAATCCCTCGTACTGCTCTGACAGCTGACTGCAGGGGACACCTCTTTGTGTGTGTGTTTTAGTGTGTGTGCAGGTGTCCTTTTGCACTTTTGACAAGGCAAAATACATTAGGTGCAGAGTCACTATTATAATTAATACTTTTTCCTATTTAATTTTCTCTTGTCTGCATTAATGTGCTGAAATACAGTGTGTAGGGTGTGTGTGACTGCATGTTTTAGCATGTGTGTAAGTATGTGTATTTATAACAGTGTATTGGGTGTGTGTGTATCTCTTTAAGCTGTGCTTCTGTACTTCCTAATGTTTATTAAAGCATCAGATGTCTTTACAGTTGTACAACATAAATTGGTTTACACAGCAGAACTTTGGCTGACCTTAGAACCAAAGATATTCAGAAAAGAGATTAGTGCTTCAAATACTTGAGCTTGTTTGTTGTTATTTATTCTCTACTAGAAACATATGGCTTTGTCCTGGATTTTTGTATGAAAACCTCATCTCTCAGACAAAAGAGTAATAGCTTTGTCTCTCTGTATGCATAGCCTCCCTTCAAGCTGTTCAGGAGCAACAGCCTCCATTCTCTACCCGGGCAGTTTTTGTAGGAGCTAGCCTAGCTTTGTTCAGGATCTCATCTGCCCCCAATTTACTCTCCCGGTGACCTCCCAACCCTGACCTGTCAGTGCAGCGTTCCTTTCTTTATTACTGAAAGCCGTATTGTTTTCAAATGAAAAAGGACATAAATACTTGCTGATATTCTAGAGTCTCACTCGAGTGGAACTGAGAGTTGTAGTAAATCAAAGGCCAAGAAGAGGAGTCCCACCACTGTGTCCATGTGTCCATACTGTGTGTGTCTCTGTGTGTGAGCTCTTTCTTTGTGTATGAGAGTGTGTTTTTGTTTGACTGACTGACTGACTGGGCATGTCTCTACTGAGTGTGGGAGGGTGTTCTCTCCTTCTCTTTTTTTTTTCTTAATCTCTGTCGTCTTCCTCGCTGGTGTTGCCACAGACCTCCTTCTCTCTTCCTCTCCGGTTCCTGTGGCCTCCCAAGGCTTCCTCTAGCCGTCAAGACATAGGACTGCTCAGGGACTGGGACGATGGTGGTGGGGGTGGAGGTTTGGAGGAGTAGGGTGGGTATCATGTTCTCTCTCTCTCTCCTACTACAGATTTATGGGGGCTCAGTCCTTCTCTAAATATTTGCCTTTCCCCCTGTACTGTGGGAGATTGATGGCCTTTGATGTGGGGGGGTGATGGAGGATGGAGGTGCAGAGGCTCAGGGTGTTGGGATGGAGGACGGGAGGAGTGTATGGATAGGTAAAGACCCAGTTTAGGGCCACGAGGGGCCCAGTGGTTCTGGTGTACAGTATATGGTTGCTATGTTAAGGTTAGTGTCTGCATGCATTTTCTGTAATGGGTCGATATGAACATGGTTTCTACATCTTTACAGTCTGGTACACGATGAAACCAATGAACCGATGATTTTAACATAAATGTTTTGGAGTAATGGAACAGGGTCTGCCAATTACCTGTTCCACGGAGGATTATGCTGGAAAAACCTGAGTGGAGCTGCTAATAATAATCCTATCCAGAGTCAATCATGAGTTACAAAAACATCTGTTATAAAGCTAACTCTCAATCTCTCCAAATCTCCTTTTGTAAATAATTGGTTTCAGATTGCCAAATCTATTTCCAGATCCAACAAATGTTGCATCATCTGGAGTTAAATTTGTCGACGTCTGTTTTCTTTTTGAATACAGCCCTCGCTTTCACTCCCCCAAAGCTAATTGCACGCTCCCCACAGCAAAGGCCAACTTATCCCAGACAATGATGTTTATGTATATGTAATTGTCGTAACTGCGCAGCACAGCGGCCCCATTTTCTCTCTGTCTTGTTGTCTAATCAATCCAAATAAATCTTATATAGACACGCAGCCAAAGTAGTAACTGCACTGTGAAAGCAAATAATTGCTTTGGTTATTAGAGCTGAAAGGAACATAAACAAGTAATTTCAGCTATCATGGCAGTGGTGACGCAAACTTTCTTTCTCTCTCTCAGTTGCCTCCCCTCTCCGCCGCACATCTCTACTCCCACACCCACCATGACACACACACACACACACACACACACACACACACACACACACACAACCACCCTCCACCCACTCCACCCTGCACATCTCCTTTTCTACTTTTCCCAGTTAACAGCTCAGTGTCAGGGGGTAAGTACTGGGGCCCTACCTCTGCACCCCGCTGAGTGGGGGAGCTTCCACCTCACACACACACATGCAAATGCCCACACATGCATTTATACTCAAATTTCCATACGCACACACACACACACACACATTTAGGAAGACTGTAGACCTGCAATAATAAACATATTCAGATAAACACAGAAAACACTAAATGCACTTACGTACAAAACACAGACATGCTTTTCACACACACACACACACACACACACACAAACACACACTCAGTTGAGCTCTGGTTCCTATTTACCTCCCTCCTCCCCAGGCAGCCATTGCTCCATAGCAGCGCTGTGCTGGTGACACGGAAGGGAAAGGGGAGGAACAGAGAGGTCATTCGGATGACTAATGGTAGAATTCACAGGAAACTCCGGGAACATTCTTCCTCAAATTATGCTATTAGCTGCTTGGGGGAGCGAAGAGAGAGAGACAGAGGGGGAGAGAGATGGAGGGAGAGAAAAGAAAAAAACAGGCGAGGATAGTGTGTGTGTGTGGGTAGGAGGAGGGGGCAGGCCTTAAAACAACAGAAACAGAAAGAGAAAGGAACTTGTAGCCGTTTGGCCTCCCGTTCTTTAGCGGAATGCGGTGCAGTGGCATTTACACGTTCGCAGTGATTTATCGGCGCTGGCGTCCCCCCTGTCTCTGTCAATACAGGCCTCTCAGAGTCAGGAAAAGGCCCTAAGCCCAAGGAGACAGTGGGCCTGAACTATTCTCCCTCTCCCCCTGCACCTGTTCCCTCGGCAGGGGAAATGAGAGCCTGTAATTATGTGTGAAAGGGGCTCTGCCGGATAGCCGGTGTGATAGTGTCAATCCGCTAATGTTTTGTATGGGAGGACTATATGATCCTATGAGCACGAGGGGGGGAGCTCTTTGAGGATTTGTCTCAGTATTGTGTCACACGACAGGCATTTACATGTGTTTGGTTTGTGGGGTATTGTGTGTGTGTGTGTGTGTGTGTGTGTGTGTGTTAGCATTATTGTCAGATGTATTAATCTTGGTTTCCTCTTTCTGTACATGACCTTTCCCTAAGATTACAGCTAATAACGTGCCTGAGAATCACCTGGACTACCTCCTGTGCGAGCCATGGCAGGCTGTAACTGCTGTGACAGTAGGGAGGAGTGACAGAGATCAAGTTTCACTGTATAATATACCAAGTGAAATAAATCTTGTAGAAATAATTTCTACTGTGCTGTTACTGTTTAAAGTTTAAAGTTTACCTTAAATTATCTTCTGGTGTCAAAACTAATATGATACAGTACAGTACAATATTTTCTTGTTCTTCTTTGTTCCATTGACCTGCATGTCTGATGCAAATACGGTATGTCTCTTTAACAGTAACAAATAATAATAAGACCTACACAGGGCCTATACAGACTTTATTAACACTCTCATTTGAATATACATACTCCACACACAATGCTGCATTACTGTTGTGGGACAGATGTAATTAACAGAAAGATTCCCATGCTTATGAGCATACATTCACCTTAGTCAGTGAGAGTCAAGATGATGATGATGTAAAATGTTGCAGGTTTTGTTGCACTCTTCCTAATTTTCACACAGTCTAGCATCAAATTAGGCTTTAGCGATCTTGTTGAGTTCTCTTAAGAAACGTTTTGACCTGAGATATTGACATGAATGTTACTTACAAGATATTGATTATAGTAACTTCCGAATCCCAGCTATCTTTTATGGAATTCTTTGGAATTATGTCTTTATTAGACGTTATAGAAACGGACAGCAAACATGGGAAGTGAGAGAGAGGCACGACATGCAACAAAAATCCCCGGCCCGGAACCGAACCAGGGACACTGTGGCTACGTGGTACGCATCCCAACCACCAGGCCACCAGAATGCCCTGTAAAGTCCAACTTTTGAGCCAAAGTGTATGCTTCATACCATAAAGTGGAAATTCCCCAGTGAAAATATTGGATTATTTCTGTAGAAACAAATGGTTTACTGCTTCCAGCAGTAATTTAATAACTGGTAAATCAATGTGAAATTTTCAGCTGTAATGTCGGTTTTACTTCTTGGTCAGGTTTCCTTGCCTGAGCGTGACTTAAGTTGAAAATGGCTGCAGTGGGAATAAGGTCAGTTATTAAATACCAATTTCTGTCCTCCAGGTAGCAGCCTCTATATTCAGTGGTCTGAGGAAGGCTGTGCTAACTATAGAAGCTCTGATGACTTTGCTTGGGAAAATAAAAGGCAGGAGGAGGCAAAAGGAAGGGGAGGGAAGGGAAGGACTTGAGTGTATTTAACGCCTGCTGTGGCAGCCATAGAGTGGGAATAAACTGTATTCTCTCACTCATCCATGAGAGAGACAAGGAGACAGAAATGGTTATTTCAGTTTTTTCAGTAAATGTGTCTGTACTGTGTATATATGTGTGTGTGTGTGTGTGTGTGTGTGTGTGTGTGTGATTGTAGAGCGACACTGTGTGAGTCATAGCAAGGCTGCAGGTGATTGGTCAGGAAGTGGTCATGTTATTATCTCTAATTGAGGGGTAATTGTAGAGCTGAGTGTACCGTACTGTATGTGTGTGTGAATGTGTATGTGTATCTNGTGCGTGTGTGTGCGTGTGTGTGCGTGTGCGTGTGCGAGTGCGAGAGAGAGAGAGAGAGAGACTTGACAGCAGTCAGTATATATAGGAAACCACAGAAAGCTAACATTTATCTCCATAAAATGAGGGAAAGGTTTTGCTCCACCTGCCTGATGCAGAGAAAATCACAAAGCACAGCGGTCAGACAAAATAACCAGCGATTTCTACAGCCACCACTAACTTTATAAACCATCTGACCCTGTGTGTGTGTGTGTGTGTGTGTGTGTGTGATTGTAGAGCGACACTGTGTGAGTCATAGCAAGGCTGCAGGTGATTGGTCAGGAAGTGGTCATGTTATTATCTCTAATTGAGGGGTAATTGTAGAGCTGAGTGTACCGTACTGTATGTGTGTGTGAATGTGTATGTGTATCTTTATATGTGTCTGTGTTTGTGTTTAGGTGTATGCAGAGTGGAAAATTACATCTAGAGTTTAGGCTTGCTGTGATTAAAAACAAAACAGAGTAAACACTGGGCTTTGGTGGGCAGCAGTGGGAATGGCTGGATGTTCCGTATCCTGTGTGTGTGTGTGATAGTGTGCTGCTGTTGTCAGCCTGCAGACTGTGATGAAAAAAGCCTGCGCACTGGCAGCCAACTCGCCTACTGAAGTTGCCAACTACAACGGGTTATTATTTTAACCTGCTTTTTATTATTTTCAGCTAAATTATTAATATGAAGTCGACCTGACAGATAAACTCATGAAAAAAACATGTAGTTGGACTTCATTTGCCACTGTTTTAAAGAAAAAGACCACCTANAACATGTTAATACTTTTAAAACTGGTCCATTATTCTCATTTCCGCTACTATTTATATAAATTAGCTGTTGAGGTTTTGAGAAAACCATCCTTGACATCCTTGCCTCCCCCCAATACAATGTAGGGAAATGTAATTTTGCTTGTGGTGCTAAAACCATTGAAAACCTAAATAAAAATATTAACAGCCAAATATAACAATGTCATATCTTGTGGGCTCAGCACATTGATAATTAAAGTATTTGAATGGGCGAATATTAGGGATGTCCTGATCAAGTTTTTCTGCCCCTGATCCCGATCCAAGTCATTTAATATTGAGTATCCGCCGATACCGAGTCCCAATCCAATACTTCTATTTTCCTCGATAATACAGCTGCACAGTGCACACTTCAAGTACATTAAAGTTATTAAAATCAATCTAATGTATATGCTTGACAATTGCATAGCTCTGCAATGCATTAAGAAAAAAATGCCTGCATCCAAGCTGTTCCTTCATGTTCTTTTATTTCTATTTTTTACAAAATAACATAGTATAAAATGACAAACCCTCTCATCTTTTTGGCCTTGTCGCTGTCTCGAGGGAATTTCTCTCCTTTTAAAAGTATCCTCCAGTGTTTGTTGCTGCGGTGCAGCCTTTACTTGAGTTACCTGAATGAACCGTATTCCGCTGAGTGTTTCGTTTTGGCCACGGGCGGGGCTCAGCACCTGCTCTTTTTCAACGGGCACTGCCTGTAATTCGTCTGTGAAAGAATACAAGACGAGTGGCCACAATCAATATAAGCTAGCCACTACTTAGCAAGGTAGCTACCAGCCATAGCTAACGTTACAGTCTATTGTTTTGAGTGTAGCTAGCGAGTGTACACACGTGGACCCTCAGTTGCGTGAATGGAACCGCGTGTCTGTCCGCAAGTCCAAGGCTTACACACATACACAGAGCTCAGCGGAGTGGAGGAGAGACTGCAGTTGCGTTGCTGTGCATGAAAGCTTCGCGAGTAAAAACACCTGTGTGATAGCTGACATAAAACAAAAGGATTGGGCTTAGGTTTGTGCTCAATATAGTTATAGATCAGTTAAAAAATGCCTTGATCTGCCCCGACACCGAGTCTTTGAGATCGGATCAGGACATCCCTAGCAGAAACCCTTAGGGATAGGAGGCAAAGTATGTTTTTTTGGTTGTTTGTTGCTTTTTATGTTTTTTTTGTGATTTGGGAAAACTGATCCTTTAAAGACGAAGGACATCTTAACCGTAGTTAACATTCTGTCCCAATGCTTGCTCATACAAGGAGAAGTCCTTCACATATGGATCAGAGATATGTCATCTCAATTAACTAGCCACAATGTAATGCAGCAACAATACATGTTGAGCATTATTGATTAAAATAGGACTTGATTACTGGCAAATGTTTGTGAATAGTGGCTATACTTACATATATATGGCCAAAGCTTTGATTGAAAACAAGGTCACATTCCATCTATGAGGGTAGTTAAGGCTTTTGAGACACGCAGGAATTTGGTAATTGAAGCTTAAGTAGATGTGACAGTTTTGGGAAAGTCACTATATGTAAAAAAAATATATATGTATATATATATACAATAGAATACACTGAACATATACAAATCAATAATCAGAAGACCTCTGCGTTGTTGAGTTTAAGCTGGATTTATAGCAGCCCAAGCTGACCAGTCACAATTCTTGTGGTCTCCACATGGTATCTTTGTAGCCCCGACTACACATTTTCTCATTGTGTATCTACGGACCCATCATCACAATTGCTGGAGTAAGTTCCCTCTCCCTCCTCCAGCTGGCTCTCCATTTTCTCTTCCATCAGCGCAAGGAGGAAGAGTTTTCCTCACTGTCTGACTCCCCATCTCTCCCTTCGTGCCTTCTACTGGTTTGAACCCCCCAACCCTCCCCTCTCCAGATAGCTGTCTGTTCTCACCTACTCTGAGCAGGGATCTAATTGAGGGCAATCATTCAGATAAAAAGCCCCCTACAATGATGCTGCTGTGCTTGCGTGTACGTGCGTGTTTGTGTATCTGTGTGTGTGTGTGTGTGTGTGTGTGTNNGGGGGGGGGGTGTCCTCTTTGCTTCTACCACCATCCAACCCCACCACCTCCTCTCCTCTCTCACTCTCTCCACCACCATTAAAATGCCATGCCGCTCTCTCGACCTGTCTACCCTGCTATCCCCCCAACGAGCCTTTTGTGTGGCACAGAGAAGAGGCACTGAGGCCGAGAGAGAGACAGGCCCTCTCCCTCTCTCTCTCTCTCTCTCTCTCTCTCTACTTTTTCTCCGTCCGGAGCTCCTGTTGTCGACTGGTTGTCTCAGACCTCTGGGAGCACCTCCTTAACATCAGGAGAGCCGGGGTGCTTCCAAAAGCGCTCCACTTTTCACTCCTCTCTCCTGTCCTCTCAGCCCCCCAACCATGCCGCCACCACCCTGACCCCACCCCGATTCCAACCCATATCAATGACGTGTGCTTTTGTGTTGCCTTCCTGGAGGTATTTGGTAATGTGGTGCCTTTCTTTGGCGTCTGTCTTACATGTTACTTTCAATAAAAGTTGGGGAGTATGCATTGCATTCTGGTATATTGAGGCTACTACTGGCGATGAAATTGGCATATCTGCCTCTTCTACAACCGTTTTCTCCCAGTATGATTGTTGAACGCTGGTACAAAATAGACTTTCTATCAAAGAGGCCCTCACTTTTTGATCCTCATGGCCAGACACTGAAACGTTTGCACATGATTTTTAGAGAGCTGAAAATGTTCCTGCTACAAATTCCACTTTGCTGGGGCATGATGTTACCTTGCCTATCAGTTGGCCAATTATCCTCTGGAAGAAGAAAAGCAGATGCGATGCAAGAAATGCCATGCAATATCCAATAAACATGTTTATATGTGTTAGATTTTTCGTAAAATTAAAGCATGATCCCATTAGTGATAGACACCCACAGACGTCTGCTTCAGTGACACTGTGCACCCATAAAATATGCGCAGTGATTGCAAAGCCCTCCATGTGAAGAGCACCCCACCGTCCCCTCTCTCTCTCGTTCTCTCTGTCTCTCGCTCCATTCACCCAGTAAGAGCCAGTGATGGTGTCATTGTAGTGCGACTCGTGGTGTGACCCCACAGAGCAGGGGGACACGGTGGTGGTGGTGGTGGGGAGGTTTGGAGAGGGTAGAGGTGGGGGAGCTCGGAGGGTAATAGGGTGGGACAGGCTGTTGTCGAGTGATCCAACCCCACTTGGCACCACTCTGCTCCCCATAGTGTCCGTATCCCACTCAGGGTTCTTCTCATTCCTCTGACGCTCCTTCTCAATTCACATTCAATTTTATTCAAGAAGTTTTATCAGCATGAGATCATTATAACGTCTTTCCCATTTGTTCTGCTGAGTCTCAGGGTTTCTTCATCATTCAGCACCAGGACAGATGTATTATATAACTGACAGGCAGGTATAGATTGGTGACCGCAACTTTTGTACAATCATCATTATGAACTATTACCTAAAATGCAAACATCACTTGTAGATTGCAGAAACCTAGCTGTCAGCTATTGATATTGCACATTTTGTTTGATAACTCTTTAGTTATCACACTCATTACATCTTTCATCCGCTGAAAGTGAAATCCGACTCAAATTCAGCCACTGTATTCAGAGACAATGTCATTTTTAGCAGGCTCTCCTTCCCAATCTTAGTTTTCTGTCATATCTGTGTTTAAAGTTAGAATCCCTAAGATTTTCATAAAATCTAACCCTGTTTTTGATATTTTTTTAGGTCTGCATTTTTTTCAGCAATAGCCATTGAATTTACTTACATTCAGTAATCCTTAATATAGAAGTTTTCATTCTTAGTGGCGGAGTCCGCCATTCAAATTCAAATTCACACACCCAGGGGATTCACAGGAAACGATGCAGTATGTAATTCAGCGTTACTCTTGGTAATTTTATCTCATTTTATCTCAGCTGTTTACTGTTCACTCTCCTACAGACATATCAGACCTGTGTTAAGTCTTCTGCTAATGCAAACCGAACATTTATTACTGCTGGTAATTCACGTTAAAAGCATTCAACTGGCAAACAACAAGGTAGCTTTTTTTTTTTGACGCAGTCAAGGGAAACACAATGTATTTGCCACTGAGTTTAGTGCTAGTGATTGTTCATCAAAAATGCATCCATGAAACAATAATTTTCTGTTTTTTTTGTCAGCGGATCAGTTTGAAATATTGCAGGGAGTAATGGAACAAGAAACACCAGCCATAGTGAGCTGTTGTTGAACCGCGCTTGCTGATACCACCAGTAACCACAAGTGTTGCTAAGTCAACCAGGACCGAAATCTTAAGGATTGCAACTTTAAAGTCTTCAGCCTTCTCCTCCACTGTTAGTAACTCCCTGCCACTCTTTTTATTTCTTTAAACTTCCTGCTGACGTTTAGTGTCTCTCAGAGGTATTGCGGCATTCCCCTCAACTCTCCCCTCACAGCGCCCTGGTACTTTAGAAATGGCTGGGAGTTCAAAGTTCACCTTGTGACCCTGGATCCTTTAACTTTGTGTCTTCCTTTGTGACCTCCTTTTCAGACACCGTGAAGTTACTCCCTGGCAACTCTTATGTTCACTTTATTTTGTGCGTTTGTGTGTACCTCATTTGTGCGCCAAGTCGTGTTTAAGTGAGAAAGACTGGCGGTGAGAAAGAGAAGGAATGTTCAGCAATCTGAGGTAAAGGGCCACTTTGGGAGCCTTATTCTGCATTTACTTGCATTATAGTTGGCAAATGTGAGAGCCACTAAGTGGAGCTGAATGAAATTTCTGCTTTGGCTCTAATGTGATTTGGAGCTTTGGCTTGTATGTGCGTTCTGTGGGTGGCTACTGTACTCGGTGTTATGTGGTTTTATGTGTGTGTGTGTGTGTGTGTGTGTGTGTGTGAGTGTGTTTGGCGCTGTGGGCTGTTGAGCAATCCAGCGAGAAGACCCCTCTCCAGTATCAATTAAAGTCACCAGCTCACTCCACTTGCTTCTGTCACCCAGGTTTACCCAGCTCTCTACTGTAGCCAACACACTAGCAGGGAAAACATTAACATAAGTAAGCCCTCTACTGACAACTCTCTCCCTCTCTATTTCTCTCTCTTCTCATATTGCCCTCTTTTCCACACTCTCTCTTTGCCTTTTTCTCTTTTGCAATCTCTCCCTTGTTCTCTGTCTCTCTCTGACTCTCCATCATTCTCTCTCTGTCTCTCCAGCAGGGAAAACATCATTGTCATGGAGAGAGGGATGACAACAATGAAGCGGCTGCAAATCACACTGATTGTTAGTGCTGGACCTGGTGGATGGGGAGAGGGCTAATGTAATTGTCCAGGCCCTTGTCACTGTTGATACAGGCTCTTCAGAAGGCGGGGTGATTTAGCTAAAAGCTATCTCTAGGCCAAGTAATTAGACACACCATTCAGGGTGGCATTAGCTCGGGCTGCTGCCACTGTGTCCCTCGCACTGTGTATGAACACACACACAAACACACCTCGCTAAGGCCTTATCACGCCACTCTGGGTGTTATTCAAACCATTAGCAGGGAGCGTGGTGTTCTAGGCTGGGAACAAGTGTGTGTGAATTTGTGTGCGTTTATATGCGAGAGGGAAATTCACGCATGTGGCTCTTTCTGCTTGTGTGTACTTGCCTGTTGTGTTTGCCTATATGTATCATCACTATCGGCTGTTTCTGCCAGCTGACACGGGCTGTCTAAGATCGAGCTGAGGTAGTGCAACACACTTGACTTCCCTAAAGCATCCTGTGTTCCCCATCTCCCACTGTGACTCCATGCTCTCCCATTAAATCAATTAAAGCAATCCAACACTCAGCTCAAAACAGACGGGGCAGAGTAGAGCAGGCACTGTGCCCCCCTGTTCAACGTGTACTTCAGTGGCATTCTAACCTAAAACCCATGGGAATTGGACTGAAGTGTGTTGGATTGTTTAGCTATACTCACTCCAGGATAATGCCTTCTGTAGAGGCCCGTTTTCATTTGAGGCCTTGAGATGAATAACAATATGTCCATTCTGATTTCTATTTTTTTTACAGCGGTATGGTCAATCCAGATTATTTGGAGCATGAATGACATATATCACCTGAGAGCACAGTCTCTTACTATCTGGTTTAAACTATGAATCTCCTGTTCTGCACATACTGCTGTACTTAATTTTGTACCCTTCTATAATGTCAGGTGATATAAATCAGACTAAGATGTAACGTGTACGAAATACACCATAATTGGTGATTTTATGAGGGAAATGGATAGAGCTCCTTGGTCTGTGGAACTCCCAACCCAATCACTTCACCTTTCCGCCTCCTTCCAAAACAAACCAATAATCATATAACCAACGTATTTATAAAGACGAGAAGAACGAGGAAGCAAGTAGAAAACAACACACGTGTTGTACAACGGCGACATACAGCCACTGTAAATGCTTTAACAAAGAACCGTCACATTTGGCTTTTCCTGCTTTCTTCTTCTACAGTGACCTTCCTGTGTGCTCACTGTAGATCCACAGCGGCCACTAAAGTGTCGGAGAGCAATGACAACAGGGAGCATGGCGCAGGGACTGGACTGTACCACATGCCTGCCACAGAAAGGGAGAGCACTTTTCTTGTGTATATTGCAGTTCATTTTGCAAGTTTACTTTAGAGATATTTTGTTAGTTTGTTGCCTAGTTAATATTGAGTTAGTACCAAAGTGTGTGGTGTTTAATTGTAGTTATTGTGTTTTGTCTACCCCTTGTCTCTTAAATCAGTTTGGCCAACCAGTGTACTGTATGTTCCCCCTGTTTGTCATTTATTGAGGTCAGTTCTATGGCCCACTTTAGTTATATAAGCACCTTTGCTGTGTTCTTTCTCATTTTTGGGGTAAATAAAAAACACATTTTTGAAATCCAAAAACCTGAGTCCTGTGCCCTGAGTCCTGTGTCTCCCTGCTCGGTCCCTAACATAGACTAGAAGGAGAGATTGCTGGAGCACGTTCATACATTCATACCCTGAAAGCGCACTCTAATTAAAAGATTTGCTAATGCACTTGGACAGATGCATTATAAAAAATACTTTTATTTTTGATACATTTAGCTGATAATCCTTCTTTACCCTCACTTAAAGTGAAGATTTTGAGGAAAACTTCTGTAACACTGTGGTGTTGCCACTGTGCATTTACTTAAGTGTTGGGCCTGAAGACTTTAACCACTGGGCACTACGCAGCCAAATCTAAACATGTATTTTTCACTGATGTCAGCCTGTTAAGATGTCAACCATGAAGACTTTCACATATTTGGCTGTCTCAGGTGTCAACAGACAGTAAAACAGTGACAACCACTTTGTAATTCTAACAGCCATAAAAAAGACTGGTAGCATTGCTGGTGAGTTAGCTTTGCCCAGCAAGCATCCGGATGGCCTGAAGGAGGTTTGTGTTTAAGTTAAAGCCAAATGGAAAGCACTAAAACTCCCTCCTAAAAATCATTCCCTCGCTCTCTATTTTCCACCGTTCACCCCTCTCTCCTCTCTCCCCTCCTCTCCTCTGCTCCCTCTTTATGGGGACACCGGACTCCCTGACAGTTTGTTTTAAATTTGACCGTGCAGATGTTTCTCTGGGTGACTGACTTTTATAGTTTAGAAAAGATTATATCAGCTTTCCCTAAGATTGTGTTACTGTATTTAAAAATGGCTGGAGATCGAAACAGGAGGGGGGGTAGAGCAGCGGGAAAGGGAAAGGGAGAGGGAGGAGAAGGGGTTTGTACTGTAGGTCTCTAAATCCTGGGTCTCCCTCTTGGTCTTAGCAGCACAGACTGGACAGGGAGTAGGGAGGATGGAGGATAAAGGGGGGAGATGGAAATCAGGGGAAGGAGGTTAGAGTTCACAGCAGCCAGGTTTGGCTTATTGCATTAGACACAGATTCTTTCTAATTTCAAAGGACAACACCAGCGTTAAATTTGAGGATATTAGTTTTTGATAGGCAGCTGGGGCAAAGCACACAGTAAGGGGGCGGGTGAGGAGAACAGGGTGAGTCCTACTTTTTCACGTTACAGGCCACATAGCCAGACGGTCACTCCTCTTTCCCTCTGTTCCTTAAACATATAAAAATGATCTTTCTGTAGGGTCTGTCTGCAGGGATCTTTTTCTTTCCCTCCATATCTTCCTGCAACACTCTCCCCCTTTTCCCTGGTAACTAGTATAAAGTCAACTGTGAACTGTTAGGGTATTAGGAAGGTGAAAATACACTTTTTGGAGATGTGTTTTAGATTTCCAGCTTGACTATCAAATAGTGAGCAACTATTTTCTGTCTACTTGCATGAAGGCTGGAGTGGCTAAGCAATTTAGCTGTAATACTGAAGCTGTAATTCAGATGTTTCGCTATAGTTTAAAGGCATTGTGTGAAGCCAGGAAAAGCTAGCACAAGTATGCTACTGTCATTTAAAAAAAAAAAAAAAGGCCCCACAACACTGGGTAACAGGTTGGACTTTCTTTAGTTGCTCAGCAGAAGGGGCTATTAGGGGTAGAAAAGAGAGGGGTTAAAGGACGAGACAGACAGACATAAAGTGGAAAAAACGCATATCATTTATCTGTAATCTTTGTATCAGACTTCCCCTTCCGTATCGGTGTCATGATGAATCAGTTCGGTCATTCATCCGCATTCTCACAAAGGGCAAAACCCATCAGCAACAGCTTCTAATGTTTCCTTATGAAAATATGCAGAATAGCAACAGTAACCATAATTAAAAGATTAAAGAAGTGGAAGGCGGCCATTGAGTCTGGCTCCTTCTGCAGGTCCAAGCGATTTTAATGGGAGATGAAGAAAGGGTAATGTGGAGGTTTTCTTCACAGGTTCGGCCTGTTTGTTTAACAGGGAGCTCGAGTTACGTTCATTAAACCGCGGGCTGCTGCTCCACTGTAAGGGTGTAATGCATACGTTATCAGACTGCGTGGCAGGAACAGTTTTGTACTTAACTCTGTGTCCTGTCTGACTGCCTGCCTGGCGCACTGGCTGACTCCTTGCTTGCTGGTTGACTGATTATCTGATGAGCCGGGTGGCTGACTCAAAGATCAAAAGACAGGACATGAATGTTACTCGGGGTTTAAAATAACCTTGCTAAGATCTTCGTCAGAATGAGTGACACAGGACAACAATGCTTCTCCAATGACAGTCCAGCAGCAGTTGCTGGCTGGGGTTAATTACAGTTCAGGTTAATTGTCCGTCAGTTCCAGTTGTGGTTCTGGTGCATGTAGCAGCATCAAAACAGCTCTTACCATTGGCCCTATACTTACTTCCCGTATGAGAGGAAATTGGGCTTAGCGCTGGTAATTTTCTTGCTGTGGTGGCGCACCACTGCTGAGAAAATGCATAGGTAATGCTGAAGGACAAGACAATGACTACATAGTGTGGTGGACTTACTGGCTCCTTGACTGACCTGATGTCTGACTGACTGGTGGGCAGTCTGACTAATCCATGTTGCTGAATCACCGCTGCCTCCTTTCTTTCTGCTTGTGAGGTATGATGGGTGCAAGAGTGAGGGTTACTTCATGCTGCTTGACTTGAGATATGTGATACGTACACAAGGGGTGTGCGATAGAGTTGTAAGTGCAGCTGAAGGTACTTCATATGATACCTGTCTACAATACACAGACTGTGTGACATCTGCCCCTGTAGGCCCTGAAAGCTGCAAGACTCTGCCCATTTTTTGTTCAATTACAGGAGGCTCCAAGTTGTCGTGTCACGCTACAAAAAATTCACATTTACAAACCAAATTTAGATGTGAAATGATTGTACAGGCAAATTTAGTTGAATAAAATCACTTACTGTACGTGTGTGTAGTTTACTTCTCTCCTAAGCTTTCTTTTTCAATACCAGAGACCAGAGTTTAGGCAACAAAAGCACTTCGGTTAAGATTAGGATGAGATCATGGCTTCAGTCAAATGTTAATAAGGTAAAAACATCCCGTGTCATGCTTCAAGTCACTTTTGACTCTTTGAGTATTTAACCAAGACCACAATCTTTCCTCAACCTTAACAAATGTGTACCTAAATGTAAACAAAAAAAGTGGAATAATGCTTAAGTTATTAAGCTTATATATTGGTAATGGAAGAGTGGATACTGTAGACATTTTGCAGACATTCGCAGCATATAAACATAAACAAGACAGGGTTGAAATGACACGACAACAACGTGCCCCTTGACTCATATTTGACTCATATTTTCCACAGCCAAAACCACCAAAGTAAGAAGAGAAAAGTATTATGCAGGAGTTAGTTGTGCCACCACCTCTTCACTTCTTCCTGCCTTTTGCTCCTTCTGTAGGAAGCAAAGATTGGTAGTTTGCAGTAATGTACATGTAGAACCCAACATGATTGTCTTGAAATAGATGAAAGGGCATCTCTGCCTTGAACTTTGAGTGGCATCCATCTTTTTATCATCTCCCGTTCTGTTCACCCCTCCAGGCTACTCAGAGATGAGGAAGATGGCAGGGGAGACAAAGAGCCTGTACCTCCACCATCTCGCCTTCCCTTTGTAGCGCTCTCTCCATCACTGTTAGTCACACATGATTATGCCCTGTCGACTGCCGACCAAGTGTTGCTATTTGCCTGTAATAGCATGACAATCAGTGTCAATCTGTCCTGGGCTCCAAATGTCATTCACACTGTGTGTCCTTTGACTATGTGCTTTACATATAGTTAGCATATACAGATGTTGCCTTGTCTCCACTCTGTTGACCCTGTTTATACACCTATTCAATGTATGAGAAGATCTGCTTTACACTGCGTACATATACACTGTTAATAATGACCTACTTTTTTCCATATGAATACCCACTTGGCACAACACTGTAGCCTACATCTAAAGTGTAAACAATTGACTGTCTGCACTTGTCAAATCAGTTATGTTTCATTGGTGAGTATGTTGTTTTGAATCGTTTTCATGATCGACACCAAAGATGACAACGGGACGAGGGTTAAGAAAGAAAGGACTGATGGGGTAGGAAGCGATAGGAAAGAGATAGGAGAGGAGAGGAGACGAGGCAGCGAGGGATCAACGTTCATCTCCCTTAAGTGTTTCTGCTTCACCTTTAATCTATGGAAATGTATGGAGCAGATGAAGTATAATTGTAAGGTGGACTTTGACCATTAAAATCTCTCAAGTGCTCGTTGCAGGAGGGGCCAGAGGGAGACCGGGCAGTAATCACTACGGGTTCACTCTGCTGATGACGGGGAGGGAATTAATTTACCCTGGAGAAAAACAAATTAAGGCTCTACTCAGCCCAGCGCTCCGTCACACAATAGCATATATAAATATTTTATCTTGGGCGATCCAGGTTAGCAAAGGTTTAGTACATCTCCATTTTCACAAGGGCCCGCTCTCCACGCCGTGGCCTCCGCTCCCCTCTCGGCTCTCCTCCTGATGAGTGCCTGCTGTCCTCTCCTTCACCTCCTTGTCTTCCTCCTTTTTCGCTTTCCTCACCACCTCTCCATCTTCCAGCAGTGTCTTTCTCGCTCATGTACAGCATTTCTCCCCTCGCGCCCTCCTCCACTTGAACTCCTGCTGTCTCTCGTCTACGCTCTTCCTCCACCTCCTCCAGTTGTTAAACACAGAAATCCAAATATTCATTCTGAAGACCAACTTGCACGGCTCCGATGTCTTAATCCCCTCTGACACAGACGTATCACTTGTTGACAGACAGTGTAGAGTACACCGTGAAAAACAGGATTCAGCTGACACAGTTGAAAACGTCACAGTGATTTATGGACCCATGTATAAATCAAGTTTGGGGCTGCACTGAATTATAGAAACAACTTACTTTTCCTATTTAAAATGGAGCACCGATCCTGTTGGATGTTTTGGATTGCAATAAATTTGCCCTGGCAAAAAAAATATGGGGTTTGTTATTTTAGCTTCCTTTTTCACTTGCTTTCCAGTCGAACAATAAAAAATAAGAGTGTGTCATACTATATTATAGGAAATAGAATAATATTGTAAAATAGCTTTCCTTACTAAGATTGCTGCTTGTAAAGAAATACCTTCAGTTATAGGTCCCCTGGATGCATCTTCTAGCCTACGGTTGGATAGGTACAGTATTTATCAAATTAATAATTATAACTGCTGTGTTTATCTTAGAAAAAACTTTGTCGATATCAGTAGAAGTTAGCCCTGTGAAAGACTGGTAATCTGTCCAGGGTGTTCTCTTCCTCTCCTCCAATGCATGCTGGGATATAGTGGTACAAATACGGATGGTTGCATGTTTGACAGTATCTGTGGGGAGGTCATAGTTTACCCAATCTGTTTTTTAAACACTGCCTCACTTTCTGTGACTAGTGGTGGAATGTAACTAAGTACATTTAAGTACTGTCCAGTACTTCTGTACAAATTTGAGGTACAGGTACTTGACTTCCCATTTCATGCCACTTTATACATATACTTCACTGAAGGGAATATATTGGAAATATTACTTTTTACTCCATTACCAATTAAGATTTTATATAAAAAATCCAATGTTAAGTTTATAAATTATGATGATTTTTTAGAGATTAAACTACCTAACAGTGTAAAAATTTATTGAAAAAATTAGCACCTTGACAAAATACAACAGTGAAATACTTACTCATAATAATATACTGATATAATATTGATATTATTAATAATTTTACGGTTGATTCAGTACATTTTACTGATAATACATACTTTTGTAACATTTTCAAGGTGGGACTTTTACTTGTAACTGAGTAGTTTTACTGTGTGGTATTGCTACTTTTACCTGAGTGAAGGCTCTGAGTACAGTACTTCCTCCACCTCTGCTGGAGTTACACTGGTGCTGAAACGAGCCTGTTGTTGTGCTGACGTCGCGTTGTTGTTTTTGTTGTCAACAAAATGGGGCAATTAGAGCCACAGCAAGCCAGTAATGACTGCGGTGCGGAGGGAGCGCGCGAGGGCAGGCGACACCCGGTGTGAGAAACAGCACGCGCCCCTGCTCTGTGTCCTGCCTCGCAGCAATGAGGCTCGTGCTCTAATGAGAGGGATTTAATGGATTTATAGCGGTTGAGAATTCCTGTGTGTCCGCATGCTCTTGGCTTCGCCGGCTAGAAACGTCTGTAATAATCGGTGAGCCGCCTCCACATTAACACGAACCATAGAGAGAGAGAGAGAGAAAAAAACTGCATCTCCTCTTGACTGCTTTCCCACGGCCATGATGAAAACAGGTAGCCTAGGCCAACACAGATGCTGCGCAGGGAGAGGAGAATTGTGGGAGTAGTGTGAAAATTTGCTGTGAAAATTTGTAGACGTGAAGGTTCATAATGAAGGTAATTCTCTCACCTTTTTTATTAGGATGTGGTTTTTCGTAGAAGTTCTGTAGCCTACAAGGTGGAGTTTGTTAAGGGTGGAACCAGCTTGCTTTGCATTGACGTGGTAACATAAACATTAACATGCAGTAGGCAGGTGTATTATAGAGAAGAAGCTAACATCTTCTATTAATCTTTTTCTTAATAAAGGGGCTGGAAATGTATTACTTTTAAAAGATGCTGTTATGTGTAAAATACTTTACATATCTATCTCTTTGATAATATACAGTAATGTGGTCAGTCGTGTGTGTATTTGTGTTTTATATTAAATAAATAGAGATGAAGAAATAAAGAAAAACAAGAAATGGATTTGCTTTTATAACATTTTTTATTACATTTTTTTTGTATTGGTGAATGTTGTTTAATTGCCAACTGAAGGTCACACTCTCCTTTTTCATTTGCCACAACATTACCCTAAGTTAACCTATATTTCTGCCAATAAGGCATTGTGCATTGAGGCACAATGCTTGGCTTTGGTCGCTTGTAATTCCTCTTTGATCCAACCTTTTCAGACCGAGCTACTCACCAGCTGTCACTGAGTCACAGTGTCCTCTGCTTTGTGAATCGATAGGCCTAGTCTGCTAATTTATTGTTAATATGTCCATTGATCAAGTGTCCTCTGGGACCAGATAGAGAAACAGCCCTTAAGCCTAGTTCAACTAAATCCTTAAGTAACATCACATCAAATAAATACCGTCAAGTGAAATTGCCATGGTGAGCCAAGTCATTATAACTGAATGAATACATTAAAGCCTCATTAAGAAACTATATTGTTACCACTAAATTTTATTGTCTAATCGTGTAACAGTTATTATTGCTATAGTGGTAATTTAATACTATTAAAGTAATTTAAAAGCTATCAAAATATATTTTATGATAATGAATTTTTATTACATTTTTGTTAATGTCAAGTTGGCATGAGCAGAAAATATGTGATTTTGTATTTCCACATGCTTTCATAATGGATAACAAATATGTCAACATTTATATCACATCTGATATCCAAATATCCTGTCTCCCAAACCTCATCTGATTTTAATAAATCACATCAAAATGAAAACACCGGTTACAAAACCATGAGCACTTATTGAGTTAACAAGTCAAATTCTCCTTTCCCTCCCTGCTCACCACTCGCGGGCTGAGGAGAATTTCAGGACAAAAGAAACATTTAGTGTCTGCCTGTTTATTCCTGTGCTCGCTCTGTATTTATTCGCTCCTGTCACTCATCTTTTTTTTCCCTCTCTCCACCTCGCTCTCTCCCCTGCGGCTTTCTCTCACACACAGGCAGTGTGATGGCGCTGCAGCAGAGAGAGAAGGATCTGGGTGACCATCTGAAACCAATTATGGCGGCGCTGCAGCCACCCAGAAACTCAGTGACGGATGGGGATCTTGTATTTATAGCTGGGGTAATTGGCAACACTCAGACACACACACACGTAACACGCACACACACACAACACAAGGAGGTACAAAGAAATAGACACTTTTAAATGTACACACATAAGGCCCAGTTTGTGTTTACACTCAGGGATAGACATCACACACACATGCACAGGCCTCACAGGCAGCAGAAAAGGTGCACACTCCCTCAGCGCATGTCTTACTTGCAGTCAAAGTGACGCAGCCAGCGTATGAATCCAGACCTTTGTCATGGGAAGACAAATAAGGCTCAGGGATGGCCAGAGAGGCATGTTTGTGTTTTCCACGGTCTAATCAGAGCTGATGTTTACAGCCGATACTGCAGTCAGGACAGAGGTTGTACATCTCAGCTATCTGTCTCGGCCTGTCAGCGCGTCAAACCTGCATGCGAAAACATATACAAAACACATCTGCCTCTTGTTAGGCGCCATAAATGGCTGCCATGTGGTCTGCTGATAAATAGGCCAGTCTATTTATTGGAGCACAACAAATTGGCTACAAACACTGACAAGGAATTGAAGAACTATAAATATTGCGACGTGATGAAATCTTTAAACGTGCTGCAGGTATTTTACGAGGGTCCCACTCCTTTGCCTTTTTTATGTAGTTGGAGGTATTTCTTTTGACTGCTTTCTTCTTTCACACACCGCCTTGTTAAATAGGTGGGGGGACAATGGCACTCTCACACTGAGCAGGTCCAGGGCTGAGTGTGTGTGTGGAAGGCTTGGCCGCACTAAAGCTGAGCAGATCCGCCACTTGAGAACGATAAAGAGCCCTGTTACACCCGAACTCTCAGAGAGACGTAACCAGAAATTCCTGAATGAATCGGCAACAGACAAGCCCTAAACCCCGTGTAATTACATATTTGGAGTTTATCGGGGTTTATGCGAAAATGCGCAAGTTTCCCTTCCCTGGTGGTCCTTAAACACATCCATATGTTTCCATTTCTGCTCCTCCCTCTGCTCTCTCTCTCCCTTTCTCTCTCTCTCTCTCTCTTCCCCCCCTCCTTTATCTTCCACCTCCTATTTTCCCTCCATGAAAAATGGCTGCGGCGCACAGATGGATGATATGACCCGTTGGAGTGGTGTTTTCCTATTGTTAAGTTGTTGTTGACTCTCTAGACTCACAGTGGGACAGATCCAGTTTGGTGTTTTGGAGTGTGTCAAGGCCATCAGCGCTGGGCCAGAGCTCTTGGTGGAACTGTGTGCAAACAGAGGAAGCCGCAGCCTGTCCACATCGCACAGACTGGAACACACACACAAATCTGGGGAGGCCTTCTATCGTGTGTGGGCCAGTTTTTTCATTTCTTTTCCTCCCCGTCTGCCTCTCTCTCTCCTTCTCTCTCTCTGCTTCTCCCTGCTTGAGAAAACTGATCTGTTTTAAAACACGTGCTAAATATTACCATATTTACATTTTCCCGTTTCAAGAAGGCAGCAAAGGGGGGAGTGTGTGGTGTGGATTTTTCTTTTCTTTTTTTTTTTTGCAGTGGAAAGGTCTCGGTCCGGGGTTAGGCTCTGTTTGAAACTTTAAACCTTTTTCATGCTTATTTGTTTTATGATTCTGCAGGGCACTGTGTTTACACTAAGAGTGCAACATCTGGATTAGATAATTTGTTGGGAATTAACCGAGCCTGAATGCTTATCGACCTCATCTGATTACATCTGTTTGATGTTCGGGGCTTTTTTCAACGTTCATTATTTTCCAGCCGGCTCGCCGGTATTCAGTTTTTGCCTCACATTTTTGTTTGATATGTTTTCAGACAAATGGAGGATTAACATTGCACAGCATTAACCTGGCCACTAACCACCGGCAGCAGCAGGCCGGCCTCTTCGTGCACTCTCACATCTCTCCTGTCACAGCAGTGCTGGCCTTTCCGTAATGGCTTATTCCCAATTAAATCTCACTGGTAATGTTTGACTTTCCAGTGACACAAGAGGCTGCTGGAGTGGACGTCTCAGCAACAATTGCTGCCATGGTTATGCATTGCATTAAGAGGACACATTAACTGATTAAATCCTCAACCCTTCTCAAAGAATAATCTAGACCCTGCTGTTAATAAAAATACTAATACTAATAAAAATGTATGTAAAATGCATACAACAAAAACTCAAGGAATATTATGAAATGCAAGAAATTAGTGACTCATAATGACTTTGACCTGTCATAGCCAAGGAAGGCTCTATTAGCGACACTTTCATCAGGACTGTGTTAATGTGTTATACTTTACGATTTTCTCTACAGTATTTCTCTGTCTGTCTGTCTATTCTTCCCTCATTCCTCATGTCTCTCTCTCTCTCTCTTAATCACTGTCTTCCATGTATATTTTATTAGCTGCAACCAGCAGCGAGACCACTTCACTCTGTCACACGGTTAGTGAGTTGGTTGTCCCAAATAGTTCAACAAACTTGACATAGCCATTAGGAGTGTTTGAGCCTAATTGCTCTGCCACTTAAAGTTTATTGGGGTTTTTAAGCATAGCATTGCTACACTAGAAATCTCAAATCCTCAATGAGTCGGCCCAGCACCAAATTGGTTGCATATATCCATGAATTTAGTGTGTTATGTAGGGTTGGGTGATATGAAGATATATACTGTGAAACAATAGAAATATTTCACCTGTCAGACATTTTTCCATACCTTTTATACCGTGGTAGCTGTCCTGTTAATATCTCTGGGTGTAGAAGAGTTGAATGGGAAAATCTATTAGCTTGACTGCTTTATGGCGATATTGGCTTAACATGACTGTTGCATCAAAGTGATGAAATACCTTGATTTAGCCAAGTACTTAGTTCATTGGAATTTCCCAAAACAGACATTAACCTCTGGGTTTTATCTTTGAATGGTTTCTGAAATGAGTTTCCATAAAATTCACAATATATGTTGATATTGCAACATAAAATGGCATATATTTTATCCATATCACCCACCCCTAGTGTTTTTTTTATTATGTGGTCACGGATGTCTGTAACTTTTTGTGTTGCCGCTGTCTTGTAAACATGCAATGTGGCTTAGATAGTGGCTCAATAAAAGTTTCTCAACAGTAAGCGAATGGACACATGATAGGACATTTATTTCTGGCTCTTATCCATGCTACTGACTTTATCTGACTAAAACATGTCCCCCCTGGCCTCTGCCGGGCTTTATCTCCGTTCTACGATCCATTACAAAGCTGCCTGCTGTCCCCTGGGTGATCTGCTCTGTCCCCTCTAATCTGGCCGAGCTGCTGTGATTCCATCACTCCCGTCGAACCACACAGAAAGATTAGTCAGACTCTACGTACAGCAGATGTGTCCAGCACTTGATTTGTGTGTGTTTTATTGACTCTGGCCATCTGTTAATACAGTTGCTGGTTCCTCCTCTTGTGTTTGTTGATGCACACAGACAGGGGAGCTGAGTGCCAGAAGAAACATTCAGCAAAGGAGAGATGAGAGATAGAGAAAGAAAGACAGAGAGGGAGAACAGAGTTGGAGGTAGGAGGGTAATATTTCATAAAATGCTGCTGGCTTAAGTGTTAACCTGCGACCCGCTGTATTCCTGCATATAGAACAGAAGCATTTGTCCTTGTTTTTAGTTTAGTCGGAGCATTGATTCAGGATAGCACACAAGCAGCGTTAGTTGATGAATGAGTCTCAGATGTTCAGCGCTTTCACAAAACAGTAAGAGCTTAAATTCCTTTGCTAGGAGGAAAGTGAAAGATTGCCTTAGATATCTGAAATTCCTCACGGTACCATTCCTTAGATTCCCTCTCAACACTGAAGGCGCATAAGGCGCAGTTGCTGTCAGCATTCCTTGGATTGTCCAATTGTGTGTGTATGTCTGTGCATGCATGTGCCTGTGCATTGCAGGAATTTCTGGCCATGCAAAAGGATGATAATGCCTAACAGTTGCAGTCGCTTGTGTTGGGTTGTTGTCTCATGTTTTCTTGGACATTCCACCCCGACTTCTTGTCCTCCTCCTTTCTGTGTCACTCCTCCTCACAGTCTTCACTCCCATGGTGTCTTTTTCCCTCTCCTCCTGTCTCACATAACATTTGTATGGATGCCTTGGAAGCCACAGAGCTTATGAAAACTTTTGCCTCACATTAATTATCCTCTGTCTTACTAAAATGCCTAAAAGGTGAGATAGATTACATCTTGAAATTTAACCTACTCACTCAGCAAGAATTACATCATTTAGTCACCACAATCTCAGACAATATTTTTACTCTGATCCATTTCATTTGTCGCTGGCTGCCCTCCTTCCAGCATTCCTCCCACCCGTCTCCTGTGAAGCTGCCTGTTTGCCCACTGTATGGAAACTTAAGAGCGGTCTGCGATTAGCTGCCTCTGTCTTTACGACAGCAGTGATGTTGCTTCTCGCTACCCTCTCTGCCGTGTCACGATGATGTGATTTCTTGACACGGGCGTCACTCAGCCAGTTGAAACCCCAGAACTCCATGTGAACCTGCTGAAAGGGAGGTGGCGTCTGGCCTGGGTAAACACAGTGTGAGGGGGAGCCAGGGACAGCCTGTTGGTCCTAAATGTGGAAGAAAAATGTCCAATAACTGGGCCTGTGGGGAACGAGCAGGGCCAAGGCTAACCCTAACACAGACTTGCTGGGAGCAGGCATAGGAGTGAAGTTGGATCACAGCTGCTCTGAGGGACGTATAGGTAACGGACAGGATTTGGACCTGAGTCTTGCAAACAGGAAATCATTTTCCAGGGGGGCAGCATCCCCTTTGCAAGGCAGCAAAGTTAAATTCACTGCTACGTCAACCAACCAAGTAGATTTTCTTGAAAATAAAAGTTTAAAATAACCATAAAATTGCTGCAATAACCTGTAAGGAAGTGATTCGGGATTAAGTGTATTTTATTATTTAATGAACTGCAGTTTTAAATTACACGTTTAACTGAGTAAACTGAGAGCAAATTGACCTCAACTCTACAAGGGACACATTTGAGCTTTACATGGACATGCACTGCTACTTATGTATCCGCCCTTCGTCCTGTACATTCACCCCTCTGAAGAGGTATGGATATCGCCCTTCATGCTTTTTTTTACCTCATTGACTCTCTGTTCCCCCCTCAACTTTGACCGTTGAAGGTTTAAGCACAGTCCAGGGAAGCAGCAGGGGTTTGTGGGAGAAAAAAAAATTTCACACACAGAGGGAACACTGTATTCAGCACAGAGCTAGAGGTGTTAACAGTAGTTGTGTCTATGCGAGGGATAGCACAGCCAGACTTGGGTCAAAATATTCAGAAATAATTCTTACTGCGTATTTTAACCTGCATGAAGTGTCAGGTGGGCTGGGTTTACCCAGTCAGAATAACTCAGATGGTATCAGGAAGGTAAGTATACTTAATTGACTTTCAGAGACTTCCCTATGTTTGTCTAAACTTGTTGGCACTGTCTGATGCGGTAACCTCCACCCACCCAGCACCTGCAGGATTAAACCATATTTCCATGTACACAGATATAACAGTGTTTATTTTTATCCATCTGTGGCAGGTGAATAGAAAAATGCTGGTTCAACAGTTATAACACAAAAGTCATATTGTGCAAAGAGTTTGTACAAGTACGACTTTGTAACAAAATTACAATAATACCTAATTTATTTACAGATTGAGCATGTATTTTTTAAGTCATAATTGGAAATTTATCAAAAACAAAGCACCATTTAACGGTTGGAAAAGATCTTCTTCCATTCAATGACAGCATGTTAAATATACTGAAGTCGCCCACTCTCACCGCAGTGGCAAACCTTCTTCTTTGTCATTGTATTTTAGGAAATAAAACCCTTTTGAACTTGTTCAGGTTCACCCCCGTGGCCACTTGCTCCACGTCCCACCCCAGTGCTACCTCACAACCTCCGGGAAGCAGTTAATGCTTTAATTGGCACTTAATTAGTTAATTGACCCCAGCGTTGTTGGGAAGGGGGGTAACAGGGTGATGGGGAGCTTGGGGGCGCAGGTGAGGGTGGAGAGGATTGGCCCAAGGTGCTTCCTGTGTCACATCACCAGTGGAGGTACCCATCAACCCCTTTGAACTGGGACACAAACACTGGAAACACTTTCATCGGGCCGATGTGTCATCACAGCCGGGTCCCATGTATATGTATGGGACTGTCTGAAAATATACAAAGTCCAATTTGCCCGGGACAGGCCAACCTCAGGATAATGAATCACATGTGATGTGTATCTGATATGCAGCCTGAGTCATCACCAGATGTTTCGACAGGATTACTTCCAGTTCTGGAGAAGAACAGTGGATTTTCAAAGAGAAACCAACAACGCTCCATCAAGAAAGACAAAGAAAAGAGGTCAACAAACATTTGCAGCCACGATGAGTAAAACATGAGAGTTTATAAAAATTCTGCACTGGAATGCTCTCAGTGCTTCTGGAAGGCAGACCAAAGTGTTTCTTCTGTCTATAATTGGGGGTACACATGCCAAATGAGAGGAGTTTTGAGGTCAAGTACAGAAGAGGAAGTAACTTGGGCACCAGGCCTTCAGATAAAAGCTTACAGGTGCAACTAAGTACAGTCCTACACATGTAAGCAAGCTGTGGTGCTTGTTTGTTCTGGTGTCTGTTTGTATGTGGAAAATGCAGCTCCCAGCGCATAATGTGTTTTCTCAGTCGAAGCATAGCATGTACTCTGGATAACATTCCCTGTCTCTTTCACTTGGCAAAAACACATATGAACCTGTGTGAATTTGTGAACCCATGTGCAAACCTCAGGACACTGACATGCCCACGCAAACACAGAGAACACACGCACACCTCTCATTCTTTCTCACATGTGCTTGTTGTTTCTCCTCTGTAGTTCGCTTGCATGTATGCAACAATAATTTGCATTTTTCAAGTTTACATCCTGCTTGCTCTTTCTTTAAAAATTAATACCAGTTTGTTTTTGGTTTTTTTTTGGGGGGGGGCTTGATCTGTGTGTGAATCTGTGTGTGGGTTCCTGCATTTGCCCCTGTGTGTCTGCACCCATGTGTGTGCATCAGAGAGGGACGCCCAGCAGGCAGTGTTGTTGTAGGTGAGGGTGAGGAGCCCCCTGATGGGCAGCTGTGGCAGAGAGGCCAGCTTTGATCAAAGGCCCAAGAAGGGGAGGAGGAGGAGGAGGAGGAGGAGGGGAGGGGAGAGCAGAGCAGCAGTCCGTCCAGAAGAGAGAAGAGGTGAAGCATGGCTGCAGAATGGGGGACCCAGGATGACGGTGTCCTTAAGCCCATGGTAGGACCCTCCAACAACCAAGCAAAAACACCTGCTTCTCTGCTACCACCGTACTGGGTCAGATGCACTGGAATATACTCCTCTGTCAGTACTGAAATATTGTAACTTGTCATGTTTATGGAAGATAGTGTTGCAAAATAGTGCCAAAAGTGTAATAAAAGTGAATTTTCTTTCTGAATTAATTTCCTTTTGTAACATTTGGAGCACCACTGAGAGGATGCCAAATCTGACTCCATTTCTGCATTAGATTTCCTCATCTGATGGGATGAAGAAAGGGGTGCACGCAGCAGAGTTTTCCAAATAATTGAATCATGTATTTATTCAATAGGCTCTGGGCAGCGTATTGATTGTCGACAGATTGAGTTACGCTGAGAATCTGTGGGAAGTCTCGCAAAAGGAGACGACCTAACCAGGGGCATGTGTGCAAGGAGCCGTGTGGCCAGACAAATGTATTCAGACGAAATTCATGTCGCTTAGGTCATTCTGGCTTCACATTTACCTTGAGGGAGATGTATTTAATTTAGGCCCTCAGTTCTTCCAAATAAGACGCTTTCGTTCTGACCTCTTGTTACTTCATTTTGCTTTTCTGGGCTTCCTGTTCATGTTGAGTTGAGGAGTACAGGGGTACGATTTGTGTTTAAAATGATTTCAAAATATTTTGCTTTAATAGATTTTTCTTTATTTCTCAAAAATGTTTCACATAAAAATAACAACATAAAATGTATATTTTTTTGATAATAAAATGTCCCAGAAATCAAAGGAGACACTTTCCAACGCTGGTGTGAATTTGAATATTTCACTGTAATAGATATTGGCCTGTATAGACTGGGATATTTATAGCAACTTTTGCCACATTGTGGAAATTCTGCCAAGCTCAGGAGCTGAGAAATTATATTTAAAAATGAAATAAACTCATAAAAGTGTAGTCTTTGAAACACGAGGTTGGGCAATCCTGAAAGAAGCCAGCTTTCTCTGCCAAGCACAACTACAAACATCCCTCCAAATCCAGGCTTCATTGGCCTTGACGCACTCAGCGAGAAAATTAAATTTGACAAAATAAATTAATGCCAGCGCACCACTTCAACAGACCTCAACTGCACAGCTGCCATGTAGCTCATTCTGTTACATGTAACATTCGTAAAAAAGTGTTGGCTAGAAGGCGTTTCTTCCTCTTTAGTATAGGGGTGCTGAATTTTTTTATACAACAACAACATCAATAATTCTAAAAATAATTATAACAACAACAATAATAAATAAGGATAATATTAATATTAATAATAATAATAAATTAACAACCAAAATGTATTATTGCTGTTGTTATTATTATTATATTTTAGCCCTACTGTTTGGTTTATTACCACCATTTTAATTTGTTTTTCTTAACCTTATAATCTATTTAATCAAATAATAAATGTGTTTAATAATCTGCTCATGTCTGCTCAATTAATTGACCAACTGGACCTGAATTTTATTTATCAAATTAATTATCTCAAGCAAATGTAAAATTAAAATGTATAAATAATCAAATTAAGATAATTTATGTAATATGTATTATTTTGAGATGGTTTTTTTTCCCAAGTCTTTCAGAATTATGTAATGGGTGATGTTATTTGGTGGCCCAGGAGTTGGTGTATGAATCACAGCACACAGCAGCGTCAGGGACTGTGTGGAAATGGAGAACATGTGTTTCAGCTTTGACTACGTGATGCAGGTTTCATACCGTTGCGCGCTCGGTGCCGTGATGGAGAATTGTTTTCTTAACCCTTTCATTCACCTGCATAATGTCGTTTTTTTCCTCCTGTATCACAATGAATGACGTTTAAATAAGGATAAAGGCGGATTAGAGCCGAATAAAAAATGAATGAAATCCGGCCTCTGCTGGACCTTGAAAATGGGTGTTTAAATAGTCAGATCGGCCTTTGTTGGCAGGTGAAATACTGAATGCGGGAGTGAAGTTATGACAAATGAGTGGGGTCCGCTGGTCTTTGCAGCCAATTAAAGGCACCCTGATAACAGTGATTCACCTTACAGTCAGTGTATCAGAGTCACATGGACTGGCTCAGATAGGGGAAGCTGTTAAGTGTCAATCATGTGGCTCCTAGACTTGAAAATGTAAGTGTGGTGATACTCCCACTTGCTTCAGAGTTAAATTGGGCTTGATTTTATTTTCCAGAAACAGGCATCAAAGGTAGAATTTTGTGTCAACAAAATCGTCCTAATTTTGCACAAAACAAATAAAACAAGTCTATTTGCATTTGATAAAAAAACGAAATCAGCCTACTTTTGCCTTAAAAATCACAATTTTGGGAATGAATGCGTGGCTGGGATGCAGCATTTTCGGGCTTCTTCTTCATTGATGCTAAAACGGACGTTGACTTCCGTTATAATTATGGCCGTGTTGATCTCCATAGAGGAAGAATGACGCTTGTTGGGCCACAAGCCCGAGCCTGCTGCTCTGCATGCAATGGGAAACGCTGGCCCCGTGCAGAGCCGTTTAGTGTGGTTTTAGAGGAGTACCGATGCCATATGCGCTGCCTGTCCTGCATGATGCATGTGCGCCTTGTGGGGCACACTAAAAAAGAAAAACAACAATTAGACATGAATGTGTGTGTCCAAACAAACGAATCAAAGGGACCGTTGTGTTTGTGGGAAGATGACTGGTGGGGGAGAGATCTTCCCCCTTCTCTCTTTCTCTCTGGGCTGACCCCGCGTTTGAGTCCTGCGGTGCGAGGCCGAGACACACAGATGGGCTGCAGTCTCTCTTCTCTGTCGCAGCTCTCACTCTTTCATTATCTGCCTTTTACTCCCAGTTCAATTCATACGAACTCAGCTCCGTTTAATTCAACTCAATAACTCAATTCGGGTCTCTTCAAGTGCATATTTGCTGCCTCAAATGATGGCGTGAATAAAAAAAAATAAAAAAAAAAACAAGTTAAAAAAAAAAATCAGTCTGAAAAGTGCATAAAAAAACATCTTCCTGTGTGTCTCCCTCCCCACAACAAACAAACAGCAGTCTGTCCCAGACAAGCAAAAATACTGTGTTGTTATGTTTTTTTCCTGCAGACACGTGAGGATGTGGTCGCGCTCCATCAAATATAATAACAGGACCAAACAACTGTCATGCTCAGGTCATATTGTCCAAGAACAATATGACGCGCGAGGATTTACTTAAGACGCTGCCAGTGTTTGAAAATGGAAATTGTAGCCAGAATGAAAAAATAAACAATAGAATAAACAACAACGATGACAAAGACAGAAAGGATCCCAGAGACTAACAGCAATTTAAGACACTATGTGATATCCCACAGACGTTTTATAAAAATAGAAAATTACTACCTGGCTTGGATTGGATACTAATGTCTGTTTTGTGTGATTTATATTTTTATTTAGACAACATTTAAAACAATATACGTGCGTTTTTCACAAACTTGCGCCTTAAATGTGTGACATGTCTGCGCAGCTTGTGTGGGCCTGCGGCGGCGCAAACCTCCCTCGAGCTCCGCTGTCCCGAAACCAAACTGTCTGGGCCTCAGCCCTGGTTTCTGTCCCTCTCAACCTCCCAAGCTGCTCAGAGAAGGTATAAAGCTCCAGAAGTGCACCGAGCCTGAATAGACCGGGGGGCCAACAAAGCGCCGGAGCCGTGGGGCCCCGGTCGTGCAGGGTCTGTGTTTGCAAGCCTCCGGTGGCTGAGACGAGGCGGTGCATGGGGCTGGGGGGCTCCCACTGCATTAGGCAGTAATAGGTTTGGGATGACTTAAACGATTTGTTGACTGGGACAATAAATCTGTTGTGTGTTTCTTGGCATGCTGAGGGGAGGATTACAAGTTGTCACACAAAGGAATGCAAATTGCAAGCCAAACTCTCCGAGAGGCCTGTGGAGTAGCCAGCTATTTAGAGCATTTGTGCGGATCCGTGCTTCTCTCTCTCACTATTTTATGTTTCTCTATTAGTCCTAATAACTGTGAAGGGCCTGAGAGTAGCCACTGTATTCATCTCAAATCAATGGCTTTCCCGCACCAGGCCCTATAGACCTCCACATTTGCATTCTATCGAGTGAGATGACCAGCAGGACAATTGGCGGTAAGTCTCTTTCAGGCGGCCAAATGGAAATCTTGAATCCTAAATGGCATTTTCTCTCGGCCCTTTTTCTAAAATCCACTCTCCATATTATGATTATTTTCGGCACAGAGTTTCTCACTGGTTGAACCCTGAAGAGGCCAAAGGTGAGATTCAATTATACATACCTACATATGTATAATTTAATTTATAATTGGAAGTATATATATATGTGTGTATATATGT
>NTHP01000025.1:201738-239317 GCA_003416845.1 Oplegnathus fasciatus
ACACACACACACACACACACATATGCACACACAGTTGAAGATTTCAGGCAGGTGGTTTGCTGATAGTGATGGGTAGGAAAATATTTGATGTCCCCAGCTTGGCCATTTAACATTCTCATCCTGTGCTCTGACCTTAAAGAGTGTGCATGCATGCATACAGCGTGCATGGTTTTGTGTGTGTGTGTGTATTTTGTGCTCTTGTGGATCAACGCAGTGCATCGCTGTGTGTTTGTTCACTTAGCTTTTAGCCCCAGTTAGCCGGTCAGACCCCCACAGCCCTATTCAGACACGCACACACACACACACAAACACATACATACACCCGTCCTATTAGCGGGACTTATCAGAGCCCATTTGACCTCCACCTTCTCCCTGACCTCTAGAGGGTGGAGGTCTCCGTCCCTCGGGGAAGCGGGTCAGCAAGGCGAAAGTGTGTGTGTGTGTGTGTGTGTGACAGGATGGGGGGCTGCTCTGCTGTCTGACTGTGAGCAAACACTGATGGTCAAACACACGGCCCCCTCCACCCCTTGTATTGTTTCTCCGTCCTCCTCTTCAGCGACAATTGTGTCACTTCACCTGTTTTTATGTGTCAAGTATACAAGCAAAGTTTCACTTTTTCATTGCATACTGTCTGACGAAACTTGACAACTAAACGCGTTTTATGATATTCTTGCTTTAGTATCCATTATTCATGGTTGCCAAAAAATTGACTTATGATAACAACTGAAACTTTGGAGGAATGAACACAGTTACTTGGGCCATGCGAACTCCTTTTAGCCTGCAGTAAGATTTAGTTTATACTGACAGCATCTGCCCCCGGCCATGCTGTGCTTTTCACATCCGTCCTCCATGCCATCTCTGCGTCTTCTACCCATTCCTCTTTACCGTATCTGTCCAGGTTACTCTCATGGTGTGTCCATCTCTATTTGCAGGGAGACCACTAGGACTCCAAAGCCAAATTGTCCCTCATTCATCTCCAGCAAACCTACCGCCAAATTTACCATCCATACAAATCTGCCCCACTCACCAGCTTCCAGCACAATCACGCAACCATTTCCATTTTCAAAAAAGTAACTGACAACATATCAAGTTGTGGTCCTTCCCTTGTGATTTGTCTCTCTGTGTAATATCTGGGACTGTTGGAGCTCAACTGGAAAATGCAGGCATATTGCTCAAATTTCCATTGTGTAAACTTTAAACATAATACTTTCCATTAAATATCTTGCCTCCCACAATCAAGTCACCAGTTTTTTTCCACAAATGGGACTTCTGAGGCATTTGATAGAGCTAAGTGTTAGTTTTGCAGTCCAGATTGGGTGAATTTCAAATCAGGAAAAGAATATCTGCTGCTGCAAAGAAAAGAGCCTAAGTTAGAGCACTCTCTTTNGAGGTCTTTTTTTCACACTCCTCCATCCTGTGTTCTCCAGCAGACAGGGTCTTCTATTGAAAGGGAACAATAGGGTTCTTAATCAGTGGACCTTTCCCCCTTGCCAGTTCCTGGGTCAACTGATGGCCCACACTGCTTTGTAGCAAGTGAACAGCATAAAATATATGTTTATGAAAAGGAGAATTAATCACAGTGGGTATCTTTGGATAAAGTCATATTTGTTGTTTTTTATACCCTTTCTCCAGCTCTGTCTAGGAGGGCTTTCATGTGTCTGTAATTACCATATTTCATTAGCGTGTGGAGTGTCACCGCTGGAGCATCAAAGCGGTTGGCTCTTCGCATGTGCGGCAACCACTGCCAGGGAAGTACACAACTATCTGTTTTTTTCCCAGAATAAATTCGCCCGCGCCTGTTTTTGAGTGCACTCTCTCCCTCAAGCTGCTGTCGATATCAAAGAGAACCCATTCCGCATGTGAAGTGCCCCTTGTGCAGAATAATAAAGCAGTGCATCATGGCAAAAAACTGTGAAACACAACACTCTCACCACCATCCTTCAATGCACACACAAGGACACACATGCACATATATACATGGACACACAAGTACACATGGTATTCCTCTCTCCTTTGTGCCTACTTTACTCTCCTTGGTACACATTCACTCCTTCTACCTCTGCACTCAAAAACAAACTATTTTGCCCTACTGTATGTTGAAATACAGAACCAGTGGTGCAACATGTCCGTATTTACTGTTCTTGTACTTTAATTAGAAGTTTAGTTCCAACACAATATGCATGCAGTTTTTATTTGCTGCAGTACATAAATTGAATATGCTCATTAACATTCTTTAGTGATAAGACTCGGATTATCTTTATCTTTTTATTATTATGAACATAAAGATCAAAACTAACCATAAATATATTCTGGTAAAAAGTAATACATCCACAGCCTGATATGGCTTGTGCCTCTGTGACGTAGAACCCATAAACTACTAAAAACACATCGAAGAGCCATATTGTTGCATTGGGTGACATCTTCCTTTAGTACAAAGACAATAACCTGCATAGTTTATTTCTCTCTGCTTGTCAAACTGAGGCAGTGTAAACATGGAGGCGCGTCGGCGAGCATGCTCAGTGACGTCTTCCGGAGATGGCATATGTAGTAAATGAGTTGTTTCAGAATAAGCAACACAGGCCATGTTCATTGAAATGAAAGAATAACTCAGTTAAATCAGTATGGTCCTTTTATGTGTTTAAATAGTTTCTGGATAACATTTGAGTAATATGGCATGGAATTATAAGCTATATTAGCCTGTAGCTACACAAGCAAACATGCTAGTACAATAATTAATAGAAAAAACATTGTTGGTTTTGGTATCTTCAGGATAAAATAATTTAACACCAGCTTTATCCTTTAATTATTGACACTTGTTTCATTTTTAATTAAGTTTTAATTGTCTTATTTACACAGAGAAGGTAACTGAGCAAAGTCTAAATGCACAGAATAATATGACCCCTTTATTGTGAACAGAGCTTTGATATACCTCCACTAGACGCTGTCTTGCCTTGGAGACTTGCACCTGACCTCTGTTAAGGCACTACAAGGCCACAGGGCTCAATCCTATACGGCTCAAAGCCACACATCTTCAAGGGGATTGGGACAATGGGAGGGAATAATGTCTCAACCAGCACAAACACAGATGAGCTGCGAGTTAGCAGAGCTCACCAAACAGCACCGCTTTGCCTCTCACTATCAGCAGGATTATCTAAAGGGAGAAGAGCTATCTGCCCGGGGCTAAACACACTTTTGTTTTCCCAAAGCTTTATGGCTTCCCTCGGCTAGACAGAGAATCAAAGCTTTCAGTCAAATATGTGGTAACATTCACCACACAGGACATGGTTAGGGGTAGACAGACGTTCCCTTCAACACACAATTACAGATCCAGTGTTAAAAAAATGACATTTCGTAAACATCCTCCAGCAACAAGCAGACAAAGCCGCCGCTCCTTGCGTGGCTTTCAGTGCATACATGTCTCGCTACAATAGATCTGATAAGCTGAGAGACAACAATTCGTTGTGTTGGCTGTGTGATAACAAACTCCTCCGTGTGTTATTGCTGCGATCGGTGCACGAGCTGCAGCTCAACAATCAAAGCAACACACGCTTGAAATGCTCTTAACAGCTCCAGCTGCCTGAGATCGATGTTCACCTTGGCTCCGGTGACTTTCACTGTCTGTGAGGTATTGATCAAAGATGAGGCTGCGGTGCTGAAATGTGAAAACGCTACAACACTTGTGCTTCTTTCACCATTGTCCATTTCTTCATTTTTTAGCAATTTACTGCACCACGTGTCTTCTAGGTCCAAGACCTTGGAGAGAAGTTAACAAATTATCCCTTATCTTACTCCTATTTCTTCCTCCAATTTCAGTGACTTGCTGAGAGAACCTTAACATCCTCTCAGGGCAAACAAAGCAGTTTGATTCTTAATCCTTTTACCAGAGGTGATTTTTAACAACTTCCTGGTCTCCTTTCAGTCAAGTCAATGGGTCTGAAGCCTGATCCACTGCAGGCTTCCTCAGGCCCAGTAAGCCTTAACCTTGGAGCCCACCGCCCTCCCCTCCCCAAGAGGCCCAGGCCAACAGGGAAGGAGATGGGGGGAGGCAGGCCAGGGGGTGCCCGAGGTGTGTGGAGAAACCAAGGACCTGCCACATTATATGCTTTAACATGACTGGCAAATCCACCACGGTTAAACAAACTTAACCTTCATTTGTGAAACGGTGCAAATCAAAGGGCAAAAAACGACTTGTGCAAGTAATTACCACCGGGGGAGAGCAACAGGGCAAAGGAAGGATGGAGGGAAGAGAGGTGGGAGGGATGGGATGAGGCAGTGGGGGTGGGGTGGTCGGTCTCAGGGACAGCTAGGCGTTAACAGGTTGAATGGAAGGAAATGGGAATCATTTAAGGTGAGGGCCATTTTTAATGAGTTTGCTCAGAAATTGATTTTCCACTGTAATCTTTTATTTATATGCGGCGGGCGGCGTGTCCCCGGCAGAGTGAGGGTCAGCCCTCAGAGCGCCCTGTCAAGGCCCCCACTCCTTCAAACAACACCCCAAAGTCCAGGGAAAATGGTATTCTAGCTAAGGCAAATATTGTCCTGTCTTGGCTTAAGGGGCGAAAAAGCTGTTTGTTCTAAAAAACTTGCTCTTCACTCTTTTTTTTTCACCGTTTAAGAGGAGACTGTTTAAGAGTGGAAGGCTCTCTAGAAAGATAAGTGTAAAATTAGAATTGAAACAAAATTTGCTCTGTAATTATTAATACTGTTGAATTAATATTGATTAGAAGCATTTAGTTCAAGCATCTCACGAGGTTTTGGTAGCATCTTACCATTACCAGTTTAAAGCTATACATGAAAATTAAACTAATTGTTCTTTAGTGATAGTTAACCTACATATCTGGCTTATTTCACTTTATCTGTACTCATTAATTTTGTCACATCGATCAGTGTCTAATCAAGTTAATTCAATCTGTGAAATATGTTTTATTTATAGGGTTGACTAAATGTATTTTGAAATATTGATATGGATCTTTTAAATTTGTATTGTTTTGAGAAACTGTTTACTTAATAAACACCACAGCCACACATTGTAGTCAGTGAAATTCATTTTAATTTAAACATAACGCTAAACTTCCGGTATTTAACTGATAAATTTAAATGAGTTAGTCAAACACAAATGATTAAAACTACTACAATAAAAGTGAGTAAAACGAGTCATAATGTTCCTTCCATTTTATTATGAGTTATTACACAATCACACATAAAATAACGTTTCTTGTTGTGAAAGTACTCAGAAATGTGAACTGAATTGGCATAAAATACGTATAATAAGCTAAAACAATATTAAATTAAGTTTTTGTTTCTTTTATATTTTGTGACCACATGTTGATATAAATATTGCAAACCAGTGTGGTTAATTTCAAAGAAATCTATAACTTTTATATATAAATTTATAAATCATAGAATATTTGTGAACATACTTATGTCTATATTTTTTATTGTGATTTCAAAATACAATATAAACACTATCTCTGAACTCTGTGGACTACCAAGTTTGAATCAGATCAGTAGGTCCAGTTTTTACTGGCTTATCTGAAATGCACGATGAAATATTATTTATTGAATTAGTTATCACATGGCATTTTATTGTATAATTTTTGGTTAAAATGTGTCTATATAAACATTCTCTAATCAGATATTATATCCAGAAAGCAATGCCTACCTCTGCTTCTGCATGTCGTCAGTCTCAGGCTCTGGTTATGAGGCCTTTAAACAGTGTTTGACAGACAGCACTTTGTGCCATTTGAGGTGTTGCTGAAGTTATTTTAAGACTCTAGTGCCACTTAGTGGTAAAAGTGCTAACTACAGCAGCGCAACCCAGTTATTTTGTGTGCTTGTGTGCTAAAATAGCCTCACAACTTTTACATTTGAATTGTCTGAGTGGTGAGGGATACTATGTTGACATTAGAATTTATGTTCAATATATAGACTAATTTTGTACAACCAGAATATTCTGTTTTTGCCCACTAAGCAGTTCAATGGAGCACGTTGGGGTCAAGTTTCTTGCACAAGCACAGCTAGATGAAACTTGTAAGGGGAGAGCACTCATCTTTCACTTTCCGTGTCCATACTGTATTTTCCTGCAGACTCTTAAACTGCGACTGCTGCATTGTTGATGTAATGTAAAGCATCAGACAAATGTTCACTGTAATAATTTAAAAGATTTGATGAGAAATTTGGGTAAATTGAACTGAAATTGTTTTTTTTTCTTTAGCCCTTTTTAATAAATTGAAATTTGGAAGGTTAAATAATGCTTTTTCTAGTAACTTCCCATGAGATGTGGAGAATGTATAAACTAAATCACAGTGCTTGCAATGAAATTCATCATCAGAAGGTAACTCCTCTACGCTAACCTCACTTAGTGGTCTTCATACTGAGAATGTTGCAGCAACAGAATAATCTGGTCATGCCTCTGCAGACCCACTGAACAAGATCACAGCCAAGAAGACCCCTACCTCTCACTGATATTTTGACCATAACATATTTTAATGTACAGTAATACAATAAGCTGCCATTACCCATGCCTTCAGTAAGCCTTCAGTTCAACCTGGTTTTGACCTTGAACTGTCACAGACTGGGCGCTCAATTGCCATCACTGCACTCATAGTGGTCCCTTTGAGAAGTTTCAACTGGTTTCAGAGCTCTTTGTTGCACTGTTAAAGCATTAAGTGCGGCACTTTCACTCAAAGTGAAAATATTCTTACATCTTTCTGCAGCTTTTAGTCAGTAAACAGCTACGTTTTAGCACCTTTGAAAGTGAAGTTACAGCAGAGCAATGTCAAAGAGCAATGTGAAGCCAGTTACTATAGCATAATGAAAGTATGCAGCTGGCAACCGTGACAGTTTTCTATTCAGTCACTCCCACTTAAATTCATCACAGCCTGAACCAACAGTCAGATCATTAGAAAGTTGTGACTCAAATGATTTGAATCAGCCGATACAAACTTGTTAAAATAGTTATGCATGAAGACCAGAGTATCATGGCTGTTTGCTAGGGACTGATATCACCTTCTAACTAGGTAGAAACTGTGATCCATGCTTTTCTTAACATCTATGTCGTCTTTGTCATCATCTTGACTTCCTAAACTCACTGTACACTTGTCTCACCCTCTCAAGGAAAAGCTGCAACCCTCTGACTTCATGTGCTCCTTTCTAACCTTCTTCACTGTGTTTGTCTTCAACCTTTTCCCTTCCGAAATCTGATGGTTTTGATTTTTTTGATGCACCTAATTAAGTTTCTCAGTCCTGTCTGGGAGCTGTCTAATGCATCTGTAGTACCAGTTGCAGGGGCATGAGGTGAGTGGTGTTATCTTAGTTTTAGCCAGCAGGTGGCAGATAGAGATCACCTGTTGCACATGTTTTCCCCCTTCTGCACTAAAATGTTTTCAGTATATCATTTATGGGTATTTACTGTATACAGGAGTTGTTTATCTCTCAGTCTAACATAATGTATTTTTGTTATTGTTTTCAATCAATAATAACATTAGCATGTTCAACAAAACATGACTCATATTAAGCTTTATAATCTGCTAAATTATAATGAACACATTTCACTAAATTTAGCCTAATTGTTAACACTGGCACATTTACCCTTTGGTTCAAGAATGTGCCTTGTGCCTGTCAAATAATACATACAAAATTTTAAATTGATTCCACATATTTCATCCAAGGAGAGCTTACTGTAATTAATACTACAAATACCAAGAATGAACACACAGGGGAAATCTGTCTTTCTTCATTGCTGGCTGTCTTTAGGAGGTTGTTGATTTATTGTATTTGATTCTATTTTGCCTTGAAGATTTGGCCATGAACATCTAGTCCAAATTATCTGTCCACTGGAAAGAAAGAAATCTTGAAACACTTCAATAGTTTTCAAAAGTTTATTTTTTCATTTATCTTCAAAAAGCAAGAAAATATACTCTTTTCTTCCAGAAATAATAAATATACAATATTTCTTTATGAACAAAATGCACAATTTACAAAAGTGGCAACTGAGTGCTCCACCTCCTACACAGTACTGTCTGACTGTATGCATTCAACTCATTTATCACAGAGTTATAAATGTTATTAGTATGTTCTATTCTCATTATTAATGTCAGTCTTATTTTTCTATACAGTATTACAGTTTTTATTAGGTAGAAGATTCCACCACACAAACTCTTCAAAATTACAGCTCTTCATTGTGCTATGCGTTTGTTATTCTACCATAATACTTTCATGAGGTTTGAAGACTCCGCCCTTTAGAGTCCAACACAGTCCATCCGTTGCTTGTGTCATGGCTGAGAGCTTATTCCACACGTTTTGAGACAAGTTTTGTAAAGACTTGGCATTGCGGCAGGCTGGAGCTGCTCCCTCCCTGTAGGTGGAGGCCGACAGCAGGATTGTCCTGCCTCAGGACGTCGTGTCCTGACTAAAACATTCCCCCATCTCTCTTCTGCGCGCGCTGATGGTCATTCCTTGTTTATCAGGTACATTCCACTGCTCTGGTATGGACGCAGTAGTGTCTTGAGTGTTTGTCTGCGAGATAAGGCTGTCTTGTGGTCAGGAGGTGAACAGCATGTGTGATAACAGCCAGGCTAAAAGACAAGACAGTGTGAGTGCGCTGTGGACTGAGGCTGGCTGGGCTGAGCTGGGGTTAGGCGGAGTAGAGGAAGCTGGACTGGGATGTCGCTCTGTGGCGTAGATCTCCATCTCTCTGCGCTGCTCTTGATGGGTCAGTGGAGGCTCCACTGTCACGTAGCCATTGATTATCCTCACATTGGGTGGTGGAGTAGTGCTGGGGTAAAGACGACACAAGGAATCAGGGTTTAGCTCACAACTATGATCAGTCAATCAACAACAATGATAAATGTTAATTATATATATATATATATATATATAATATATACATAATAACACATATATATATATATATATATATATAGATCTCATTTTAAATTAAATGCCTGTAAAGAAAGTTTTTTCATCAAATATCTGAATATCACTCCAGCAGCTACTTCCAGCAACTAACAATACCTTAAGTTACCTTATAGAGCTGGAAATCTTTTAAACAGCTGAAAATCACTACAGTGAACTGATCATAATTGGTATCTCACCTATCCCCAATGCGAACCCACAGGTCACTGAAGAGGCGGGGCCTCCCATGGCCGCGGTGAGCTTTGCGAGGCCGTTTGTGTCGTCCGAATTCCTCCAGCTGGCTCAGGCTGTCGGGGAGCAGCATGTGAGGCAGCTCCTCATCTCCCAGGCCCGGCATGTTCTCTGGGTCCTCCAGCTCCATCTCCGGTGGACTGGTCAGCCAGCCGGTGGGAGATGTCGCGCTTGTGTCAGTGTTCTCCTCGCTGGATCCCGCTGCAGGCTCTTCAGCTGGTTTACTCCTGGAGCAGGAGAACACAGATATCGAGTCAGTTTATACTCATATAAATCACTTAAACCTTTGACCTGTAGATGGAAAATCAGCATTTTTGTGTCTCTGAGCTGATCATAATTGAAACTATTGGACTGTTTTGCTTTTCTAAGATTTCAGAGTGGCTGTCTGTGAATGTTATCCTTTGTGGTGTCTGACCACTCTATTGCTTTCCACTTACAATTCTTGACTTCAATCAAGGACATGAACACCACAAAGGACGCCTTGCTCTATAAACGCTGTACTGAGCGGCAGAAATACCCAGCAGGCAACATTAGAGGAAGTTGTAACTCTTGTGGCCGTACTGTTGCGTCAAAACTGACATCTGCCCAAAGCAGACCACCCAGAATCACCGGCCTCTCCTCGAAAAACATTTGCCATGCTCCCCTTTCTTCCACCCATTACTCATACTTTCTCCTCTCTTGTTCTTTTTCTGTCAATATGGCTCGCATGTGACTTTGTGTCTCAAGGTAGAACATCAAAAAGAACCTACTGTACACATCATCCAAGGGAGTTACACTGAAACAAGCAGCAGAAAGTAAAAAATACAGTTCCCAACATGATATGATGGATTGTAGGATGGATATTAGTCACGATTTCCACTGCTCACTCATGATTAGTTTTGTCTCTCTGGTCATCATAAATTTGATGGTCTGCACTTCTACTTTTACAGGCCTTAAAACCCCCCCTGGTCAGGGTGATGATAGCTCCAGGCCTGCGGTCAAGCTACCATGGAGCCAAACCCAGCTCTAGTCTGCTCTGTCTGTCAGTCATATAATCACTCTTTAAGACCTTTTGCCAATCGGCTCTGGTCTGAGGCTAACGGCTTTCATAAACACCTCTCATTCAGCCATCTTGTGGTGTTTTTCCTCGCCTGTCATGTCACCTTGTATCAGGGAGCTAAAAGTGTCTGCGCGCACGCACACGTGTAAGTGTGTGGTCGTGTGGTTGCATGTGTGTGCAGCATACGCGAGTGTTTTGTAACCACAGTAAGTCAGTCCACTTGTCAGCTTTTAAACCAGAACCACTGGCTAAAGCCCACAACTCTGCAAACAGGACAGAGGGAGATAGGGAGGCTCCGTTTGCAGCTGCAGTTTGCAGTGAGAAGTTTGTAAAAGCCCCCGCTGGATGGATGTATTTACTGCTCTTAAAGAGGTTCCCTTTGTTTTGCCTTGTTTTTCCATTTTCACCCTGATTCAAGTGGCTTTTGTTACTATTTTATGGGCCCATGGATCAACCCCCTAGGTGAGAGCAGAGCTGCTGTGTGCCAAGGAATGGGGGTGCACACACACACACACACACACACACACACACACACACACACACACACACTGGGATATTAAGAGGGATTGTAGAAGGTTTTTGTGAAGAAATGCTGCAGGACGCCAAGCCTCTGTGTGAGTTTGAGTGTGTGTACAACCCTGCTCCTTGGCGCAGCGCATCACTCCACTCACCCTGCACACACATGCGTACGTGTGTGTGTTTGTGTTGACCGTGGTACCAGTGGCTGCTGAGAACAGGCAGAACCACCGCTGGCAGCTCGCCTTTGGCAGGCAGGGGAGAGAGAGAGAGAGAGAGGAAGGAAGGGAGGGAGCATGGGTGGAAGGTGAGGGAGTTGATGAGGTATCAAAGGATTCCTGCATAGCTGAGCTTTATTTGTTACACAGCGCAATTTGGACCGTATCTGCGTTGCACTTCAGTAAATCTACTGAGGTTAAATAGCTCGACTCCAGAGGGAATAAGACGGATGTGGACTGGCCGAGTTGTTTCTTTCTGTCTCTGTTTGATGGGCTCTGTTGATGTATGTCCACATGTATCTGCACGCCTGCCAAAAACGAAAAAGAGTGCACAAATGCTGTGTTTCACAGGCCATATTACCATAACATTATCAGTGTGATGCTAGCACAAAATTACACCCTCTTTGTCTTTTTCCATTCGTTATCTTGTCACGTTAACAGGATCTCATGGTTTCAAGTGACCTGTGACTGATTACATGTGCAAAACTGGAATCATCCAGTGCTCGTTCAACTACACTGGAATTATTTAGCCTCCAAAATAAAATGATGTCTATTATCATCTACAACCTTGTCAGTTTCAGTGATGCCAAACAATTACTGTCATTTTGTCATCAGATATATGTATTTAGTAACCCAAGCAATCATCTACTTTTTCAACAACAGATTTTTGTTTGTTTCTTTGTAACCACAGGACTTTAATCAAATGACATGCTCTGTCATCTGATACACTCTCTGCTTGCTCACTCTGTGACTGGCTCTTGGTGATCAGAGGGCACGTGGACGATCTCGTAGCCCTCCTGCCTCAGGATGTTCAGCACACTGTGGTTCCCCAGGAAGTGACCTAACAGTAGACAAAACGCCAAAAGTCATGACAGATCCAAGAGAAGCAAGACAGAGTTTAAACCATTTTAATGCTGAGCATGCATTTTGTCTGTATGACTAAATATATCCTCTGGATGGTGTAAAAAAACAATTTTGATGCGAATAACAGCAACTTAAAGGATATTTAAACACCATTACTTTTGACGATGTCCACTTAATTCGTCTAACTCAGACTGCTGAAACCTTATATCTCAACAACTTTTAGATGTTTTGGCTTGAAATTTTGTACATTCATAGTAACCAGACAATCAGTCCTAATAACTTTGATGATCCCCTGACTTTTAATCTAGCGCCATGAGGTCAAAATTTAACACACTTAACTAAAGATAGTGAACATGGTAAACATTATACCTGCTAAACATCAGCATGTTCGCATTGTCACTGTGAGGAACTTTGCATGCTAAAGTTAGCATTAAGCTTAAAGCAACGCTGTCTGCGGGTGCTGCCTCACAGAGCTGCTTCAAACTCATAGTATTGTTCAGTATAAAAAAACCATCCCAATTTTGGGGATGGCAATGTTGGTTGTTCCACAAAATGTTGTGCAGACATTCATGATCGCCAGAGGATAAATCCTTCAAACTTCCTCTGATCGCCTAACTTCCCATACCACCCCCATTAAGTTTGTTGTTTTGAGTGAAATGCCTCGACAGCTATTGGATGGATTGCCATTAAATTTGGTACAAACATTAGTGTGCCCCACAGGATGAATTGCGATAACTTGTGACTTAACATATTGATCTTTCTGTTTGCATCATCCTCATTCAAAAAACTCTACTCTCATGCTTATGACTTGATATATATTCCTGGAAAGTGACATTATGGAATTTCACATACCCTCGAAGTACCTCTTTAAACATTGGACGTAGGTTCAGCACTGGATATACCCAACATTCAGTAGAAATGAACCCTCCCCCCACCAATGATGATATTTTCCCATCCAAGCTGTAGGGATACTTTTATACTGTGACAGTTACAGTCCTAAGTCTTAAGAAACTGGGTTGTGGAGGATCTGTGAGGTACTGTAACAGGGCCTGTTTGAATGTAAGTTCGCTCTTCATCTACTGGGCCCACTTGTTGCTCTGTAATGACCCCATATTGTCGGCACTCAACCTCCTGCGTCCTCTCCGCCCCTCTCCGCCCCTCTCCCTCTTTCCTTCACCTTGTGTATGATTCCTTCAGGCTAACATCAAACATGCGGGCCCCAGCCCCACGCTGATAAAAGCTTTTTTTTTTTATTTCTCCCATCAGCCGATAATCCTGCGTGTCACTCAACCCAGCAATAAGCTGTAATGTAGCCTGACATCACCCCTGTTCCACGCACACACAACCTAACTCATATTTGTGCTCACACATATACACAAACCTGCACATGCAAACATTTGCACACACGCAGGAATTCACACACCTCAGCTCTCTCCTGCAACTTATTAACAACACGTTGACAATATTCGAGCCTCTTACTCGCTTTTTGTCAGGGCCTTCTGCTCCCACTCAGCTCCTCACCCCCTGCCAATTTTATCATTATAATGTTCCTGATCATTCCTGAAAGTCATAGAAAGAGGCACGCGGTGTTACACTTTCTTGGCAGCCGAGTTCAAAGGCAGTGCTGGGATAGGCTGCGGAGTGAAAGGAGGCTTCTAACAACAGAGTGTCGGCGAGATCAGATGGGATTACACAGAGGGGAGAGTGTGAGTTTTTGTCTGGGTGAAGGTGGATGTGTGTATTTGTGTGTGTGTGTGTGTGTGTGTGTGTGTTCTTGTTTTACTATACTTCTGCAGACTCAATATCCTCACAATGGCAGAGGGGAACTTTTTCAGGGTGAGGGTATTTAAACTGAAACATAAGACAGTATTTTTTTTTCAAGTAATCTTGTCAATGCAATAAAAAGAAAAAACAGATTATTCTTTTTTAGGCACTATAGCAGCATGGCTGTATGGATGGCAATGTTAGTCGGTCCACCACTGGTTCGCACTGAAATATCTCAACAACTATTGGATTGTTTGCCATGAAATTTTACACAGATAGTCATAATACCGAGGGGATGAATCCTAATGACTTTGGTGATCCCCTGATTTTTCCTCTAGTGTCACCATAAGGTTGGCATTGTGGTTCAGAGTAAAATTTCCCAGCAACTGTCGGATGGATTGCCATGAAATTTGGTACAGACATTCACGTCCCCCTCAGGATGAATTGTAGTGATCACTATGCTGTTCCATTAACTTTTTCTCTAGCGACACCATCAGGTCAAAATTTCAATTTGTCCAATACATTGTTTTGTGACCAAATACCTGCAAAACTAATGACATTCCCATCAGCCTCAGCTGTGCTTTGTAGTGCTAATGAATAAATCTTAGCATGCTAAAACGCACAATGGTGATAATGGTTAACATTTTATTTGATTAGCATCAGCATGTCAGATTGCCATTATGAGCATGCTAGCATGCAGATGTTAGCATTTAGCTCAAAGCATCGCTGTGCCTAAGTTGCGAGTATGTCTGCTCTTATTCTTACTAAAATATGCCATATTTAGCAAATTTATTAAATGGCCAGTTTGTGTTGCCATGCTTGTAGAGAAACTGCAAAGGCTGTACTCTGGTTTATTCATGTTATAACATTACATACACAGTAAGTAGTAGCCTATAATACTAAAGTTAAAACATAATTATGTATGAGAAAATTATTGCTAAAATGTATACACTCAAAAAAGTCCCACTACACAAATACCTGTTAAATTACTACCAAGAATAATTCTCCTCCTCTCCTCTCTTACATTCTTCTCTGTTTTCTTTCATCCCTCTCTCCTAACAAGATGCTGGGGCCAAAGTCCGCTCATTCAGTGACTGCATGCTGACAGATTCAACCACCCTCATATCTGTGTCAAGCAGCTATTTCATTAATTTCTGCAGGCCGGGGGCAGAGAAGAACACCTCCTGTGTGTTCTGCCGGGTGTGGGGTCAAGCTGACTGTTTGATGTGCTGACTTGATTTCCTCTGCTCTGCTGTCATGCACAACACATACAGACAGAGCAGTGTGTTTGTTTGTGTGATGAAATTGTAGTTTTCCTTCACAGCCGGCAGACGACCACATGTTTTTCATTTCTAAGACACACCTGCTGTAAATCTGACATTCTATAAACATTCAATCTGCTGAGTATTTCTTTCAATATACCCCAATAGTTTCCAGGATCCTGTAAACATGCACCCACCCCTTAAACAACCTACTGTATACACAAACAAACAGGCCAGCAATGCAAACACTTTTGTCTGCAACACAGGGCTAAAAGAAGACATGCATATACTGCATACAGCTACAAACATACACTTTTGCACACGTGCTCCCTCACGCACACAAACAAACTGTCGTTCTCATTGTGGAAACCACCATTTCTCAAAATTTGGTAACTTCCATGTTTGAACTTAAATTGAGGGATTGCACAGTTCCCCATGAGTTGGCACAATTTGTCAAACAAACAAAAACGTTTTTTCTGAGTTCCTCAAAATTCGGACTTTTGGAAAAAGTTTATTCACAAGCTTTTCATCTGACAACAGTTGCATGTGTATTGTTTGTTTCTGTGTGTCTTTGTGGTTCATCCCTGTGTGTGGGTGAGTGACTGGGTACGGAGATAATAGCTCTTTCCATACAGATGACTGTGTGTGTGTGTGTGGGAGGCTGGGTGAGTGTGTTTGTTTGTGGAATATCTAGACAGTAAACAGTGTGGTGCTTCTGAAGCAGAGAGCAGGCCAAGCAAACAGCTCCATTAGCCAAGACGTAATGAGAGGTCAGCTGACTCCTAAATGCTCCCCTGCTGCATGTTGCGCTCGTAGGCTGACTGCACTCACAGTCCGCTGCAAAACATGCTGCTGCGTTGTGTGATAGTTACTCATACATCTTGTATACAAATAAATGAATCTTGAAAGCTTTTATATGTTTTGGTGTAGACATCAGGTGTCTGAGAAGAGTTTCAAAATCCTCTGGCACACAGGAAGTGATGAGTACTTACAGTGAAAAAAAAAAACATGGTTTATCTGAAATGAGTGAAAGAGGAACAATGGATGTCGTCGTGAGCAAAGCTAAATATAATGTACAGAATCGTATGCTGTGTCCAAATGCCATACCACATACTAATTGCATTCCGTATGTACTAAATGCTATATTTTTCTGTTTTCTACTAGCAGACTTGATTAGACAAAAAGGGACCACAAGACTTTGAAAGGCCACCGCCAATTAAAGTTAACAATGAGAAAGCAAAATGTTATTCCAAAGATTTTATACTTATTTTTTCCTTGTGCTGTATCACCACCATCCGCACGTTGTTTTGATGTTTTGCAGCTGTGAGCAACTCCTCTGTTTCCATGATTAATGTTTTTTATGGTTATGTTTAGGCACTCACTCAGAGCAAGGTTAGGGAAAGATCGCGGTCTTGGTTAACTATTGAAAACGTCCAAGTCAGACAGGATGTGTTTACTTACTTATTAACATTTAATCGAAACCACAATTTTTCTGTAACCTTAATCAAGGAGAGTTTGTTGCTTAAACCTAACCACACACTGGACTGCACTTTGTATTGCCCCCATTCACCCCTAACAACCTCTCTATACCTTCATCCCTTCTCTCAAAAAACCCTCAAAACTCAAAATATATTCGTCAAAACGTATTTGTAGTATATATATGTAATTTCCAGGAGACATCAACGACCCACTCAAAATTCAAGCGCTTCTAAGTACTCACTTTTTTAAGTATACTTATCTTATTAATAATAACTTATTGGGACACAGCTTCAGTCTTTATCATCATTTACATCACAGTGTTTAATCCGCCAAGTGATCCGTGGCTCAGGTTAAGACAGACGGGATGTAACTTGTGGTTCCACTTCCAACCACTCTCACATCTCACCCAACCCTGTGGTCTTTCTTGCCACTCTGCTGTCATCACTCTAATAAAGCAGATATGCCTTCAATATTTCCTTTGCTAAAAAGAAAGATTCAGTTTTAAGTAGGAGCAACCGTTACTTCTTGCAGTGTGTATGCTACCTTACAGGGTGTTTCCCCTCCTGTGGCTCCTGAGAGCAGAGTTAATGACCCAGTTACTCCTCTGTTTAATAACCTCTCCATCCTGATTTCCACTTACAGTAGCGACTTAATGTACTCCACTTCTCCCTCTGTCTGTCTGTGTTTACTGTAGCCACCTCTTGTCTCTGGCCTCTCTCTTCATCTGTCTGGATTTCCAGACTTAATCATGTCTTTTTAAAGCATCTGTGCTTGTCTGGTTGTCACTGTGGCTCTGTCTTCCATCATCTATTTGTTTATTTGTTTCGTCTCTCTCCGCGCAAGTTTGTGTATGAAGGCATTAGTGTGTGTTGCAAAAAGAGGCGTTGCAGCATGTCTCTCTGGTTGCCACCCAGGCTCGACTCCAGCCATGTCAGCACCTCTTCACTCACACCGGGCCTGCGCTCCTCCCTCTATCTCTCCAGCACCTTTTCCCTCTCTCCATCACAGCCCTAGTCTCACCATGCCTCCCTTTATGTCTCCCTCATCTATTCATCCTTTCCTTTCTACATCCCTCTGGACATCCTCCAAAGTGCATAGACCAGCTGGTAGTGATGCAGGAGGAGAATGGAAACTGAGAGCCAGTTAAGTATGAGAGAATGATCCAAAAAATGAAGAAAACTCACAGGAAGAGAATTATGTTATTTTTCAGTTTTGCGCAAACAAATGTGTTTGCAATTACGCTGTGTAAACAACGGATCAACTGATGCACACTAGTGGTTTAAAAAAAATCCCACATGGCTTGCAAGCAGACCACCTCATATGAAAACTGCAATCAGAGCACAAAGAAAACAAGAGGCAGGAAAGTAAAGAAATTTACTGTAAGTGGTGGATGGAGTGAATAGAAAGAAGAAGGACATAAAGAGGATAAATGGATATGGAGAATGGATTGAGGGACTGGATGGAGGTGGAGAAGGAGGATAGATGGAGTGCGTGATCAGGGGGCGAGAAGGATTGCATTGACGTACACCCTCCACCCAGCCAGAATGCATGCTGGGTACTGTTGCTACATTATGGTCCAAACAAACACAAGCTGTTGCCTCCCAGCCATTTGAACAACAGATGAAAGAGAGATGGGAAGATGAGGGGAAACGGAGAGAAAGAGAGAGAATACAGTGAAGAGAGAGAACCCCAGTGAACGGAGAGGAAAAATAAAATCTACCCTGCCACTTTATAGTTGACAAGGGTGTGTTCCTCTTTAGGTTTGTTTGGAAGTGTTCCCCGTGTGAGAGCGTACGCGGGCTGAGATGATGGGGAAAATTGCTCTCATCTCCATGTGTTTGTGAATGTGTGCGTAGGTGTCAAATGGGTGACAAATTAAAGGAAAAACCAACATGTGAGGTGTTGGACCATCATGAGCCATCAGAACAGCTTCAATGCTCCTTTGATTGATTCTACAAGTCTCTGAACTCCACTGGGGTGGTGAACACCATTCTTCCATTAAATATTCCCTCATTTGGTGTTCTGACGGTGGTGGTGGAGAGCGCTGCCTACCACTTCAGTCCGAAATCTCCCATAGTTATGTAACTGACAGTTTGCTGAACCCCGCCCCCAAATAGAGATCAGCCAATGATAGCTTAGCGACCATATCTGTTACAGCAGGCCTGCTTTGGAATTCTCCACATGCCGAAACAGTAAGCATGGGGCTCTAATAAGAGCAATAATAGATTTGGAGGACGATGTCATTTTTATTGCCTCACCAAGACTAAAAAAGGAAGAGCAAAAGTGTAAGGAATAGATTACACAGTGTGTTTATTTGGTCTAACGTAAAACTGCATTCGATTTTAGCATATATCAAGTGCATATTTAAAACCCTTTTTACCGCTTGATCAGCTGGAGATTTTGAGTTTTCAACCAGCTCTAACGTTAGCATTAGCTTACACTAGCTCGCTACAGCTGATAAAATTTGCTATCGACACTTGTTATATCAGCCAGCAAAATCCATGGTCGTCGGCTAGCAATAAGAAGCCTGCTTTTGTGTACTTCTGTGTGAAATCAAAGACCCATTGTTTTAAAAATTACTGCGTATTTCGAGGGGTAAATCTGCCACCATTATCATTGTAACCTGTATATGTGCCATGTTCCAGAACCAAAAGCTTAAATAGGTGTAGCAACTTTAACTAAGTGGGGCGAGGTTTAGTGAAGGGTCAGTTGGGTTGAGATCTGTAGGATGCAAAGGCTAGTTCAGTGCATATATGTATTTGTGTACCTGTATGTGGGGAAAGTCTCTCTCTGACTTATCCTGCGTAGCACTACCACTCGTTCCTTGAACAACATATGAGTAATGCAGCAAAGATTTTAATAAGCCCAGCATCCCCGCGCCTCACTGTGCATTTCCATTTACAGTTTTACTGTACCGGGATCCCTCTATAAATCACACAGCAGCCTTTTGGATTAACAGAGCGGAGCCGGAGGAACAACTACCCACGGCACTTCAGAAATAGTTGAACCATTGCCTTGAAAACAGAGCACTGCTTTCACTTGATGTGTAAATCTAGAAAGGCAGGATGGTAAATTCCACCTCTGAGCCTGGCTCTGGGTTTGTAGAAGGAGAATAATGGTAATCTGGATTCATTCCCGTCACCCTCCCACATCTCTCACTCATTCCTCATCTCCATAATGACTTCACTTCCTATGCATGCGGTACGACGTCTGTCTGTCTCCCTGCACCATACTGAGGTGTTACGAGTGACAGCTGTTGATGTGGGCTTTTCACATCCAAGTTCTGGTTGACGTTCTGGTCAAATACTGAGATCAAAAGACTTGGGGGGGGGTCGGATCCAGAGGCCGACTGCTACATGCGGTGGGCCTGACACCGGTCCATGTCAGAAAGGCTGGAGGGTGGGCTCAGTGGTTCAGTGTTAGAAGCTTTAAAGTGATTCCCCACGTTTAAATATTTAGACTGTGTGAGCTTGCTGCAGTCTGCAAAGCTCTCGTGGTGGGCAGAGAGAAAGAAAGTGGGTGAGGTGAGGGAAAAACAGACGGGTGCAGAGGGGGAAAGAGAGAAAGTCGTTCTGGAGGAGGAATACAAAGGCACAAAGAAATAGAGAGAGGGAAGGAGGTGAGCTGAGCCTACAGTGGTGCTAACAAAATTTTATGAAAAGTGGCCCTATTGTTTGTTTTTCTTCCTGTCAGCTGTGTTCTTTACCATCTCCCCCTGCTGGGACACGAGGAGTATAAGGAGCAGCTGGTCAATAGTGGAGAAAGACTTCTTTCACGTTCACACACACACACACATACACATGTGATGGAAGAAGCCTTGGCATCCTCATGGAGCTCTGTCCCATGGCGGCCTTTATCTTTCTCATCTCATTCTTGCACCGTCGGTTCATTTCCTCCCCTCCGCCCTTCAGTTAAAGTTGCATTTAAGAAGGCAGCACGTTGAGTTTTCATGTGAGCAGGTAGAAAATCATCACAGATTTCCTTTCATTACAAAATGCAAATGCTTATGTGCATGTCATCTTGTTTATGTGTTTTAAAGGAGAGCATATGTGTATGTGTCAGTGAGGTGTGTGTGTGTGTGTGTGTGTGTGTGTGTGTGTGTTGCTGGCATACATTACACAGACATGCTGCCCAGCAGGCATGAGCTCAGAGATAAAAGTGTGTAGGTATGTGATTGTGTATGTAGCCTACGGTATGTATGTGCATGCCTGTGTGTAAACGTGAGTGTCTCTTTTTGATTGTGCATCTGTGCTGGCAGAAACCAATGTTTCACATCAGTTGTTTCTCAGGACCACAGGCCGGCTGGTTTTCATTCTTACCATTTAATCAGGATCTGATTTACACCTGGGATACCAGGTGAATGCAATTAACCGCCAAGTAGGAAAACCAGCAGTACTATAGGTCCCGAGAAGGGAACCTTTGTATTCTTTGGTCTCCACACAGTGTGCATGTAGGGCAATGTTAATGCTCTTAAGATCAAAGAAAGCAAGGCTGAAGCATCCATGTGTTTATGAAATGTAGCATTTAGCTTATTGGCTCTAAAAAGGCTGTGAAATGTTCTTTCAGTTGCTAATGAAGTGTGTAATCTTTGAACAAGCTCATGAGCTGTACTGATTTCATTAGAGCTAGGAATCTGACCCGTGTAGCTAAGAGTTACCATAAGACATATTCACGCAAAGTTACATTCCTGAACATTTACAAAATGACATAACCTTACAAGGGTACCACAATAGAGTGAATTCTGTTGCTACAGTAGTTTTAAAAGGTATGTTTGCTAACGTCGAGTTAACTTTGCTTATATAGGGAAGAAACAAATTGGACTTGTTTGATTTTTTTCTAAAAAAACAGAACCCGTGGGAAAGATGAGATCTCTCTTCCATTTGACACATGACATCTATCCAGCAAAAGCATAAAGGAATGAGGTAAAATTATTTGTGTCAAAACACTTCTGAATGTCACTTTAAGTTGTAAGAAATACATTCTTTTGACAAAAATCTGATGCTTTATACATTTGTGAAATGTCGTGTGCATGCGTGTGTATTATACTGTACTGCATTTGCATTAGTCATTCAAAAGACAGCAACATGAATTATGTTTCTTTGCGCGACATCTAATGAAACTATAATGTAAGGCCTCACTTTTTTTTTCAGTTCAATTTCAGATACTTGTGCACAATGAGGCAAAGTCTTGTCATTCCAAGATAGTGGACCTGGTAAATGATAATAAAAAAGTACAATAAAACAAAGAACTGTAAAAGGAAGTGAAAAAATCAGCAAGATAGTTTAAAGTGTATACATAGTGAAGAACTTTTTAAGAGGCAAGAAAAGTGCATAACATATTTGTACGTTTTCATTTCTGTTACTTGGATGAAACTTAACATTATTTTTTGTGTACAAAAAAGACAATCCATAAATAATTATAAATTCCTGAAAAGTCTGAGTTTTTGAAGATAAGTGGATAAGTGAAGATAAGACATTTTCACCCTATATTGATTGATACATTGATGCTGAACAGAAGTAGCCCTGTGTTGAACCAAAGCACTGCACACCATGCAGTGACACCCATACACCCTGCAGCAAACAACACTGGCCTCTAGGCCAAACCGCACTCCTGTTAAAAATACATTTAAATGTGTGCTAAGCCCAAACTGTCAGTAGGAAAGCACTAATAATATCTCTCTATCTCTCCCTCTCTGTCTGTCTTCTCCGCCGAGCAGAGGACAACACATGACGCGCACACATGATATCTCCGTCACTTCATAAAATGCTCCTGCACCATGCAGAGGGTGAACACAGCATGAAGCAGAAGAGACAGACAGCAGTGAGGGATGGCGTCAGTTGAATAAAGGCGAGACAGCAGAAGATGGAAAGGACAGATAGGACAGACCAGAAAGATAGCAGCATAAGACAGATAAACTGGCAGGCAAGAGACAGGTAGAAAGATGCAATTAGAGCTAAAGACAAACTGGAGTCTGGGCAGCAGACAGACAGATGAGGAAAAAGGGCTGAGAAAAGCAGATATGCACTAAGAGAGGAAGAGCCACGGAGACAAAGTGACATGCACGCCAAGCAGACTCTCTCCCTCAGTCATCACTTCAACACCACAACACCACAAGCGACTGCAAAACACATGGGCCCGCTTTGCCTGCACAATGGGCTATTATTAGGCCTGTACAGCGGAACATATGCACAAAAATCAACTTCTAACAGATCCAGAGTGGCTCAGACTTCAAAACAAACAATACTACATGTGTATTTTTGACAGTAACGACTCTTTTTGGCAATGAATATCTCCGCAGATCATATGACTCTGTGTCGCAAATGTACACAGACACACGTGTAAGTGTGTATGTGTGTGTGTGCAGCGGTGTCTAGGCCGTGGCAGCGTCAGGAAATTCCATGGGATGTTTTCAATAAGGCCTGGGCAGCGGCAGCCAGAGAACTGGCAAATGAAAACCTGCTGAAGCACACCACAGAGCTCCAACAACACACTGCCTATACTTGCAGCACTCCTCCGCTCCTCAGCAACAAATGATAACTCTGTGTGTACTTGTGTATAAAAATGACAGTGTATGTTTATTGTTTGCGTGTGATTGAGAGAGAGAAGGCGGCTGAGAATGCATATTTCGCCGAGTGAGTGATGGAAAAAAGTGCACTGAGGCTTGTATCTGTTTACAATAGCAACAGAACAAGTGTCCAATGTGTGTGCGACGTGTCTGCAAGCATGCTTTCCCTCTACTGCTATCATCTGGTGCTGCTGTGTCATTCTGTCCAAGGGGAAACAGTGATGCGTTCACTTGGCCTCAGAAAGAACGCTAACGTCATGCTACAGTGGGTGCCTATGATTGGTCCCCATTACATAATACTGATAGTAATAGTGAACAGCAGTGACCACAGTGGTGTAAAGGAACGGGATGAGAGACTGTGAGGAGACAGAGGGAAAGAAGATGGAAAAGCTGAATAGAAATTTCAGATGACTATTCATTCAGTAACACAGTGTTACTTCAGCCAAAAAGGGTTTAGTTTGACATTTTCCCCTCATTTCCAGTTTTTACGCTAAGCTAGCTTACTGGCTGCTAGCTGTAGCTTCAAAATTTATCGGACAGCTATGAAAGTGGTATCAATCTTCTCATCTAACTCTCAACTCTCTGGCTAACGTGGTAGCAAATAGTTATCTTATACATTCGGCAGACACAGAGAAACTTTAATTTGATGTCATGTTTCTGGCAACCTAACAAATGTCAATCAACATCCTAATATTCTGCCTCCTTAGCTCTGGTTTGGTTTCCACTAGCCAACGATTGACAAATATGATGTTTTTAGCTGCTAGATTTCTTCACTAGCTAATTGCTAACTTTGTCCGTCTTTTATTTGTTGCTAGGCTGGTAGCGTACAGTGGTTTATCAGAGTTTTTTTGCCAAAAAAAAAAAAAACTGCTGCTGCTTGAAAAAGAGATGAGAACAGTGAGCCTGAACCATATATAACATTTTTGAGAGTTAAAACTATAAACCAAATTAACGAGCTACTGTAAATGAGGCTTAATAGCTGCCAAGAGCTGTGGAGTTAAGTGAAAAGGTTCATGACTGCTAGCAACCTCTATAACATTACATGCAGTCACTTGATACAATGGCAGTAAAAAGATACTGATTAGTGTTTTACTGATGTATTGTAGGCTCACGGCAATGCAAAGTCACTGCATAAGAATTCAACTCCTCAAAATATATTCTGAATTACTGACTGAAACAGAGAGACTCGAGCTGACTGAGTTTCTTCTGTGGACCATCGATATAAAATCTTGGCCCAACAGCGGGCTCCAGTGAGAGAGTAATACTGCTCAGTCAGTCTCTTTTATACTGCCTGGGGTAATTCAATTATGCCTGCTGGAGCTCTCTTGCCTCAGTAATTTGTATTAATAACCTGCTGCTGAAAGTGAAGAAAATAAAGAATGTCTGTTACAACATGTGTGTGCATGCAGATGTGTGCAGGATGGAGGAAAAAGAGAATGGAACTGCTTTAGCAAGTACAAAAGCATACATTTTGCACATAAAAGTACTTGTGCTACAGGAAGGTGTAGGTGTACAGCGAGAGGAAAGGGGGAGGCTGGGATGTAAGGTGCTGAGCTGAGCAGAGATGGATTTCCTGCCTGAACCACTTTATACACACGCCGTATACTTTAATTACCCTGTGAAAAAACTCCTGGATCGGACTACGACATCGGTAACTCTAGAGGGCCTTGACCTGAGTGCTGCCCCGGCTCTTTCCCGACAGTCCTGTTTTCCTTCTGCACTCTGGACATGGTTCAGGCTGGAAGTGAGGGGTCCAAGGGAAAGGCAGCTAGAGGGGCCATTAATATTTATCTCTTGCATGGCAGAAATTCAACCTGATAAACACAAAAACAGCCACTTGACACAGACATAAATAGACACAAACAGAGGATTATAGTAACAGACAGATCATCTGCCTGTCTGACAAACAGCGCCAAGATCATCTCAAGTCTTTATGACTATTCCATTTTATAATCCAAAAGAATAAGCCATGTACTATGAGCCCACTGCCTGCAGTTACACACGTCATATTAATGTGATTTTTGAGATCAGACCATAAAGATTGGATTTTATGCGATCACATTATTGTACGCCCACATTTGGCCTGAAAATGGCGGTTCTACATCTCCCCAGGCTGTATTTATTTTAAGATATGTCTGGACAATCTTAACCCTCACACCTCCTATCCTCTTTATTTCTCTTCATTACTCAAAATATGCATTGTGGTAAAATTGTAATCAGACTATAAGCAGAACTCCTTTCACAAAGCGAGCCTACCCACTTCCATTGCTACTTTTTTTCAAAATCTTGAAGAGCAATGTGAGCACAGTCAGATTTCTGGGAGTCCAGGCCGTCACTTAATACGTCCTGGCATCATTGGATGATAAAATTTCATGGCTGGTTACGGCCAAAGGGAAACTGGGACCAGCAGGGACAGTTACAGGACTGTAAAGACATGAGTCAGCGTCCTAAAGACCGAAATTATAGATGAGAGGAAGGAAGCTTTGTGATTAGAGCATGGGAGAGACTTTATTAAGGCTGATTTATTAAGCCTTTTGTGTCTTGTTTTTTTGGTAAATCAGCATCTAGAGACGTGTGTCAGCAGACACAACACCTTGGAGGCCTAGTTTGTCATCTGATCTTACGTCTAATTAGCAAAGTACATCTCTCTCCTTTTTGTATATGCATTTACAGGATAGAAACTACCGTTAGTAGACATGATAAATGTGGGAGACAGATGTTGAGCTGGGTTTACGAACTGCATCATTATAAGAGTAGGTACACATTTGTGCTGGTATATTAAGGAAATGTTGTGGTGGAAAAGATTTAGTTTTAATAACCTGTATTCTACACAGATCTGCAATGAATTAGTTGCAAGTTTTAACTGTGTGGTCATAAAATTTGAACTTCACATTCATTGTGCTGATACTACACTGCAGCATTGACGAAAGCATTCGGGACATCACACTGAGTGACTTACATTTGTCTTTTCTTTTTTGAGTTGTTTCTTTTTTATTCCCTTAGAAGTACGTTTAATGACGCAGTTTTACAAACCTCACTAAAACTCATGATCATTTGATCAATAATTTTTTTCAGTAATAGTTTAATTGCAGTCTTAGTAAATGTTTTGAAATACTCTTAGCATATTCTAATTCATATGTATTTCTTTTTGCAATACTAGTTTTCGATTTCTTTCTTGAGCTTTGAAGTTCTCCTTGAATGAACCTAGAAGGCAGCCCCAGTAACTAGTTGTGTAATTAGGTTCTGCCATAGTAAAGCAGACACTAATTACATGCAGATTGTGAGCGCAAAATTGAATGAACGTGCAGCACGAAGTTTCCCTGCTCTTTCATGTACGTAAATCTGGCCCTCATTGACTGCTATCTGCTCTGCCTTCCCGAAGCCTTTACAGTGTTTACTGTATGTATTTGTGTGTGTGTGTGTACAAGTACTGTGTGCGTGTTTAAGTATGAAACCAAGTATATGCATGTGTGTGAGCATGTGTGTGAGCATGTGTGTGAGCATGTGTGAGCGTGTGTGAGCGTGTGTGTGTGTGTGTGTGTGCACCCAGCAGGCTACAACTGTAATGGTTCTTATCACTTCACACTAGCTGTCAGTTCTCTCACACACAACGCTGCAGCCTGTAGGTGACCCGACACACATGTTCACCTCCAGTCTATCCAGACCAGGTTTGACACACGGGAAAACTAACACATAGCTGCCTTACTGACGGGCTGGAAAACACAAGGCTGCATTAGAACAGATTTTGGTAAAATGTGCCTTATTAGACAAAACAAGTCCCTGTTGGTTCACTTCAATTTCCCAAAATAACAGAAATTCACAAGACATTGCAACTAGCAGTGAGGGATGACAAACGTCAGTTTTATGTAGATGGCTGTTGAACACTGTTGCGTACCATCATATCACGAGTTAAAATGCTTGCTAGGAACTGTTGGTAGTCTGCTTAATGTAAGCTGACAGAGTCTGAGCCTCAGCCACAGACACAGTCACAGTCACAGTCACATATTTATCCACAGAAGATTTCTTGGTTGAACACCATCCTTTTTCTCAGCACAACCGTAACCCTAACAGATATACACTCCCCTCCAAAAGTATTGGAACAGTGAGGCCAATTCCTGTATTTTTGCTGTAGACTGAAAACATTTGGGTTTGACATCAAAAGATGAATATGAGACAAGAGATCAACATTTCAGCTTTTATTTCCAGGTATTTACATCTGGATCTGATACACAACTTAGAAGATAGCATTATTTGTAACGGAACACCAAATTTTTAGGTGAGCAANCTCCCTTCAGTCTCCTCTTTAGCAGGTAAAATGCATGCTCTATAGGGTTTAAGTCTGGAGATTGACTTGGCCAGTCTAAAACCTTTCACTTCTTGCCCCTGATGAACTCCTTGGTTGTTTTGGCAGTGTGTTTTGGGTCATTATCTTGCTGCACGATGAAGGATCTCCCAATCAGTTTGGTTGCATCTTTCTTTAAATTGGCAGACAAAATGTTTCTTTGATCTTAAACGTAATACTCTGTATTTTCAGTATGTTTTTGACAAAAGCCAAAAAATACACACACATAGCAGCTGGATGGTGCAACAGCAGCCTTGTCCAAACAGCACAAAGAGCAGAGGGAGCAGAAATGCTCAGAGGAAGGACCGAGGCATTCAGCATTAATCATATACTGTGGCACACACACTTGCATGCACACACACCCTAGAGGCGGTACCACCCATTTTCAGATGCACACGCACAGACACACAGTCATACAGTAAACAGACACACAGACACCCACCCACCACCTGCTTTTATGGGCAAACACACTTACATGTATGCGTATGTTGATACATGCACACTCACACACACACACACACACACACACTTCCCTCAGGACACACTACACCATTCAGGAAACATTAGCAGCATTAGCCAGGAATGCTAATTGAAACAAACAGCTCATGGTTTCTTCATTTCTGAGGTGGGAGCTGGCTGTAATTGAGACTTCTGTGTGTGTGTGTGTGTGTGTGTGTGTGTGTGTGTGTACACATGTATAGACACACAGGTTTTCATGCCAGAGATCTGGGAACCATTCTACACTATTATTGTCCTGCTTTTTGTCCAGCTTTGCTTTCAAACACGAAAGAGAGCAAATTGTTCACCATAAACACACATTGGTGCTGACAGAATCAGTGTTCGAGACCAAAGCAAACCTGATCTCTCTTTCACTTCACAATTACATGCAAACACACACTCTCAGCTCCAATCAGAGTGTATTTGGAAAAGCCTCATTTATTGCGAAATAGATATTCGGGTTGGAGTTGCTGCCATGATGGATTCTCACATTATTTGGCCTGCAGTTTAGAGAGACATCTCATAACCAGTGGGTTAAAGGTCAGCCGCTGTGGCCTCTTAAAGTGGCCGTGGGCGAGAGACTGAACCTCTACCTCACCCTGTACATCCCCCATGCAGTATCGGAGACTCCCTTACCTGCACCAAAAGCAAAAAAGTATGTCTGGTTGGGATTTCTCTGCAGCAAGGCGGACACACGGCGAGCCATTCGCTCGTTGCGTTTGTAGATGAGCTCCCGGCGGAAGTAGCTGTCAATCTGCTGGGCCGTCATTCGGTCATGAGCTGGCAGGGAGCTATTGATGAAGTGAGGCAGCTGAGAGAAAGAAAAAAAATTAAAAACCTTTATGGTGAAAATCCATAGCAGAATAAAGTGTTCATGAATCATTTAAAGCATACATCAAACACAAAAAAAAAGAAAAAAAGGCGACGGATGAAAGGAGAGGACTGAATGGGGGTGTTGGTGACAACCTGGCAAATGTGTGTGCCCATGTGGGTGTGAGACCTGGCAACCCGGAGTGTTTGTGACGTGACAGCATGACAGAAAATGACCAATGCGATGCTTTGCTATGCATATTTTAACTGAGACAGCATCAATGAATGAAGGAGAGAGAGGGAGGAGATGAAAGTGTCCGTGAGTGTGTGTGCAGGCTGTTGTGGCACATTTTTGTATGTGACTGTGTAAACTAATGTGTTTAAATATATGTGAGTGGGTGCACTGCACGAAGGCAAGTTCTTGTGTGCACGTGCACGGTATAGTATATCCACCAGTGTGAGCGTGTGAATGTGTGTTTAATTGCCATGTGATTTATTAAGAGCCAGACAGGCACAGACAGCCCACGCTGGCCCTGTTCCACTCTTGGCTGCATCAGTGGATTCAACAGGCTGTTAATCTGTGAGGATGAGCGGGGGTCGGCGGTGGCGTAGCCGGGGTTTGGCATCGGGGTCTTAGCTGTCCAACCCAGAAACACACAGACGCCCCTAAACACACACAGCATCTCTTTCTCTGTGTTTAGTTCTTTCTCTTCCTGTCAGGGTATCACTGTACCGGTATTTGACTTTTTCTGGCTCTTTCTCTTGATGTATGCAATAAAATATGAACTATTGGTGAAATCCCAGTACACCAGAGGTCTGTTCCCTCTTCCTGGCATATTGTTTGCTGCCAGTAATAAATATGCTTTTCTTTACTGAGGACTGTTTGTACTTTTGTCGTGCAAAAATTCTTCTCCATGTGTTGCAATTCCTGTTTTGGACTTCATGGACTTCAAAAATGTTTTAACTAGAGAACTGAGGTCCATCAGCCCTTTTAGACAGGGTCTGAGGATTGGCAGTGTCAGTCATTATGATGTCTAAAGATCGACTGGCCAGATTGTAATGGAATTTGGCCTTGATTTTCATAATGATTTTGATCTCTATTTTTTGACACTGGTTTTAATTCCTAGAAAATCAGCATACACAGATTAGGAATCTGTAAAAGCTCAATATTATGCACAAAGAGTTTCAGAGTGGATTGGTTTTTATCATCCAAACTGACATCTGATCAGCCCTCCTCCACCTGTTAATATTTCAGTGGGATCTCTTTTTCTGTTCTGACTTCTGTCACCTTCCTTCATGGTCTCTCTTGTACAAGGAGTACACCTGAGGCTACCCGGCCTTCTTCCAACTTGGAAATAGTCAAATGATGATGGAGGGTTTGGTGAAAGAAAGATTTGGGCTTTCGTGTTTCAGTATGTTTTTGTGTCTCCATCTGTGTTCGAGTGCACATATGCAGATGTGTTTAATCTGGAATTGTATTTGAGTGTGACAAGAACACACACATGCATACATACAGACTGAGTTACAAGTTGACACTACAGCAGAGCAGCTGCAAATGGTGCATAAATCAGTGTGTGTGTGTGTGTGTGTGTGTGTGTGTGTGTGTGTGTGTGTGTGCGTGTGTGTGTCAGTGTGTGGTGTCTGAATACTGAATACATGGGGGGATTTATTGTAACACATGTGAACAAGGTGCTGCTCTCCAGCATCCATCCAAAATCTGTATCTGACACATTTTCTCTCACTCCCCCAACTCCCCTTCCCACAGTCTGTTTCACATAATGGTTGAAAGGTTCTAATTCACACCTACATCAAATATTTATTTTTTTCACTTGTGATGTGAATTCAAGGGGAACTCCACCGATTTTACACATCAAAGTCTGTTTACAGGTCTCGGGGAGTACTACCGCATACGTGAAAAAAGTTGTATAAATGCTTTTGTGGCTCCAGAGGGAGCTGCCTGAACAAAAATTGATAAATTGCCTCAAGTGACGTCACTTTGGTTGGAGCTGAAGACTACAAGTTGGAAAATAAAAAAATCTGGGGGTGTGGAGTTGGAAAGAAGTGAGCTTACCAGACCTCTACAGCCTGCTCCTCATCTCTCCTGGAGGCTAACAGCTCGAGACTACATTAGCCACTACTAGCATAACACACCCGAATCTCCGACAGAACTGTTGACAGTCGAGTTCCATTATGGGTAATGTAGGCACAAGGAAGAAGAATGCGTGAAACAAAAAAATGACTGGTTCTGCTGCATCTGCAACCCCAGGTTTCAGCTATAGGGCGGCCCTGTTGTCGACTTTGTCGTGTTGCCACAGAAACAGTTCTACTGTATTTTTTTTGATTCTATGATCATGAGCATATCATGATGAACTTTAAAGGACCAGTGTGTAGGATTTCGTGGCATCTAGCGGTGAGGTTAAGCATGTAGGAGAGCCTACGGTGGCCTTCAGGTTTTGGCGCATGAATGTAAAATTACAATCCTGGTAGCAATTAGATATTTTTCAACACTGACACGGGGTTAAAGGTTACTTGTGTTGGTAACTATGCCCATATCTATATCTATACATATATATATATATATATATATATATATATATATATATATATGTACTATATCATAGCTATCAAACAACAAACTGCATTTAGATTGGTAGGCTAAATTACCTGTCCAGCATAAAACAAGCAACTTCAGCGTCACTCTGAAAACATTTGTCCCTCATAAGCGATTTCCATGTGGGAAAGGCCACAATAATGTTTATCCTTGTTTTCTGCTGTCGTCTGTCCCGATGTCGTTTAGCTCCGTGGAAGAGGACCCGCTCCCTATGTAGACATGAAGGGCTCATTCNTTATACACTAATGAAAACATAATTTTGAATATTATATTCCATTTCTGCCAATAGATCCCCCCAAATCCTACACACTGGTCCTTTAAGTTGAACTTTTTTTTTTATCACCAACCAAATGCAACAAACACATCAGTTCAATGGTATCCCTAAACTGTAATGCAAACCAAATATGCTCAGAGTAACCCTGAGAGACAAACAACCCTGACTTTGCTAGTAACATAATGATGTTACCTGCCACAGTTAATTTTTACTCACATTTGGCAGGTTGGTGATTGTTGATTTCAAGACCTGATCAAATCCAAATGGTTTGTATGACATAAGCCACACTACTCACGTATCTTACTTCTCTCTACATATAGTTACTCAGTGGGAAAAGAAAGACAGAAGGCCAAATTCACACAGATATCTGTAGCCTGAAGCCTTCTATTGTCTCTCTGTGCTTTTTCAGGGTGAATGACCCGGGTTCATCCGGATTGACAGGGGTTTGTGCTTCGTGGGTAAAATGAAGCAGAGCTGGATGAATATGAGGGAATAAGTTAAATAGAGGGTGAGAGAGAGGTGGAGCAGGAGTGCTCCATCGTTGCTGTGATGAGTGAGGATAGCGTGAGTGTTTCATGATGAGAGTAAAAAGTGTTCGGTCGGAGAGGGGTCAAGGTGGGAGTGTAGTGGTAAATGCAGATAAGTTATCACAGCAAAGGCCATTAGCTGCTTTGTATCCCAACCTGCACAGGAAATGTGGAGTGACAGGGAGATATTTCCTCCCTTCCTCACCACTGGTATCGCTCTGCACTCACTTGCTCAGTCAGTCTGTCCTGCCAGCAATTTACTCTCTTCTGTTCTTTCTTTAGGATTTGAAGTCCCCCTTTCCTCTTCTGTTCTCTTCTCTTATACTTTCTTTTCCTTTCATTTCCTTTCATTTCCTTTCCTTTCTCCCAACATTAAAGCATAAAAGCACCAAATTTTCACCACAGGATACTGTGGCACGGAACAAATAATTGAGGGAAACATAATCAATTCCTATGCAAACCTCAGAACAAGCAGTTATGAACAACTATATCATATCAACTTTCAAGCAAAAAAGTGAGCAGGCCATGTGAAGAACTATTCCATGGCAACATTTTTCAGTGGGTTTTTTAATCTAAACTTTCTACCTTTTACCTTATTTCATTTATGTCCCTGTTCTTTCTTATCTGTCTCTTTCTTTCTGTCTTTGACTTTATGTCCGTGATGGATGTGGGACCAGTTGATTGTTGAAAAGCATTAACCTGTCCGGCATCATTCTGCTCTGCTCTGCTCTGCTCTGCTCTGGGGCCCCGTCATCTACCTCTTTCTAATGTGATGAAGATTGAACTGGGAGAGTATCGGGGGTGTTGCAGGCCTCTGGATTAGGTCCTATCTATCAAAAAACACCTGCTCCTTTACGGCCCTGGAAGTTCACACACACACACACACACACACACACACACACAAACCTGCTATAGATCACCAGGAGGCAGGCACCACCATCAGGCGTCTGATTGCTCTAGCATGTGCAGGGGAATGTTAATGCATGTTATTATGACATGAGGAGCAGGGGCGAACTGGTATGATTTAAAGCGCTCATGCAGGAGACGACTGTAGCCACGACTGCAGGTGAAACTGTGGCTAACAAGCTCTTCACGGCCCCTGGAGAGAAAGAGATGGATAGACGCCGACAATGAGAGAGACAGAGGGAGAAAATAACAAAAAAGGGAGATATGTGTCTTTTGTCAATGCTTAACAACAGAGGCGTGGTGAGATTTGAAGTGTCTGAATAGTAAGTTGTTGTACTTTCTCTTGCTTTGTGTGTCTCTAGTGTAAATGATGTGGAATCTCTGCAGTTGAGTGGTGAGTTGAGGTTACATGGTGTGTTAGGTTTAATGAGACTTGAGGATCAGTGAGGGAGGTTGACACAGAATAATTGACTTATGAGGAGGGCTTTCGAGTAAATCTGCACTTGAGGGTGGAGATGGAGTGAGAGCTGCTGCACGCGGTGCCTATGTATGTGTGTGTACTATATATTGAATGGCCTTTTGACAGCCAGCAGAGCTGGGTGTGAAGACTGATGAGGAGGCCATCAGTGAAGGAGCAGAGGCTATGTTAGGAAACACAAAGTTAGAGGAGGTCAGATGGTGTATTTACGGCTGAGTCCAGAGCTATTAAAGTGTCAGACTATCAAGTAACTTGAGGTTGAGAGGGATTAAGATGGCAACGTGCAGTTTTGTGGAATTGATGTGCAAGCCTAAAAGTTTGAGGTGATGATAGCGTAATGGCAGAGAAGTGGGCATGAGAGGGCTGCCAACTCAAATCGAGGGTCTGACGTATTTGGGTTTTTGAATACCGTTACAGAGGTTTTTGGACTAAAGCTGCAAGTAGCTGGTATTTTGTGAGCTGGTATTTTACTGTATCAGGAACTTTACCATCCGAAACAAAACAAAAAAAACAGAATTGCAAAGATTCACTTTCACTCACCTAATTTTTATTCTTGGTAGAGCGAAAAAGCCTCCGAAACAGCATTTACACTAAGATAGACTAAAACTCTGGTCCTGTAAAGTGAATACAAGAGGGAAAGCAGACTTTTATATGACACCAAAGGCACAGAGATTTTACGAGACGGTCAGTGTGTCAGATTAAGTGATCGCTGAGTCAATTCTCGCTGTGACTTGGCCGAGAGACATGGCAGACCACAAGTTGGACCCCTATGATCATAGCCAAGGAAGGAGGGGCCAGCTTCACTGTTCCACCTGACAGCGCCGACATCAAATGTCTACGTATGTTGATACATTTTTTTTTTAATTAAAGTCAACCTGGAATCATTCATCGTCAGTTGGCAAATCTGTCTTTTTCCTTACTAGTTGATAGAAGGAGGTGAGTGTGTGGGTGCACACGGCATACATAAAATGTGCAGAGGGTGACGTCACACACACAGGAGCGATTGATTTGGTATAATCCTCCTGAACTGAGTATCACCCTTGTGTGATTTTTTATTTCACTGAAATGAAATCAAACATAATTCTTCTTTCACTTTGTCATGGATATAGTTGGAAGAGCATCCTGTAGGCCACAGACGGCAGATGCTGCTTCAGTTGTCTAGATCTGTGACACACTACACAGGATAAAACAAGCAATTGTTTTTGTTCCTGACACAAAAAAACCCAGACAAAATACACACACGCTTCTATCTTGTTCCAAGTCCCTTTTAATCTACATGGACATGACAAGGTTTCACCTTCTACCACCACTACAAATGTTGATCCATTAAAGAGGAGCTGGGAACAAGATAGCAGTGTGCATTTATTTTTTTAGGGTTTTTTTATGCAGATTATTGTTACCCAACACCTGCAAAAAATGTATGGATGTGTATGATTGATGATGTTTGTGATGATGATTGCCCTTTCATTCCTGACACCCCATATCTGCCAGGTCGGGCCATTATCGGGCTGATATCGTGGAGTCTGATCCCTGCATCTTTTGGTTATTTTGGGAATTGTTTGGAGCATAAAGGCAGCAAGACCTTTCCAGCAGATTGTTGTTGGACCATGTCAAATTTTGTAAGTGGGAAAATATGGGAAATAATATGAAAATTTTTTGGCAAAGTGCAATAATGGCATCAGATCATTTGTATTAAGCTGGGCAAGCGGTTCATACTCATTTTATGGTCTTTATGTTGCACTTTTTGAAACCGGCTGTTTTAATTGACTTCAGTTGTTCCACAGAAAGCTGACACGAAGCTGCAAAAGTAAACACTGTTTTAGCATGAAAAGGGAGTGATTATATTTTTATTTTGGGATGAATCATCCTTTAAGGAAACATTTCTGCAAGTTAGGTCATCTAAAATCTAAAGCAGGAGACCAACCTGTGAGGTGTCATGGTTGAAGATGATGGAGCTGAGGTCACCACAGTTGTAGTGGGTAATGAGGTCTTCAGTGGTGTAGGAGCCCTGCAGGCTGCCCGCTCGGACGCCCTCATGCTGCAGCAGTGTCTGGTTCAGAGCAAACAGCACCTGCAGGGAGAGAGAGACAGAAAGACAGGAAGAGTGCTGTTACTTTCTGCATCCGCAAACCCAGTTTTCTCTGCTCTGCGCGCAAAAGGAATTTGCCATGAAGGGGGAGAAATTGTGCAAGCATGGCCAGTGTTCCTCTTTAAAACTATAATGTGACCTTAATATACAATGAAGCCGTTATTCCTGAGTGTTGGTGAAATAGAAGTTCTTTTGCAGCGTTCTCATTTCTTTCCGGATATTTTCATACACTTTCCATACAGGCTGACTACAGGTAAAAGCAGACCACAAAAGACATGGCAAACCTCCACTGACTTTCCTCTGAAGGAGGGAGAAAACGGAGGAAGAAAGGGAGAGCTGAAGGGAGAGAAAGAGAGAGAGAGAGACCCTTTAAAAATAACCCTTCTTTCTCTTTCACCAGGCCAGGGTGCCGTAAATTTACAGCACCCATTAAAATCAAAAGTAAACCCTCTTTAGAGAGAATTTATAGCGTGCAGCCGCCAGCCAGCCCAACGACTCCACAGCTGTCCTAGACACCAGGGGTTAACCTCCCTGCTCCCGCCCTCCACAATCCCACGCCACCTCTTACTGGCCTGGCAACCGGGACCAACTTGTCAATCACTGTTAAGCTCTCTTGCAGGAACCAGAGGTGTGTTACAGGAGAACAAGTTCTTTTTTTCTTTATGTGTACAGCAGATTTCACACAATTCTGCATTTCACACAATAAGCCAGTTTCAGTCAACTTGATTAGAACAAGTGACTCAGCTCGTCATATCTTCAAACCACACCACGCTGATCCATGTCTATGATCCTAATTACCAAGAAACCTGACTAGAGCTTCGGAAAATACTGCAGGGAGAACGTCAGCATCCAGGCCCAGATGATTTGTGGAGCAGCTTAAGGCCGATACAGCTGCACAACTGATTGAGCCCGATCTCAAAAGTCTACGTCGTAATTCACGCAATTAAGTTGTGTTTTTGCAATCATAAATGCCCATATCGTGCATATTGAATGTTTCAACTCCAGGTAACCTTTACGCAAGGATAATCACAACCAAGCTCTAAGCTCAGCCTTGTGACTCTCTCTCCCTCTCTCTGAGGTCATTGTGTTTGCTAACCAGTCTTGTGGGCTCATTTTGGCTTTAGTGTGCATTTTTCATAATGCAAAGAGACAACTGATGAGCTAACGGCATATATAGCTCTCTCATTATCCCCCTTTCATGTCTTTACTTTTCTCCTTTGTTCACTTTCACTTCAGAAGAGTGTCCATCCTCTTCTCATCTCTCTGCCAGTGCTGGATCCCGAGCCCTTCCTCCCACTGTACAACCAAGAACTGAGTCTGGTCATATTTATTCTTTTCGACGTGTTTAATCGAGCATATTTTCTGCTATGCTCAGCGCCGCGCTGTCTCCCCGCCAGAGGTGCATAATCCAGGAATGGGTTTCGATCAAACCTGTGACCATTTCACTCCTGAAAAAAATAAGACTTTTGTGCTTTTCTCAGCTCATATCTCAGCACCAGACTTCTCAAACCCAGAGGCCCCCCTGCTGTTGTGAGTAATGACACTATACCTCATTTCAGTTTCTATTTCCATCTCACGTGAAATTCTTTTATTGCTCTGAACTCAAGGTCATGTTGAGGTGTGATGCCAATCCCAGCGAGGCTAATACTGTACCTGCCTGGTAGGCTAACTAGCTACAGTAGCTAATTTTGCTTCTGCAGATGCTGATTCTGTGCCAGTAAGTTGCCACTGCTCCTCGTCCTTGACCTACAGGGCTCTCTGCCATGTCTCGAGGGTTTTTTCCAAGAGAAACACCAGAGCAGGCCCTGGGCAGAGTCAGGGGCTGGAGCTGGCAGAGCACACACACCTGCCAGGCTGTTTGTAATGCTACCAGCTCCAGTAGTTTCCCTTAACATGGCAAACTGCGCCAGACACGACAGACAGGAGGGTGAGTGCAGTAGAGGATGCCTGGTAAGAAGGGAGGGGGGTGTGTGGTTGGCTGTGTTGTTAAGGGAGTTGTTATTTCAATATTGTCCGTCTCCCGGGGAAAGAACATCTCTGCAGCTGTAACCATGGCTCCTGAGTTTGTGCTGGGCTGAATGAAAGAGCACGTCAATCACTGCGAGAGAGGCAGAGGGGGAGAGAGGAAAAATGCAAACATTCCCTGTGTGTGTGTGTGTGTGCTTGCATATATATATATATATATATATA
>NTHP01000025.1:253633-269111 GCA_003416845.1 Oplegnathus fasciatus
CAGACAGACAGAGAGAGAGAGAGAGAGAGAATGTATATCATCATCGGCACTGTCGGTGTCAGGAGTCAGAGTGTCTGTAACAGTGAACAACGCAGACACACACACACACACACACACACACACACCAAGACACACACACATAAATAGAGCAGAGAGTCCTGGGATGGGTGACACAGACACATGTTTATCATTGAGGGGATTGGTTGGATTCCTTTCATCTGAAAATGGCTGACTGTTCCCTCGCTCCCAGCCTGACCCCTCGACTGCCTTTATCTCCCTCTCGCTCTCACTTTCTCTCTCTCTCTCTGTGACCTCTTTGCCTTCTCCTTCTCTTCCTCCCTGGACAATTTCTCTTAAGCACTTTCTGTCTAACTCTGACCCTTTAGCCTTCATCTAACTTTACACCCATTTCATTCCTCTTCATGTCTTTCTATCTGTCTCTCTTTCACTACCCTCTGACCCATCTGCTTTTCATCTGAGCCGAGATCGACGGAGCGGAGAAAGCTGGTGGTTATGGCCATGATGGAGTTAGGTGGGGAAAAGGGGTAGACGCATCCTTTAGACTATTATTGCTGACTGATTGATGCATGTGAACAGTGCGCCTGTGTGTGTGTGATTTGCGTGTGTGCAATTTAACACTTGTCGTCACATGTGTTTATGTGGATGCATTCCTGCATGCATGCGTGTGAAAAAATAAGTGAGTTATTAAGCTTCACCAGGGATGTTTGCCTTCTCATAATAAATGCACACAGATATTTGGCACGCTCCGACACCAACCCCCCCAACCCTCGCACACACACATATACACACAGCAAGTTCTCAGTGCGATGAGCTGTCAGTCCCTGTTAGGCTTGGCATTCTCGTTAGCACGCGGTTTGGATCCCCTTTCAGAGGAGCTGAACTCAGGACCTTTTCCCCCTTCAGCATTCCAGAAAGCAGCGAACAAGAAGGAAAGACAGACAGGAAGTGAGAGCCAAGGACCTTTCATGATATCGGAGAGTTTGTATTTAATCATTTGTTGAAATATCTCCGGTGCTGCGTGAGTGTTCCTAAACAGTTTCAAAGCCCACCTCCATGCCGCCTCAAATAATTGGGTCTTCATCTAAACTGCTGCGAGATCACCCTCGGGTATATCAAAGGCCAGCTGTGGGAGAGAGAAATCAAGCTTAACAAAGCACATTTACCTTATGAATAACTTTACCTTAAGTTTAAATTACATTCCTTCCAAATGAGCCCCTGAAGAACCCATGGCTGATTAAAAGGAATTTATTTGTGTTTCTCTGGGAGAGAAAGTGGAATAGAGTTGCTTTTTACAAGAGCCAGATCAGCAGGTCCTACTGGGTGGGCAGTGCTTCCCCCAGAAAATCTGAACCCAAACCAGACATCCTTCAAAATGATTTCATCCACAATCACTGGTGCGCTGACGACTGCAACCAATCCAAGATAAGCTTTTTTTTTTTTTTAAAGAAAAGTGAGAAAATTGCTCAAAGTGGAGGGGAACGTCCACCATTTCAACACACATGCCCGAAAATTTCTCCCAAACTTGGCGCCCTCCCAACCAAAAAAACTCCCATCTCGGCAGTCCACACCATCCCAGGTTAGCCCAAGTGAAGACGGATGGAATTCCTGGAACATCTTGCAGACTTAAACCAGACTTCACACTTTCTGAATGCTTTTTTTTTCCTTCATAGAAAGCTGCTGATGGTTTTGACAAATAATCCGTCTGTCCCGGGTGGAGTGTGGTTGGAGTGTGGGTGTAGGTGAGGTGTGAGGAAGAGCAGCTTAAATGCCACATTTGGTGCCATAAGGTTCAAAGGGGGTTTGGGGGCCCTGTTGGTTCAGCGATTCAGGGGTTTGGTCTCTCCGTTCAGGCAGACCACTACAGGTTTGAAGGGAGGAGATGAGGACAGAATGAGGTGGTGTAATCCAAACATTTCATGAAAAATTAGTGATAATCTTCTTGCCAAGCTTTGGGGATGGTTCATATCAAAGCCCAGAGAGACTGCTTTAGTAAATGCCAGATAGTACTTCCTACCACACACAAGAAACACAGACGGGAAATACTTCAAAAATAATTAAATAGATATAAGTCTTTGAAAGATACATATAAAAGTAACTAAAAGAAATACTCGGTACAAACAGTTTACCAGACGTCTCATATTATCCAACACTACAGAGTGGAGAAAGTCAAAGAGAAGCTAAAGGACTCTTTGTTTTACTCTCAAAATAATATTAAATCAAAATGAAAGAGCACTTTCTAATTTCACCGTTTGTTTTTCTTTCTCCTCTTTCACCACCTCCTGTAATTTCTTTCTTTCTCATTCCCCTCCTCATCACTCTCATCTTCTCTTCCCATGGTTTCCAGGGAGCCTTCCAGCTTTTGTTTGAGTCAGGGGCCGTTTTATGTAAACAGCAGCCGGGTTGAGGTAAGATAGTGAAGTTCATGTGGTTTATATGACCTGACCAGTTTCTTACATCAGTATTCCTCCTCTGACAAACACGATAAAAATGGATTCTTGCTCTCTGTGGTTTTTCATTTCTTTGTTTTTTGCATTTGGACTGATAAAGTACATAGCTATTCATTACATATGCTGAGTTTTATGACACCAAGGCCAATGAAGTGATTTACAAAATTCTTTGTTGTGCAGTCAGAAAGTAAGTACTCATTTATTGAAACCTTTTGGACACGCAAGTTTGCTTTCTACCGCAGCAGCAAAAGACTCCCTTTATTTGGCTTAACTTGCCTCCTTGGCAATGCAGCACAAAACTAATCCATTATATGCAGCGAGTGACACAACACACAAATTATGTACTGTACTATTTCTAGAGCTAGCATGCCATTTTTTATTATGAGAACCTATTAGTCAAGGTCAAAGGTCATGTCTTTTTATAAATGCAATAAATGTTTCTAGCAGGGAGACTCAACATTCGCAGACGCCCAAATAGCCTGATGTAGAGAAACAGACAAACAAACACACACACACACAATGTTTCGTGTAATGATTTTGCCATTACTCTTTTAAATCACTGATGTTCACAATATACAGAGTCATATCATATGAACCGAGTTCTCCAGAAATTGGTCAAAAGACAAAACAATGAAAGTAATTTTGTGATCATTTCACTCCTACGCCTTCCTTTAACATACACACATTTACAGGCTTATTAGGTTTCAGACAGAGCTATTGTGCTGTACGGCTTTTTGTCTTGAGGCAGCTGTAGGAAAATGTAAATCAGTACTGCAGTCACAATCAACTTCGTCAAGGCCAAAACCGAACAAAAGTCAAGTCCAAGTCAGTGCAAAGACAAGCCAATGCCTTCCTTCTGACCACTGCCACAATAGGGTGCAAATTTGTCAGTATTGTTACTGATAGTATATTGGACTTTTTATTATACTTGTATTGGACAGCATTTCTCAACAGCATATAAATCCAATTTGAGGGAGCGTGTAATCAGTAGCCAGCTGGACATTCATCTATAGATAGCAGAGCAATAAAGGCAATTACGCCTGTGATTTCCACATAATCGAGACTTCATTTGTGTCAGTCTCAGGCAAAATAACAAGACCTCAAGAAAAACACAGAGACATGACCAAGATAAATGAGGCTGGAGACAGAGAAAAGACCACAGCTTAAAAACTATGAGCACTAACGGCATGAATCCCAGACTGCGCTCGAGTCCGGCAGCAGCAGAGCCTGTAGCGAGGGCAGCGGCGTTGCAGTAGTGGTCAGCTGGGACCCCGCATCCAAACATTGTCGTCACTCTCATCCTTTCTCCATCCCTCCCATCCTTCACTGTATCCCTTCATCCATCCCCCCATCCCACTAAATACCCCGGCTGTTAGCAGGCATTAAAAAGCCATTCACACTGCTCTCAAGTGCTTGGGTTGGCCGTCACCAGAGCTGACTACAGAGGCTTTGAGGTGGCCTGGCCTCTCTCTCCGTCTCTCTTTCTTCGTGTCTCTCATGCACTCTCCCCTTTGCATTTTGGCAAGCTGATAAAGTAGACTTGCGTTTCCATTCCAATACTCACTCGCTCTCCGTGAGCTTTTCTCAAAGATCTAGCTTTTGGCTGTCAACAATGGCACGCATGCCTGCACAATCTGTCCATCAGGCTTCTGTCGGCCGCCCGAGGCGTTGACACTATTACCTGAGAGAATCAACAGCAGAAAAATCTATCAAAAACATGGGATTTGTTCGTGCCGATCCGGAACACAGCTTGGCTCACGCTGCACCCAGTCCATATTTTTCATATTATCAGATTCTCTAAAGTTGCAGCGTGACGCTGAGGGCCACATCCGTTAGAGACCAGTGGCAAGGAAACATCTCTGTGGAGCCCTTCACCACTGGCAGACCACCATTACAATAAAGTCTGGAACAACAGAGACAGATGCCATGCATGTCAAAACCAAAGACCACTGTGAGTATGCAGGATGCAGCCAGACAAACCAGTGGAAAAGTGTTCTCTTAAAAAGTCGTTTACAAACTATATTCAATTTGGGACCACACGTTTGATTTATCTTCAGTTTATCACTTCATGACTTTCCAAGAGATACTGTAGACCAGGGGTTTTCAAAGTGTGCGCCCTTTATAATGTACTGTATAATGTTGCCATGGAGTCAGTTATTAAGTGTGGGCTACAACTTCAGCCCTGTTTTTTAGCCTATATTAGTTAGTAATTAAATGATCACTGGATTACTTTGATACTGAAGAAAACTTAAAAACCTAATGATTCTCAGGCAAGTTCTGGAGTTAAAAGGAGCATCTTTTTTCTCTGTCTTCTAAGCAGATTTATGGACATTTATTCGATGGGCATCGGAGATAATGATATCCTGCGAAAGTGTAGGTTGTGCAGAATCTAAAAATATGTGTTAGGGATGTCCCGATCTACTGTGTTTTGTCCACTTCAGCCTGCTGGAGCTGCAGCGCTTCTCTCCATAATGATAGCTGAGCTCTACACTGCGGCCATTTTGCTCCATATGCAGTGTACAAAACAGCTGAATGTTTTGTCAGCTTGTCACGTTAGCCGGCATTAGCCCTTCAACTCTCCCTCACACCCCTACTGTAGACCTTATAGATGCCAACCAACAAACATCCTTCAAAAATTGTCTTCTCCCCTTTATCAGTCATCACCATCAGATGCTTTATTTTGTGAGGATTTTGGAATAAATTCTGTACGTAATAATTATAGCGATGTAATCTGAACATCTGACAAAAGTAAGAGCAGGAATTCGAATTCCAGCATCAGTAAAAGGCAAAAGTCAAAATTGTATTAAAAGGCTCTTATTTTTAAAAAATACAGCGCCACTTTCTAATAAAGCACCTTTAAAAAAGGCTTGCAAGTTGTAACGAAAGGTTTTATTAGTAGTTAATCATTTATGAGCCATAGCAACAAAGGTTCATAACTTCCTCATTTTCTAATAACCTATTAATATTGGAGTTTTAAATGCTAATAAGTCTTTCATAAAGGGTTATGAGTTCAACAATTTCTGAAAATAATAAGCTTTAAATCTACAAAAAGATTCATAACCTGACAACCCACTGATTGTTCTTACAAATGGTTTATAACTGATCTATAAAGCATTAGTAAATAATTTATTAACAATTAATGAAGCCATTTCTTACAACCAATAATAAAGGTTGCCATATTAGAAAGTGGTACCAGAAAACCAACAAAAATACTTTGAAAATGTGGTTCAAATATTTATATCCTGTGCTAGAAAGTAGCACAAAGTATCTCAGCGCAAAATATGGTTGCCATCCACATTGGGTGGTATATTATGGGATGCTGTTACTCCCCGAAGGCAGGTGGTCTGGCACAGAGCTGACAGGGGCATCAGAAACCAATAACTGTGTCTGCTTACACACCGACTTTCTTCAGCCAAGTTAAACTCACATATCTGTCTGTTCCCAGAGTCAACTTAGCTGAGAACACTACTGTACTGTAGCTTAATGGGACAGTTCCTTTCTTTTCTCTATTTAAGGTCTAGTAATTACATTTTTACAGTGAAGTTGTGGATTGCTATTTTTGTGTCAATACTCAATATTGAATTATTCGATTGGAATCATAGGACCCTTAAAAGAACCTTTTGGGAAGTACACCTTGTCGCTTTTTTGCAGAGTTAGATGAGAAGTCTGTCTGTCCGTTAAATATGAAGCTACAGCTTCTTATACATGTTGGCAGGCAGATTTTTTAACCTTTGGACAGAGCCAAGCTAGCCGTTTCTCCCATATCCAGTCTTTATGCTAAGCTAAGGTAAGTGGTGCTGCTGACTGTAGCTTAAACGTGTGTAAGAATGTCTTTCCCAAACTGTCAAAATATTGCTTTAAAACTCTATCAACACCCATTATGACTATTATTATAAAAAAAATGGTGTGTATGAGCTACAGGTTTTAGAAATACCAGGCTGATCACACAATGAGCTTCTGTTCAGTGTGTGCAGTGATGCAGTATAGTCAGGCTTTATGGCAGAAACTAAGATTTGTATCCTCAAGTGTCCTCAAACCACACTGAACCTCTGGAATACATTAATAGAGTGCAAACATAATTTAATTTGGTGGATGCAAATGAATCATTGAAAATCTGTGTGAGGATGAATATGTCTGTATTCAATATGCATTTGTAACTGCGCATAAAGACTTTAGCTCCAGACGTGCCCCGCATGCCCACGACAACAAATTTGTCTGCGACAAAGTCAACTGCCCCACCTGTTCACCATTAATATAGGTTTTACTCCGTCAAACCATTTCCCACACAATCCCACATCTGTAATTCACACAACACACACATTCACCTCCGCAGCCCCTCGGGCTGACATGTTTCCCTGCTAATCTGTTTGCACAACTCTGGTGTGACCACAGGCCAATTACACATCGTCACATGATGCACACCCACAAGAGAGAACGAGGAAGAAAAATGAGAAAGAGCCACCCACTGAGAGCCCCTCTTTCTTAACTTCTCCCCTTCTCACCCCTCTTTTCTCCCCCATCCTCCATCTCCTCCTGGCTCTCTCACCTATCCCATCCCCTCCACCTCCAGCTCTCCTGCTCAGCTTGTGTCAGTAATTACAGCTGCCCATCATTTAGGCTCTCCCTAAACAACAGCACCCCTCGGAGACTGCAGTCCCGCTGCGACACTCTAAGTAAATTTGATTTCTCATCTCATTTACATTCCATAAACTCTGCCATATGTTTGATATTATATTTAAACTGTTCCAGTGGACGCCAAGAGAGTGTATGCCTTGGGAAAGGTAGAAGAACTGTGTTGGAAATACTGCACTGTTGAATGACAGGTGAAATTGCCCGTGTTGTGAGAGAGCAGGAGGGGGAAAAAACTCCAAACCAAAAGATGAGAAGAGAGAGAAACTTCACAGCAGCATCCTTTATTTTTTTTCTTCTATTGTTGTCTTTTTTATTTTGGCACAGAGGAAACTGTCGAGTGGAGAAAGTGAAAGGTTTCCTGTGTTATTGTTGCTTTTGCTCTCTCCCAGCACCATCAAATTGAACAATTTTATTTTCCTCTCCTCTCTTTCCCGTTTTGCCTGAGTGCCGTGGGGGTTATACTGCTTCTCCCTGCTCCCTGCTTGTCCCTGTTCCTCCGCTTCTCTTTCTCATAATCCCTTTTTATGTTTCTTTTCTTTTTTTTCTATTGCTCCTTTCTCTCGTGGTAAGGATTGACCAGGTCACACGTCAACTGCAGGGCAGCCAATTTTATCATTATTTTTTATCCCTTTTACGTGCCAGATGGATAAGAATTTTCATATAGGACAATAGAAAGAGTGCCAAATAGTTCAGTAAAGCATTTGGACATTACATTGGTGTACTGCTTGTCACCATCCTGATATAGAAAACTCATCTTATCGTGCAAAAAAAACTAGAGATAATCTCCATCCATCCATGTATTCGCTAAACCGCTTATCTTGTTAAAACCAAATTTGTAAAGACTAATTGACTCAGACCTGCGTCGTTACGAGGAACTGAAAAAGTCATGTTCAACAGCAGTGCAGAGGGGGGTTGGGGAGGGGGCTACTGGGGCTTTAGCCAAAGCGGTGAGGTCATCCAGAGGGCGAGGACGAGGGCAACCGGCTCCCTCAGTCAATCCGGCTCAGAAAGTTCTGGGAACTCTAATTTGAAACGCCTGAAATCCTCTGAGCTACTGAAGGCACACCGGGGTAAAACAAATGTATTGAACAGGAGCTGAAGGATTTTGATGAAGGCTGCAGAAACATGAGGCCTGTTGCCCATCCAGGTGGTCAGCTGCTGGTTTGGGATCAGTTTGTGAATGCGGGCCCGACACTTTGCTGTTTTAATCCACACCAACCTGTTATGACATTTAAAAAAGCAGCCAAATACATGTGAACGCATCACAATAATGTGGATCCACATGTAGATTTCTATGTGTTTGATGAAGGCAGACTCATACAGTCAAGAAATGGATCCTTCTGTTATGTGCTACAGGGAGGAACTAGGCTGCAGTATAGAGGGTTGTGACTGAGAACAGGTCTACAATGGGAGGATGAAAGTATGTACAGACGGTAACATTTTTCAAATGGGTGCCTCGGCTCAGTTTGACCTGTGAAGTTCTGTGTTTGTGTTTTCACTTATCTCTGTAATCTATCCGTGCAAAACGGTTTCTGCTGGTACCGGAGCATCTGTGTCTCAAGCCTCGTTAATGGCACTGGAGCCTGTCTCCTGCCGCTTGTCTGTCTGATTGTCTGCCTCCCCTCCTCCCTGTCTATGTACCCAATGATCTTCAGCGCTGCACCTCGCTCTCTCTCTTCCTGCTTCACTTCTTACCTGCCTGTCTCACAGCTGGTTTGTCTGTCTGCCTCCTTCAACTGAGAGGTACTCTTAGATGGAGAGGTGTGTAATGGGCGTCACTCCACCCAATTGCTTGGGGGGGGGGGAATAGGACGAATGACAGGATTTATGTGCTGCCTAATAAAGTTTACGAGTGGAGCCTTGTTTCAAGAGCTCCAACTGGCAGTTTTCACATTGGTCAGGGAATTGGGGACCAGATTCATGCACATTCAGTTAGTGGCAGCAAAAAAACAACAAAAAAAAGGAGCCATTGGACTTACATTTCTAAGTGAAGATTGCTATATTTTTGAAAAAGCATGAAATCATTCGTTTACAAGGCCAAGCAGGAATATCGACCGCTTCCTGACAAAGACAAAGTGTAACATAACTCCGGCTCACCTGCTTCCCACTTGAGCCTGAGAGAGGTTTATGAAATTTTACTTTGGGCCAATTATGTCAGTGGTTGAAGCCTTTATGATGCTGGGAATACTGATCATGGGAGTAAAGCATTGCAGACCACAGATTTAACATTTGCTGAGTTAAATTGAATCCATCTTGACTCAACACAAGTAGTGCTACTCAGAGGCAGATTGTTTAATCATGAATAACCTACATTTGACCCAAATCAACACTTTTTATATGCGACTATGGTAGAATCAAAGTGTTTTTATACGGGACAGATCCATGTGTAAATATACACAAATGTGTGACACACAGTATTGCCAAAAAAAATGACGTACATGTTCCCGACAAGTCTGACTGGATAAATAAACATAAAAAGCTGAGCTGAAACATTATTATTTGACTTGCGGGATAACGCAAGTAAATGGTGTGAAAGTGAAAATGAGCGTGAACATGTAGGTTTTTAGAGAGGGGGGTACAGGAAGGTGAGAGGTGCTGGGGCAGGGTGTAAGCAGAGCTGAAGTGCTCCACTGGGTTGTGTATAATGGGGACAGGGCAGAGGGGGCAGAGAAGACGCATGGGTCACATTAAAACCGGGTTCAGTGAGAGGGCTCCACTAATGCTACCTAATCCCCGACAAGCCCGGCTCACACAACACACACACACATGCATGCAGTTGTTCTCTACTGGCACCTATTTATGACTGTTGGCCAGTGGTGTGTGAGAGGTGTGGTAGTATGTGTGGCTGATGTCACAGGCAGGCCAGGACGCTGAGTTCATCTCGGACCACCAAGCGTCCAACATGGAAAGTTGCATGCCACGGCGTACTGGCAATCTTTTTTCCATGTTCACCCACGTTGGGCGATATTGATACGCCTCATTGTCTGGTTACTTGTCGGGTTCTGCTCTTTCTTTCTCTTTCTTTATGTTTATTAGCACTAATATACAGTATTTTTATGGCTATTGTGCATTAAGATTTGGTTCCTCTGATTTTAAAGATAGGTGGTTTGGATAGAAATCAGTGCATGGTATTCACACTGTACTACTTTGTCCCATTTAGCCCCAATTGTCTGTGTCTGAGTTTATGGGTAAAATTCTTGCTACTGCACTCATGAGGAAGAGGAACTCTGGATTATACACTCATAAACTACCAAAGCAGCACATTGGAAGCAGGCAAAGAATTCAGGCAGTCCTTCACAGAAAAATGACAGCATCAGTCATTTCAGCAAATGCCCAAAAGCAAAGTTTAAATTGGGGGCGTAGGAATTATGGCTGTTGTCCGTCAGGAGCAAAGGAGGAAATAGCGTGAAAATCTAGTGCCACAAAAGGTCGGGGTAGTTGGATGCATCAACAAAATATAGAATTTTGACACGGGACTCCCCTGATCACTTCCGTTGATTTCTTTTAACCATGACCACTGTCGTTCCTTAACCTTAACCAAGTAGTTATTTTAACCCAAATCATGATCTTTCCTTAACTAAAGCTTTGTTAGATCATAAAATGGTTTTATTTTTGTAATGGTGATTTTGGAAGGTGCTGACAAGTGATGTTGTCCTGCCAGTATGGGTGTCAGATAAGATAACTCATAGATGTGTCTTTCTGGAGGGCAGTTACATATGACGTGTTTTGGCATTTAATTTGGAGGGCTTGTTGGAATTATTTCATAATACATATATAATATATAGATAAAGGTTAAAGGCTGAATTCCCACCTGCGAAAATTTGTGTCTGGACACCTGATACAAAGACGACCAATATTCTAAGGAAAAGTGCTTTACGGGTATTTATGAGCTGTAAACTGCAGTGCTGCATTTAAGCACCATCTCAAAATCAAAACTGGATAAAACACATCAGGAAAGAATGTAATTATGAGTGATGCACAGACTTCATCACGTTGCAGATACATTCGTTGACCCTTGGTATTAGCGTTGCTAACCTGGTTAAACAAAGGTTATAAAACAACGACGTCCCAAAAGACAACAACATTCCAGAGGGGCCAAGTGGGTCTCTGAGGAAATCAGTCAGTCACATTCCTGTCTGTGATCAATCAGCCGCTGGCCCAGACAACCTGAGATTAACCTCAGCCTTCCTGGAAACTACCTGCCCTTCCCATAGAAAACAACCTCCAGCTCAGTACAATTTACTGCAGTTTCCCTTGTTGTGATGAGCAGATACATAATACAGAAATATAAAGTGTGTGTATGTCTGTGAGACTACCTGCCTGCAGGAAAACACGCTCAACCACCACTCACTGCAATTTCCACTGTTAGGTTGACAAAATAATTATACAGAAACAGAGTACAGTTTAAGTGTGTGTGTGTGTGTGTGTGTGTGTGTGTGTGTTCTTGTAGGCGTGTGCTTAGCAGCCTTGGCCCTCATTTGAAGGGAAGATGACTGCGGAGTGAAGACGGATCCGCACTGTGATGTGAGGCCGTTGCAATTGAAGCAGAAAGGAACGCTCATTTTCTCCAACCAAAGGGAGAACGTGGGCGAAGGAAGGAGGGAAGGATTTGGCACATTGAACACTAAAATATGGAGGAGCACTCCGACCTGCCACACTTAACTCACTACCTCAGCGGCACTCAGCTCAGTGACAATGTGGTGGAGTCATTACTTCAGGTCTCTCAGGTACAGTGAGGGGCGATGTGACCTCTGCTGGATTCACTGAGTGGAGACACAGCAGCGGGTTTATAGAGGGGCGCGGAGATTACAGTGACGTTAAAATTCACTGTTGATCAATAAAGTTCTACAGAATAAAGAAAAAGAAATCAGCTCCGGACTACTTTTTTGGTTTTCCCACATTCCCTGCATGTTTTACTTGTACTTCAGTTGCCACTTTCAACTTTACTTAAATGAGTTAGTGGAGAGAGTTATCTTGATAGCGGTGTTGACTTGAGTTTTCCAGTTAAGAAAACACTAAAATTGTGGCACTTCGTTTAAGTGGAACATTTCTTGTAGCCACACTGTACCAGGTTCCTGTCAGCTCTAGTCCACTGCCTGCTCTCAAACTCAGTCATAGCTTTAACAGTTTTTCTTTTCTTTTACCTCAACATTTTTTTCTCACAAAATAGTGAGTCCAGTAAAAGAAATTGTGATTTATTCAGTCGTCAAGTGCACAGTGCCCCTGTTTTCTCAGCGTCCATATCCAGCTTCCCTACCTCCCTCCATCTCGCCGTCAGCCTGCAGTGTTCTGGCCAGCACATAATTGTCTAAGTGCTTCTGGATGGCAGCGGGCTATTTGGTCATTAAGGGGGCCTATTAAGTCATTAGTGCAACAGTGGGACTGCCGTCTGCCTGCCGACAGGACCAGATGATCGGCCTGATACGTGTTGCCTCGCAGTTTTCCACATATTTGCGCAGGTAATTATAGCTTAGATGTGAAACAACCTCAGATGTCACGCTTAAAGAGGGGATACACATCTCCAGCACACTTTAAAGGTAATCTCCTCCTCCCCTTCTCCTCCTCCTCCTCCTCCTCCTCCTCCACCTCTTTTTCCACTCGGGCTGTGTGTAGATGAGCAATGGGTTAGCGATGGGACAGCCAGAGCCTCGGGACATGTCAGGGAGAAAGATAGGTAGCAAGAAGGAGGGCGCAGAGATCCAAAAGGAGCAAGGAGGTCAGAGAAAAGAAGAGCAGAGTGCAGACAAAGAATCGCTTTTTCCACCAGTCAGCTTCTGCGGCCAACACATCGCTTCAAACTGAAACTTACACACCCGTCACGGAATGTAAATATTTGGATATGGGTAAGGTTGGATGTTACTTAATTCCTCCCTTTAAAGATGTCCTGTTTAGGTGAACACGTTCCAAGGAACACAACGCAAAGTATTCTGCATGATTTGATACGACGCATGAGAATCATATTTTGATTTCAGTACTGCTGTTACTCTTAGCAACCCTTGCCCAGCCTTTGGAGACATTCACTACCCTGGGCTCACGATATTATATTCGCCGCTTACCATAAATGCTCATCAAATAACAGCCAGAAAGCTCTGGATCTGTCTGGAGAAAGACATTCCTTCTGGATGTGTGCTGTATTTTACTCTTACTGTTTTTAAATCATTTTCAAATCACTGATTTGTATCCTAGGGCCATATTCTTTATGAGTTCCAATCTGAATTGGAAAACCAAACACAAACACAAATCAAATTGAACATCATATAAAGTAATAGTAACTTATGGGAAACACAGACTGTGTGGGTCTAAACACAGTTAAGGGGAATGTTTCTGGCCAAGACAGGCAAACGTTTCTCTTTATGACCACTGTGTATAAATTCAGTGCCCTTTTCACTATATATTTTCATACATATTCTGGAAAAAATAAATGTCATCACATTTCATATTATTTTACTATGAAGAAATGCATTGTTATGATATTTTAGCCACATCTCCAGGCCTGAAAGTGCCCCCCGCTGTGACCGCAGCATGTGTGAGGCTGCAGCGTCAGCACAACAGAAAGCCTCAGCCTGACGTCTCTCTCCAGCAGAGGGATGGCACAGGAGGTTCACCGATTGAAATAGACACATCAGGTTGTCACTGAAGCTGTAAACAGGGCTCCTCTTCACCAGGAGGATTGCGCCCTCCCGCTGAGAGGAAACCGGATTCTGACACCTACCACCCTCCCATCCCTTAAAGCCTTAACCCGCTCCCCTCTCCAGTCCTGAGGTGACAACATGGGGTGTACCAACAGTCAGCCATTTCTCTCTCTCTCTCTCTCTCTCTCTCTCTCTCTCTCTCTCTCTCTCTCACACACACAGTTATGGTACAAAATAGCCCGAGCTGATGGAAACTCAGTCTGGCCAGAGGTTGGGCCAGGTACTCTATCTGATTGGGCGCTGCCTGACTGACCCCAGCAGACTGCCAGTCTCCTTACCGCTCTGCTGCTCGGCGGCTCCACTACCACCTCCCGCCGTGACCCTTGACCCCCTCCCTGGAGACAGGCGCCACCGATATGATGCAATTTCTCTCTGACATGGGCCAGTGGCCTCAGCTGCAATGTGACCCAGGGAAAATAAATATGGGTGTTTATTTGGTGGGAGTGTGAGAGGCCCACAGGCTGGAGCCGCCCGCAAGTTTCCCAAAAGCAGCCGTGCACTAGAGCCGTTTTTGTTCCACATCTTGACTCCAATAACATACAGTATCTGGGTGAAAATAAGCCATTGTGGTTTGGTACCATGCACCTTCAAAACAAGATGGTATAATACCGGATAAGCCATGATGGTTATTCATTGATCTGCCCCTGAGGGAAGAGGGTGTATGCAGTAGGAAATACCTCCTGGAGCTGTGATTGTGCAGCTTGCACCCTCTGAGCCAAGTAAGCTTTCTCCAGACCTTCCCACTCGGTGCTCAAAGCATTCACAAAGACTTAGGTGCTAGCCTCCCCGCCCAGCTGTCAACCCACATCGGCCTCCAAAGAACTGGAGAAGAACCATGCACCTCAATTCTTTGTTTCCACAACCTCTAAACTGCCTCTCACAGAGACATCCACACCTCTCTGTGATCTAAAGAGACCATAGAGAGGTCTCAGACAGACAGAGCTCTTGTTAGACCACAATGGTCTAAAGAGGGCTCTGGCACACTCGAACGTCTCTCCGTCCCTCCTACGCTATCACCAACATCACCGTCATTAAAACACCCGCTCCACCTTCTCCTACCCGAGAGAGGACCTGTAGACCTGGACTGGTGCTTCAAGGCCGCCCATCTGTCAGTGGTGCTAGCCCCACTGCACCGGCACCGCAGGGACCAGATGCTTACGAGAACCCTACAGTGTGACAGATGATGAATCACCGGCGTTCATGTTTCTAAGAGCCTCTTGGTGATGTCAAAGTTTCAGGGTATTGTAAGCAACTACTTTTATTGGGAACAAATAATATGTGGGCCGTCAGGGTCTGGAACCTTTCCCAACTCAGATCTCCCTTTAAGCATTGCTCATGTTTCAGATTAGCGTTAGCGGTGAGATGATGCACATCAGTCTCCCTGCATTTTCAACCCTGCTGCTGCCTTTACACTTTTGCTATTCCCCAGTCAGTCTCTATCTCTGCCTTTCTCTCTCGGTGTCTCACTTCTCTTTCTTCTGACTCCCACCCACGCATTTTCTCTTTTGACTCTTTCTCTATCCATCCTTCTGACCTCATCCTTGTTACAGTCAAGCGTAGAGGGAATCAATCAACCACAGTGTTCAGATTAAATCACAAATTATTATAATTGAGAATAATGGTTTCCATGTCAGTTTCAGTTCAGCTCTGAATTGTTCTCATACATATCTGGAAAGGGGGGGGGGG
>NTHP01000025.1:269122-283945 GCA_003416845.1 Oplegnathus fasciatus
GGGGTTGGATGCTCAGAAGTCCAACGGTGCTTGTGCTCTGGTGGGGTGAAATTCAAGTTACCCATGATCCAATTTTGATTGAATTTCCATGGCAATAAAACTCTTATCTGAATTTGAACACCTGTCCTGTAAAAATGTTACCATCCCTTGTAAATTCAGTGCATTCTGCCTGTTCTTTTCTGAAGAACGATAGATTTTGCTTATTAAAATCAAATAGAAGTTCTCAAGAAACATAAACACTGCTTTCTAAAGTCGGACGCTGTACTGCTACTCAACCCTGTTAGGATGTAATTTAAAACAGTGTTGTTTTTAGGGGCAACTGCCGTGCCTGCCACACTAAATACAGATCAGCGGTAGGGACAGTTAAACTGAGACCACTTTATAGATGAGGCATGAATCCCTTAAAGATAACAAGAGAACAACACGTCTACAGGACATAACAGACTACGCAAATTGCTAAGCCCTCCTAACGGCATTAGCACTTCTCCTTTTCCTCCTCTTCATTGCTGAGACACTCACTGTGCCTTGCTGAGCTTATTTCTAGGGGCAGTAAAGCTGCCAGGCATGTGCAGGGCATGCAGTGTGACTTTGACAGCGTAGTTAGGAGGTGCTGATGAAAGAGGAGAGGCTGGGAGCCCACTGCCTCTCAAATTAGCCCTGGAGCGCTCCGACCTGTCACATGGAGGCTTAGGCCCTCGCAGATTCTGTTGCACCGCGCCGCAAATGTGCGCGTACCGAGCCTTTGCGTGCTCACAGTGTGCCTTCGTGTGTGGTGTGCCGTGCATGCAAAGCACATGTGTTTGCTTGCGAGTGCTGCATGAACACACATACTGAGATGTTTTTCCTCCTTAATGTAGATCAAAGGCTGTATTAGAACATAAATTAGAACAGAGCATCTTCCTCGTGCTGTTGAGGCTCATCACAGATTTTCGTGGGACCTCCCACAGTTTGAAAAATGGTCTCCAGCCTCCAGCTTAGGTGACGTCTAACTGATTAATTCTTTAAATAGATGAATGTTCCTTCATTTCTTTATCATCAGACAAGAAATGAAAGACTGGTACACTCCCCATGTTTTGCTCATCAAGTAATTAGGTTATTTTGTTCATCTTCCAGTCTCCAATTACTGTGCGAGCCTTGCAATACCGCAGAGAGCCAGACAGACAGTCTGCATTAAGGAAAGAGAGAGCTCTCCGCTCTTCTCACCTTCTCTAATTTGTTCTGCATGTGCTTTGCTCAGCCTGACACCCTCTGTGCAGATTCAGCTGTTTAGTGTGTTTGTTTAGTGAGGTGGATGGACATCCATAACCCTAAAGCTGTCTCCAGCAGAAAGGTTTTAATCACTTTTTTTCCCTCCTGATATTGTCTTCTCCCACATTCTCTGACTGTTTATCCCAGAGAGGGTGCAACACCCAGAATCTGTGCACACACACTCAGCTGTTACTGTGGATTATAGAGCTCAACCTGTCTTCAGAGTTACTTTACTATGAGCAGAATGATACAGAACACATCTACTCATGCCCCCTCTAGGCCTGGCTTGTCCTTGCAATGTCTCTAGCCTATCCAGCTGTGTACACACAGGGAATCAAATGCAGAAGGGAGAAACTAAACAAGTGTTCATTCCTCCTCTTACCTGAGAGAAGTTGAGCCCGTTGAGGGGGTGACACTGCTCCTCCACCCGCTCCACTGCCCCTGTCGTCTTTCCCATCCTCTCAGCCTCTTGAGCCAAGAACAGGTCCAGCACAGGCGTCCCCCTGGACCGAACGTCCCACTCCGTCAACGAGTTGACCATCAGCATCACCCACACAGGCCTTTTCCTCTCCCAGTTTCCCGCAATGGCGTTGAACAGGTAGTCAGCATACAGGCCGCGGCCACGCTGGTCAGCGGTCATCCAGTAAGGCATCATGTGTTTGACGTAGTCCAGGTGGCGTTTGAGGCGGCGGTACAGGTCTCGAGGTAGCAATTTCTGCAGGTTCTCCCCGTGGGGGAGCAGCTGGCAGCTGGTCAGCTTGGAGATGGTCAGAGGGTCGGTCAGGTCCAGCTCAAAGAAAACATTGCGGCTGCTGTGGAAAGCCTGCTTGGACCGGTCAGGGATGAAGTCCCAGACTCGAGTGTAGGGCACATGGATGGTACCAAATAGGTAAGAAGGTGGGTGAGGAGGCGCACGCTTTACCCTCCACAGGAAAGAGTTCATGTCACTTTGCTGGAGGAGAGGCAGAGGAAGGAGGGAAGGAAGAAAAATAAGGGATGGAGGTAAAGATTTTGAGAGCAAAAGGAAACAAAAATACCAGAACAATCATGTTAGAGCAATTCCACTTGCCTTAAAACTAAAGCTGACACTTTTTCCCTCTTTTGTGGTTTACTGGCTCATAGGCTCGGGTCAACAAGTTAAAGATTGAAATACCATTTTGAGATGACGGCAGGGGAAGTATGAAGTCTAGTCAGCTCAGGGGCCATGCTGCGAGGGCTTGCTGCTGTGGTGCAGGCAGCGGGTTTATAGAGGGGCCTTCTGGGCTGTAAACAGACCCCCGTGTATTGTTGAGGTGCATACCTCGGTTGCCAAAGCCTCTTTTCGGCCTGGGAAGCATTTTGAAGGCTGCAGTGCACATATACTGCACTGGAGCTCATAAAAGCCAAAAGCTGAAAGAAACCTGCTCTCTGTCCTGACCCCACTGTGATACTTTTGTTTGTGAAATTTTTTACACCAGGCAGGGAGATCTGGTGCTGACAGCCTTAAGTACGGGGCTGTTTTTGTCCTCTCTATACAACAGGAAGCGTTTGTCTATTGTGGTTATCTTTATACAAAACAATGTCACCAATGGAAATTAAATAATCACAGCCATTTTAAACGAGCATAAGGCCGCGCAGCATTTAAAATATGTTTCTTGTTAAGCGCTCTGTAAATGTGCTGTGACTGTGATGTTGGCATTATTCAAATATGAAAAAAAAAAAAGAATTAGCTTCTATAAACAATATCAAACTTCTGGCTTCCCAGACACAGTGTAATCAGGCATTTGAGGGATGAAACCCATTACTGTAAAATAAAGTTATTCTTAGAAAATGTTTACTTCTAAAATTTAATCAAGATTCCCTTCAGCTGTGCTCCAATTATACAGCAGGCTGCCAATGCTGCATTTGTCATATAAAACTTTTCTCACGGCTGCCAAAAGTGAGTGAAATCGTCTTGCGGGATGTTCTGTTATAATCACAATTAACTGCAATGAACAAACATTTCGGGCGCAATCTCTGCGTCGACAAAATAAATCGAAAGTGCTACATTTGATTTCAGAGCGGCATTTCTTGGTCGCAGATACACTGAACTGTTTAAACAGTTTGTTTCTGGGTTTCTAACTCGATTTTCACATTGGCAGGGTGCAGCCGACACTGCAGACTGTAACGGGAAAGCTTTGGACGACATTAGGTGCATTAGTGCGTTCCTCGTCATATTTCTGAGACACGGAAACTTAAAGAGCATTTTTTTTTTGCATGTGCAGCATTTTGTCATTCCTTAACAAGAAACTGTGCAGTTCAGGCCCATAAGTGAAGACTTTTCGACATGGAAAGTGTGGTCGTGTCCTGAGGAGAGGCGAGATCCCCTCTGCTGAAGCTCCGTGGAGTTTTTTTTTCATTCTGGAGAGCCTCGACGCGCATGGGCTCCTTTTTTTTATGGGGGTAATTACTCTTAACAGAAAACAGAGACCACTGTACTGACGCATTACAAATCACATGAAGCGAAGGAGCACAGAGTCTTCAGTGATCTCTGACAAACAGATGCGTTATCCGCATACAGGACATAACGCGCTGATGAAACAAACGCCTGTGATCTCCAAACGACTCCCTAATGATATCCGCGCGCAACCGCCAAGTGTCATATTTAAAAATGTGCCTGTTGCTGAGCTTTTTCCAGAGGGGAAGCGTGTTGGATGTGATGTCTGCAGTCATGATTTTAATTAATTTTTTCCCCCTCCTTCGTGTCGAGGATGCCCTCACAGTGGGAGGCAGACAGACAGACAGACAGACGGACTCACATGAAGTGAGCCGGCTGGCCGCTCTGCACCGCTGCACCTCCTCACCACGGTCAGACTTAAAGCCAACATCCATGATTTCACCAATACGCCCCGATAAGTGTTTTAATAGGCCGCTGAAACACGAGCACGTCTGAAAGGTCAAGGAAACTTTTTCTTTTCCAAATGAAGTCAAGTCACCCGTGGGTGTTCCCCACTCGCGTTTGTCACATAAACAGCCGTGAAGTTGGCGAGCGGTAACGATTTCTCTTGGCAACTGCTTTATTTCTAAGGCCCGGATCTCTTCGTGCAAGTTATTATATGAGCCAGTTCGGAACATGGCCGAAGGTAAGGCACAGCGTTTATTGAACGACCTTTAATGTATAATAATACAGAAAATACATTATTATTATTATTATTATTATTATTATTATTACTATCATACATTCTAATTAACAGGCAATCCACAGTAATTATATCTTGTGCATTCACAATTTCATCCCAGCTTTTCGTTTTATCATTGTTCAGCTCAGTTTATTAGTTAATAATAAAAAAGAACATAAATGTTTAAAAGGTCGTAACCTTTGACCTCATTATAGAGCACAATTGTGATAAATGATCAATTATATGAGGTGTGATTGTGCTCTGCTGTCGTAAAGCCCCCCACACACACACACACACAAAAAAAAATAACGAATAGCCTACTGTAAAAAAAATAGTACTATAAAATAATAAAGTTTATTCTCACTATTATTTCTTCAACTGGAAGTTATCAAGAAAGAAGACTTCAGGATCATTTTGACAACAAGTGTCACCGTCTTAACTGTGCCGCTGACTTCTGTAATAACAAACTTGTCAGACCGGGCAAAATCTTATGTATCATGCGGGTTCCTACATGGGTCTCCTTGACTTGATAAAGTGCCCCGAAACGACTCACCGACTTTGGTGCGTCGCACTGCCTCGGTCTGCCCGGTCGGTCTGCGCCCCAGGGTGCCACAGCGTGCAGGAGAGCGCTCAGGAAGACCCAGCTGAATCCCGGCAGACAGACCATCGTGCCGAGGTGACAGGACACTTCTGACACTCAGCTCTCACAGACTTTTATGTCTCTCCTGTGTGCTCTCTTCTCACTGCCCTGTCCCGTCTCCTTTGGAATAATAATAAAAAAAACGTTACCGGTGGCCTCTTGGCTCACATGTGCCGCTCGGCTGGAGGACCATTCCGCCCCTTCGCCGTTCCCGACGCTCTCCGCGGCTGAGTCTACTTGTTTCTGTCTGAAACTTTTTCTGTCTCCTTCAACTCGGTGCGGTCCTGAAGCAGGAGCTGAAAAGCTCTTTGGAGAGTTTCCGCGGTGCGCTCCGAAAGTTTGGAACGTCTTGACTGGGAGAGAGGGAGGTGGGACGATTTGAGAAACCCCCCTACCCCAGCCCAATACACACACAACACACACACACACACACACACACACACACACACACCCCTGCTTCTTTTAAGAGGAGGGAGCGCAGGTTCAGGGAGGGATGACAGGTTTGCGTGAGTGAAGTCCCACAAGACAGATCCAAAAAGAGCGCAGAGTGAGTGTTCTTTAAATGTTCTTTAAGCGTGCTGTAGTGTGAGTTTGGACATTACTATAAGACAGCATTTCATATATGCTAGAATGTCTGTCGTGCTTAATAGTGAGTTTATATGGTTGCTTGGTATTTTGGATCTTCCCTGATATCATATTTTTTATTAGTTTTTAATTAAATTAATTAAGCAGTCAATTAATTTATACTGAACATGTTTGCTTGATTGTATTTATTTTATATTACATTACTGCATTATTGTTTTATTATTTTTATTTTTTACACTCTTGCAGCTTCAAGATATTTAAAACGTTCACTCAAAGTCTTTTTCAAGGGCTCAGCCTCATCTCACAATTTTCCTCTGCAGATGGAAGGCCTGGTGTCTTGTTTAAAAAAAATTTTTTTTTTTTGGGATGAATCTCACCACTGTGCTGTGACATTCTAAAATGTGCATTGTAATTTGGTTTCTGAAGCTCTTTACTTTGAAGAAAACTGCCATCAAACCTGCAGAGCCAGGAGGTCAGGTGGCATACGCAGTGCTGCCCGCCCAGAGTTTTGTTTGGTTTAGTTTTCAACAGAGTCATTCCAAAGATGTAAGTGAATAATATTTCACATGTTGTCATGTGCTTCCTCTTCATGGGGACTACATTTATCTCCGTCCTTCTCTGTTTGACAGCCCTGTAGCAGCACATTTGTGTGAGGGTCTTGCTGCGGCAGAGAGCTTCAGACCTCATATGCGTGATTAATGGTCACAAATAAACAGGTCCGAGTAAAGATAACTGTGAGAAGTGTTTTATTTATTTTCAGCCCAGCGCTCTTCTTAGGATGTATTAGTCGTGATGTGGAGCAGGCGGATCTGAAATGAACGCTGGTGTTGAGAGAAAGTGGCCCCTCTCTGTGCAGGCCGCGGTGTCAACGCTTCGCTACTCTGCTATGACCTCAGTTATTGTCCAAGTGGCAGACAGTGTGACAGAGTCAAGTAGTGGGAAATTTATCATGGAGACCCCTCAAACAAGTGGCACCGGGGCCCCTCCCCGCAGGCCAATGGCAGACAGACCTCGGACAAGCAACTCTTTGTCCTCGGCCATGTTCTCCCCTCCTCTCCACTCCTCTTCTCACCACTCCGCGCTCACTTCTGTTACTGTGGGCAGCTTTGTCAGCGGCCGACCGTCCCTGTACGCTCATTGTATTTTCTATTCAGATGAGGCGGACTGGGCGTTTCTGCTGAGTGTCTTTGATCAGCCTGTCTTTTAACACAGTTTCACGTTGTAAAACTGTGACACTTCTGCCCTTTGACCCCTTGACTTCTTTTATTGGGCACCATTCATCAAGCGTTCAGAATCTGAAAGGCTGAAAAGTCAATATTTCTTTGTTTTATACATCTGCACAAAGGCCCACTTGAATGCAGCCTCAGATGTTTTTAGGCCCATGAAAGCAGCATATAAAGGAATAACACAATAGAACCACGTTGATCTAATCTAATCTTTTTATCCTCAGTACTCTGTTTCTCCCCTTTGTGGCTCTTGCTCTGAGACAGGTGTGGGATTTCAGTTAGCGGTTTCATCTGCTCTAACAAGTCCACCTGTGGACTCAGGTACTTGCTTTAACCACACCTTGTGGAGGGCTTCTCTTTGAAGGAGCTTTTCACATTCTTGGCCGGTTAGAAGAGGGCTTATGAGCGGCTGGCTGCAGGAGATTCCTGGACAGAGGCCAGCGCTTACAGCATAGTGCACATATAGCCGGGGACGAGAGAAGACTTTAAAGTTAATGTCCTGTTAGCGGGCCGCAGAAACGCTCACTTGCAGAATGCACATCTGGGGAGGCATTAGAGAGAGAGCAAGGGGTAGGCAGGAGAGGGGTTGGGAGAAAGAGAGCCCATTCAGATCTAAAAGTATTTTTTAAAATGTTAAACAAAGTATATCTGCAGCTGAACCCTGCCAATACTGCTGCTTTCCACGGCTTTCATTGACTTTGCACATTTTTCTTGAATGTGTCCATTATACACAGTGTGTACCCCATATGGACAGATAGGGAAAAAGCACAGAGGGAGGTGAGGAGAAGGAAAAGAGAGCGTGAAGAGACCTTGTTAATATTTGTGGCCCTGCAGCTCTAAGGATCCTGTGTCTACTTGTCCTTGTGGCTCTGCGGCTGCCTGTCGGTCTGATGTTGTGCAGAAGTCCTGCCACAAAACCCCAACATTAACTCACTGCCTCTGCTTCGGCATCATTACTTGTCTATTGGTATGTAATGACAGAGGTACTACTTCTATTACAACTACTGTACCACCACTGCTACCGCGCCACATGAAAAGGAAATATGAACTGTAACAGAGAAGCGGTAACTGAGGCTGGAGGTGTGTGCAAACTGTTTTGTTTATCATGCACACAGGGACCCCTAGTGGTGTGAGGGAGAATTAAGATCACTCCACTGTGTGGACAAAGGCGAGGACACAGAGAGATGGTTGACCCGAGGGCAGAAAGATAATTCTTCAAAGAAAATGTGAGTATGATGGATATGAAGGAGTGGCTCATAGCTTTAGGCAGCCATACTTCAGAGACTGTCAGACTGACTGCGAAGGCCTCAATGAGCACTCTCTCTGTCTCTGTTGTCTCTGCTCTCAGCTGGACTACACACACACACACACACACACACACACACACACACACTACCTCACTATCTCCACCCGTCTCTTGCTCGGGCTCCAATATCCTCTGTCCCGCTTTGAAGATGTTGGGGAATAATATTGACTGAGTCTCTGGTGAAATGTTATTGTGGTTTCCCTTTCCGGACGTCCTGGGGAAAAGAGGGGGAAATGGACTGGATGGGAAGTGGTGGAGGAGGAGGAGGGTAATGTTAGGGGATGGAAGATGTCAAAGAATGTCAGAAGGGGGTTCAAAATGAATCTATTTAAGCCCCATCACATAAGACAGGTAGAGATTTGTGGGACCTAAATCGACCAAAGTCTGAATCTCTTCGGTAGACGTTTGGTTTGCGTCTGAGACTTTCACCCGATATTTGTGGAAGAAGTACACACTGATTTAGATGGTGTTTAGTGACAAGAGGTCTGTGTTAAATTCTGTGGCATGTCAACGCATGCAGTGGATGGCTATCTGTCTATCTTCATCATCCAGAATGAGCAAAAGCAGGAGGGGAAAGATGAGAGGAAGAGATAAAGTGACAGGGGTCACGGTCAGGGTTGTTTTTCTGGAAGCAATGTCTCAAATGAGTAATTTTAGTCATTGTTCTGGGATGAAGTAAGGAAAGAAGAGCATGAATCAGAGTTACATTGATTATTATTTACAGTAAGTGATGAAAGTAATTCAGTTTAGTCAGATCAGAGGCAGTTTTATATAAAGGTGATGGGACACTTTATCATTTCAGAATGTGAACTTTAAAACATTTAAAATAACTTTCATTTACAACAAATCAAACAGCAGCACGTCTTTTTGTTGAACAATTTTCATTTTAAATACAGTAAATACATTATAAATACATTTTAAATTCACACCTAAATACATTGTTTTCCTAGAAAACTCCATCCTTACTGTGGACTAGTGAGCAGGGCATGTATGTAAGCATCAGTAAGTGTAAAAATTCTAATTTTATGTAACAACAGAATGTATGTATATAATTCAGCAGCGTTCCTACAAATGGAACATAAATTATCATATGTATTGCAGAGCTGTAGATACACAGGCAGGTGAGAAATGAAAGGAATAGTTTAACCTTTTGAGAAATACACTTATTAGCTTTCTGGCAGAGAGTTAGATGAGATGATACAACTCGCATATCTGTCCTACAGCCAGCAGCTGGCTAGCTTAGATTGGCACAAGGACTGGGAATGGAGAAGCTAGCATTTTCCCCGTTTCCAGTCTTTGTGCTAAGCTAAGCTAAGCTAATAATATGAGAATGAGAGTGGTATCCATCTTCTCATCTAACTCGGCAAGGCAGCGGAATGTATCCCAAAATGTTACTTCAAAGGAAAAACCTTAATAAAAGAGTGGATACACATGTATAAGTGCTTCCATTTGGGGTCACTGAGTGGTTTGATGATCTGAAAATGATTTGAATCATCATCTCAACCCAATTAAACACCTGTGGCTGATTTTGGACAGATGTGTTAGACGGTGCTCTCAGACACCGTCATCAAAACGCCGAATGAGGGAATATCTTTTGGAAGAATGGTGTTCATCCCTCCAGCAGAGATCTGGAGACTTTGAAAATCTTTACGGACGAGCATTTCTATTGTTCTGGAGGCTTGTGGTGTCCAGACACCTTTCTAACACACTTCTAACTCGCTTAAACACAACCAACCAACTTTCCTTTAATATGTCAGTAGATGACTTTCCATTTGAAGTTAAGGAGGCCTGTCACAGACATTGTCAAGATGGCTCCTGTCCTGAGATTTTAGACAAGAAACAGTTTTGGTCATCGTGTTTAGTTTTGCTCTTTTTGCACAAATACACACATACCCTCTTCACAGAGATCCATATCTTGTATTTGCTTTCTCGAGCTTATAATGCTCTCACATCAAAGGGCTTGGCTGGCAAAGTCACCCCATGATGCATTGTGTTCTCTCCCACTGATCATTGGCATTGTGAGTAATTGTATTATCCATATCAGGAGCCCCCCTGCTATCTTCCCTCTCATTCTGCACCATTTACCCCTAAGAGCCAAAGCAGGGGAGGTGGAGGAGTGAAAAGACCCCTCCTGCTGTTAAGCAGATCTACCTTTTGGCTATTCAAATGGTAAAAGAATAAGATATAGAGGAATAATGATGTCTCGCCTCTTATCATTTCAACAACCATTGTGACGCTGCTGCAAATCTCAGCACTGGACAATAGATGTATTCATATCATAATATTATGGAAATACAATACATATGTAGCTAATGTTAGTCCTTATAATACTTTTGGTGTTCATTGTCAATGTCCTGTTTGTGGTTTATCCAAGCAGGGGTTCAACGGAGGCTGCCAGTGCCAAATAAGGCCTTTTGCATTGACTGGGGAACGCAGTGTAAACAGCGTGTGTTATGATACCATTAAATCAAAGCCTCTGGTCTGCACTGGTGTGCAGGAACCACACATGAATTCCAGCCTGAAGGATCAGATGAGCTCTTCTTTAAGTCGACAAAAATCTGGATTTGGACTTGACCTTCTTTTGAAGACGGTCATCTGCTCTAATGAGGTTCTTTGAAGATTATCTTATTGTCCAAAGTGCTTTTATGCCACATGTATAGTAAATTCATGGCATCAAAGCTTGCCTCGGTTAAAAGATATCATGCTTAAAGATCAACAGAGATGGGGAAGCATTGCTTTAACCGCTGTCTGCCCACATTGTTTTCGTACACGGTGCTCTTCCTTGCTCGTCTAATGTGAGTTTACAGGACTGACTTGAAAAAGCAAAGCCCAGCCCTGTGTCTGAGTCAGTGCTGTCTCTGTCTGCTTGGATTTAGGGAGTTGAGTTTGGTGGCAGTGAAACCTGTTTATCCTGCATTTATCCAAGGTTTATTTGGTGTATGTCTAGCACATCTCTGTCTGTGGTGGTATTGTATCCTGGCTGCTGTGGCTTATGTTGGATGTGACTGTGTTTGAGGGGGTAGTCTTAGTCATAGGCTGTCTTGAGCTTTGTTTAGCCACATCTGTGAAGCCAGGTGTCCAAAATACCACACATTGTGTGCCTGCATTTCGGGCAGATACGGGGCACAAAATGGCCACTGTCTCCGGATTTAAATCAGCAGCTGTTTTGGAGGGACATGAGGCTCAAACATGCGTTTGGAAGTATAAAAACACTTCAAATCCCTGACCTGTATATCGGCATCATTTGGGCCAATGTGGACTCAGAAATAGGTACAGGCCGGCAAACATCTTGACTCAGCTGCCCTGTCAAAGAGAACCACATGATGCCTTCACAAGCTCTTCGATCTCTGTGATTAATAATACTGGACTTCAACAGTGAGGTCAGAACCAGTGTAAGGCCGTGGGAGAGAGGGGCTGAATAATGTGGAAGCGCTTTTTCCCCCCACTATGCATGTAATGTTGTTTTGGTAAGACAATATGACATTTCATGCTTCCCCTCCATCATCTGCTCTTTTCTGAGTCTTTTTTTCCCCCCCATATCTCCTTCGGTTTTCAGCTCTGTTTATTTTCAAGATCAATGCGCGGTTCTGTAACACTTGGCTGGTCTGCTCCCTCAAACCCGAAGACTTAAGTTCATGTGTCAGTGTGGATACGCATTCATCTAAATATGAGACGTGACGGGAGGAGAGAGAGAGAGAGAGGGAGAGAGAGAGATAGGGAGTGGGGAGGAGAGGAGAGGAAAATGAAAAGAATAGAGACACAAAAGGAAAATGTGGTGATGGAAAGCAATTGATGTGAAGAGATGCAGGAATGCCAGAGAGGGCGATGATTAGGTCTGATTAATGACTCTGTATTGATACAGCACAGGCATAATTTATTGCTTTAAAGGGCGTATTTCAAGTGTCTAGAATTAATGGTTTGTAGAAAGAGGGCATAGGAGGAGGAGGTGGGAACTTTCAAGATACGTCTCCATAATAACAACCTGTGGCCGTGGAGTCTGATAAACACACAGACACACATAGACAGTGACACAGGTGCACACATTATGTACACACGCTCCAGACTTCTTCCTGCTCTCTGGGCATTGCTCCTACAGCTACTCTTCACTCACACATAGAGCTGTTCTCGTGCTTGACAGGGAGCAGAGGAGCTGTCAACAGGCCCGGAGCCTGTCAAGAAGCAGGCTGCGCTACCACGCTACACTGCTACACACACACACACACACACTGATATAAACACAGATACTTGCACACGCAGTTGAAACATGTCAAACAGCACGGCTACTATGACAAAATACACACAAACACACAGGCAGAGTAGGTCAAGAGACACTCATTAAACAGCATGGCTTGTATGACTGAACTGACTGAACTGTAAAACACACACTCATACACAAATAACAGAAACACACTAAACAGCACAACCCTTATGACTGAACACACAAACACACACACACACGGGCTGAGACAAATACACAAACAGTCCGCCCAAGAAAGGTCTAGAGAGGTAATTTTCTGCTTCTTCAGCTGATCCTGAACATGTGTCGAGGTTTATACTGTAATCTACTGTAAGAGACTGAGAAAAGAAAATACACCAACTTCGCCTCTCCTTTCATTTCTCCATTTATTTATGGTCTTGCCTGGAGCTCTGTTTGGGCTGCCACGGGATGTGTGTGTTGTGCTGCCATGTGTGTATAATGATCTCATTAACCACTGACTATGACTTACCTTGGTATTAACTACTTCACTGGATCAGATAAACTTTAAACAGTGTCTTAGACTGGTTCCCAAAACATTATCATCTTATAGAGTGAAGATTTCCCTGGTATAAACATGCTTTCTTTAAGCAAACCAAGCAGAGAGTGTAGCTCAGTTCCTTGTGATCCAAGTACAACCCATCAATAACATCGCGACGACAGCCTCCAGTCTCCACCTGGCCTCATAGAAGATGAATTACAGCTTGAATCTGACTGAGCTCTGAGGTTCAGGTCCAGGTGGAGGGCGCACTGGGAGCCTTAATGCCCCACCAGGGAAGCCAATAATACAGTAGGAGCAAACAAACTGTATCACTAGACACATATATACTGTACATAAAGTCCCTAAACATTTGTGATGAAATGTGTTTAATGTGGACAGAGAAATTCAGTGTTTCAGTTATCAATTCTGATAGAGTAGTATATTAAATTAATTTAAAACAGGAGCAAGTTGCTACATAATTTTTCTTCAAAATCAGAAATTATGTAATGCGCTAGCTGTTCTATGAGTCTGTGCTCAGCATTGATGCATTACAAGACCTGGATACGGTGCCGCTGCTCAGCCTTGCTTCCAATTGGCCACTTGCGGTATTGCAACGAAGAACCCCCTGCAGCCCAAAGAGCATTTTTCCCATAGACCACCATTGTTAAAGAGACGTCTGTAAAACTGTTGACAGGACACCTCCAGCTATAAACATGGTCAGTTATTACTCTTTGTATTGTATATTTTTAAGCCATGGTTTAATCTTTGTAAAACTTTTCCAAAGCCAGAAAAGTCTTTTTTTTCTCTGAATGAGTCACCGCTGTGCACGAGCACGCTACGCGCTATGGGTTCACTCATTCACATAGCCCGGCTGGGCCAGAGGCATGATGGGATTAACGCTACTGCGCATATTCAGTGGGCCGCATACCCTGGAAGTAATCCGGAAGCTAGAAACTTTTTTGGCAGTATGCGCCAGGCGAGCAACTCTTATTGGACTGAGTAGGCGCTATCTTTGGGCCTGGTATCCAGGTCTTATAATACATCCATGGTACTTAGGCATGGAAGTACTTCGAGCTAAATGCTAACGTCAGCATGCTAACATGCTCACGATGACAGTGCTGATGTTTGGAAGGTATTATTGTTTACCACTTTCACCGTCTTAGTTTAGCATATTAGCATGCTAACATTTGCTAAATAGCAAACTTTACAGAGGTGTGTTACAAAGGGAGACTCCAGCGGTGACCCTGCTGACCTCTGTGGCTATATAGAGGCCTGATGAGAGCTCCCCGCCCGGTCTGACTGCAGAGGGTTAAAACATACATTACACTCTGGGGGGTTCAGAACTCTGCAGCCCATTCAGTGACACAGTCGGTTGATTTATGAGCCGGAGCTGAGCCTAGCGCAGTCTACTGGGTCGAGGCACGCCACCATGATTGAAAGTCACATCTAAGCCAATGTGCCGGCCACTCACTCACCACACTGCACATGCCCAGAGATAACTGTGTTCTGTTTTGATATCGGAGGGTCTCAAATGAAGTTGACAGGGTAGCATTTACAAAGTAATTTGAGCACACAGGATACAGAGTCTACTGTTCTTGTGAAGTGGCATTCAAATTTTGTCCCTCATAAGTTTCTCTTTCCCTCCCTTTCCCCTATTTGCTGCCATTTTATCTTCACCTTCCCCTCCCCTCACCCACACCCTACCCTATCTCTGCATTCATGCAATTAGATATACCGAAGATACTGAATTTCATACTTTTTTTTATAGCGATTTAAAATCAGATGATCGCAGTCAGATGGTTGGAGAAATTCTGTCTGCTCACATTCCTACATGACGCAGTGATTACTTCTGGATGTCTAAACTTAGCAGAAAGATCAAGTCAAGTCTTGTGTCAGTAAACAGATAGACCACTTACACACGCACCTTTTTAGCCATGCCAAAGTC
>NTHP01000025.1:283950-304812 GCA_003416845.1 Oplegnathus fasciatus
CCATCAGCCTCAGCTGTACCTTGTTTTGTGCTAATTAGCAAATGTTAGCATGCTAACATGTTAAAATAAAATGGTGAACATGGTAAACATTATTTCTGCTAAACATCAGCATGCTACGATTGCCACTGGCATGCTGACATTGGCATTTAGCTCAAAGCATCACTGTACCTAAAGAACGCGTCACATAAGCCAAAAACCGTCATTCAGTGTGATTTAAATCAACTTTAATGGATGTGGTGTTATTTTGCCAATGCACAGTATTTTCATCCTCACACGACCAACTCTAATTATACAACTGTCTGGATGACGTGAACGCTTACAAGCCGTTAGCATGGGAATCTTTCCCATCTCTACCATCCATCTCATAGCCTACTGTGTGACATGAAAACGGCCACAGAGCTGCTAGCGTGGCTGTAGACTCTCAGTCTTTTTTACACTACTCACTGCTGACCCTGATAGCATTGTAACCACTGCAAGCAGTAAGTTGTACATTTAATTACTATCATGTTTGTATATTGTTTTTCCAATTTAATTTCATGACAAAGTTCCACATGAATGCAATGCTGTTCAGTTGCCAATGTGAAAGTCCTGGATCACACTGCTCCTGATCACCACAATATATCTTGGTGCAAACCCTCATCTCCTGAGTGAGCTTGTGAAACATTGTGTTTGTGGTGTGGTGGGGTGCAGGTCATAACTGGAGTCAGCCAGCAGTGCCTTGGCCAGCTATCTGGCAGCATACAGTGATAATGTCTCAGAAGATGGTAAATGGGGCATGTCATGTTGTCAACCGTGTGGTTTGGCAGACAGAAGAGGGAGATAACTATACGCGATGCAGGCTTCAGCAAACCACTCGTGCTGCAAACAGACCAATCCAAAACACAACATTTTGCAACACCAGTGACCAAAATGAGCCTCTTGTTGTGTAGTCAGCGGTTAGAGCCTCATGACTGTGTTGAACACGTATTGTAACTTCAGTGAAATTACTCTGACCAGTTTGTGGCAATATTGCTTGGTTCAGTTCCAAAGCTTTGTACGATTTTTCTTATTAAAGCATTAATTACTGAACAATTTGCTAAATAAGAACAGGATCAGAGACACACAATATTTAAAGTTAAAGTTAATTTGAATTAACAATAAGTAGGTCACTCATAAGAAGACATTTTATAATTACTATCATCACAGTCTAAAATTATATTCATTTGACATTTTATTATTCTCTCCTCAGTTCAGCCTCATAAAATGAAGGTAATTAAATACATTTATAACAACGAGTTGGCTTACTACTGCTAGTATGACTGCCAACTATTCTACTCAGTACTTAGTTTCTCCCTACTATCTTATACTGTTGCCACTGCTTCTCTTGTCCACACTGATGTTTCAGTCGAACATACAGAACATCTTTACTTTTGCCTCTGCTCTTGCCTTTCACATCCTCTATGTGTTGTAACATCAAACGTTACACATAAAAGCCTCTCCGCGGTGCTGGAAAGAGTTTCTCTCTTTAAAATGTGTTTCTCATTTCATGCCATTATCATATCACTGGACATGTCCACATGCAACTTTTTGTTTTGAAGACTGTGGATTCAGAGAGTAAATGAGCCACAGAGTCAGTAATTTGAGCTCTAATCCTGCCGTAAGCCCCGACGGAGACTCAACTGTTTAGTGGAAACATTTCCGAAGCCAGACATCATTCCGGGGAAGGAAAGTGAAGAAGATGTCGATTAAAATGACTGAATAATGCTGGAGTTCCTGTTTGTCTTGGCTTTGTTGGTTGCTATGTGACAATGGTGTGTGTGAGAGGGAGAGGAAGCGAGCGAGAGAGAGAGAGCTGTAGAGATAGATGGAGAGAGTGAGTTTCCGGTGTAAGTGGGGAAGAAAATTTGGTTCTTAAAAATCACAAGTTTCTGTACATGAGTTTTTGCTTATGTTGCGCTGTCGAAGTATTGAGGAAGGAAAAACTGATGTAAAATGGGAGGATCCTGTCATGAATCTGCTATAGTTGGTTACCATAAAATAAAGCACCATTTTTAGATACAGTTGGTGCATCTTCTCTCGTACTGTTGTGTCAAACACAATCTTGTGAACTATTTTATTCTTTTTTTCATCATACAGTTAATAAGAGTCACCAAAACGTAAAAGCACATATTTTAACTTCCATCCAAAATGAAGTTAAGCACATAGAAAATTGAAAAATATACTTTTATAAAGAATATTAAAAAAAGGAATATTCTAAAGAAGAATGCTTTTTATATTTATAATAACGAATCGTTATAGTAAAATCCAAACATTCTTCATTGAAACTACCAGAAAAAAAAGACAGGATTTATGAGAGAATTGCATCACTGCATTTGTTTACATAATTAATAATAATAAAAAGTAATGTCACTTGGCTAAAGGAGATTTTCAAAACTAATTTAGACGAATTTGGATCAAATGCAATTGATTCAGTCAACTGGCAGTTAACCCCATTTTAAAGGAAGGGAGATTTCAAGATTAAATATTACATCTTAAGAACTTGATGTTTTTTGGATTGCAGTATATCCCCAGAGAGAACTTTCTGTAAAAGGCTCCGCTGCCTTCACAGATGAATGGAACGGGAATGACTGAAGTTGCAGGATTATAAAAATGAAGAAGTAATCTTTATGATGAAAGCAATGCGGTGGTTTTGAATTACTGCACACTAAATCATTTTTATGCAAAAAAGTAACTCCAGCTCCATCATCACATAGCTGTGGACGAGCTCTGGGCTCAGACAAGGGCTCATGATTGCATCTTAATGGGTTTATTGGGAACAGGGTGTCACAGAAAGTACTGGGGGATTAGTGATTAGAAAAATGTCTCCTCTGACCCGAAGGTTTGGAGCGAGCTGCTAATGTGTCCTTAAACGGAGCAAATCTGAATCCACTCAGTCCAATTTAAATGGATGTTCTGTCAAACACGCCAGAGCTGAGGTGCTGGAAAATGGACACCTGCTAATGAAATTACTTTGAAACCCAACTGGAGGTGCCAGAGTGAAATTTGTGTGTGAGTGTGTTTCGCTATTAAACTCATTGTGATGCAATTATAGGCCTCTGCATGTGTGTGTATGTTACTGTGGGTGTGTGGTTCTACACAGAGTTTCACACTGTTTTCATAGCAGGTCTGCTAGAGGTTTGACTAGAGGCCGGCCTTGTGGGCTTCCCCTGCAGCGGCTGTGATTTATCAACCAGCCAGCCCTGATCTGCTCCTCACTGGGCTTCCCAGCCCTCAGCAAACCTTCACGAACTTGTCTAAACCCAAGAGGCCATTCAGCTCTCAGGCAACAGGGCCGTATTGCGGTTAACCATCACTCTTTAAAACAAATCTTATAATGATCCATGCTGTGGCTGCTACAGAGGCGGTGGATTTGGATCAGAGCCATATTACCAATTGGCCCCGTCCCAGTCCCAGAGCCACTCTGCTCAGTGTCTGACCCCTGGTCCAAGCCTCAGCCTTGCTACCTAGGCTGAGCCAAGAGCTGCTTCCCTAGCTGTCAACCACGTTACCGTACAAACAGTGCAGGGAAGCAATGGAGATCCAAGTCTGAACAACCTCAACTTCCACTCCAGTGTTGAATTCCCATCCGTGACCCAGCTTTAACCCTTATGAAAACCTGGTCTGAACCTCAGCTTTTCAAAACCAATGTCTTGTGATCTTAAGGAACCCGGCCAAATCATTACAGGCTTGCCCACCATTCAAAACATGTTCTAACAATTACAAGAAGGGTTTAACTTTCTCAAAGAGCTCCATCGATCGCAAGAATGGTTTACCCGAACGTATCACAGACGGTACCACTCTGGCACACTGTACCGTACACCCACACATGGACACAATGAAGCAGCATAATGAAACCATCTATCTTCTTGACACTAAAGGCTTGCATACAGAAGGAGCTTACTGTCTTATAAATCTTTCTCATAACCCCAGCCAGTTTGGTCTGTGCCGTTATTAGGATCCAAATAAAATGCGCCATGCTCTCTCTCTTTCTCCCTCTCTTCCTCCTTGTTTTTCCGTGTTGAGCATGGAGGTCCAACTGAGAGACTTGGCAGGAGATGTAAGGGAGATGTGACAAAGACGTGCAGTGGAGGAAGAGGAGATGAAGTGTTTTGAAGTTGTCTTGAGAACCTCCCATAGCATCCCCCTCGGGAGCTGACTCCATTTAACCCATAAAACTGGAGACCTCAAGTTCACTTGGTTAAGGATCAGCCAGCACACAGAGAAGGCAGTGATGCTCGCACAGATATGCTTTGTGTCAACCAAACTCAAGAAGACCATAGTTTTCTTGGCTATGCGTGTGTGTGTGTGTGTGTGTGTGTATGAGAGAGAGAGATGGAAAGAGAGACAGAGACCAAACTCATAAATAGTATTTAAATGTTTATGTGTGTACATGTGTTTTGCATCTGTGTGTGTGCGTGATACTGTTGACCAAAGCCATCAATAGCATGCGTATGTTGAGCTGATTTGTGTATGTGTGTATGTATTTGAACATGTGTGATTAAGCTGAAACTATTTGTATTAACTTGTTTCTGTGGCTGTGCAGTGTGCATGTGATTGTATAGACTAAACCCAAGATAGCATGAATAGAAAATCCACAAATAGTATTTACAAGTTTGTTGGATTTTTGTGTGTGTGTGTGTCTGTCTGTGTGTGCATTCATATGCCTGTTGGTGTGTCAGAGAGTGTGAGATAGCAACGAGCACTCAGTGTTCAGCCAAGGACAACAAGAAGTTCCTTTTGGACAGAGGAGCTAGTCATGAATCAGGTGTGATACCTGCACCCAGCATCAGCAGAACGCCAAAACAAACACACCCAAAAGTGGAGCTGCAGCTCCAGCTCAACTTCTCTCTGTGTGGAAGTAATTACGTGAGGTGTTGAAGTTGTCACTTTTCCTTTGCTGTTAAAAGCACATTCATTTGAACTCTCGCACAGAAACACTCTATTTCACTGAAGACTTTGCCCTCTAAACAGGCCCTGTAGGCTTACCAGCTCACCTGTGTAGAGCACTGAAATTTGCATGTACTTGTTTGGCAAATAACGATGGACACACCAACTCTTTCCGATTTTAGATGACTTTAGTTCTTCACATAATGTTGTGATTTTCTGGTTGTTCAAGTCGCGGTAACCTGCTGGTCTCGCCCCACCTGACTGCTGTTCAGCTTCATGACGAGAGGACAGTTTCTCGAAATGTAATGAAGTAGCTGAAACATTCAGCAAACAATTCAAATTATATAATAATATAATAATTATTATAATTAAATTATTATTATTATAATCATTTTCCACATATTTTCCAGTCTACATTTGAGCTGCTGTTAAATGCAGTCATGACAATGAACTCATCGTGTGTTTGAAGACATGTGCATTATCCTCAAAGAATCACAGCACATCATATCGTTTAGACCAAATCAGAAAAAGTGTTTACGTCAGCTTCCTAGTTGTATCTGTGACTTGGAGATATTGGGAATTACTGACAGCAAAAATTTCCCAGTTGGTGAAAAGAACCACAGAAGTCAGCTTCAACTAATTTAAAAGGAGCTGTACAGTATTTGTTTGAATCTGGTTTCACGTGTTAACAAACAAAAGTAGCGAATTTAGACTGCTAAAATGATGTCACTACAAGGATAGCAGTAGAGGTAATCCTCTTGAAAAAATTGCATGAACACTACTAAATCAGAATAACAGGAGGTCTTCGTGTTCTGTTGACAATGCATTAATGGCATTACTCATCTGGTTGCCATCATTGTTTTGTGTTCACTGACTGTACACTGAGGGAATATTTCTGTACTGGTAGCAAATAGGAGTCTTTGAAGATAATGGACATGTCTTCAAAAACACAGTAAAGTTTTGTTAAATGACCTGACTGGATTTTCCAAGTTTTTCCACCCATTCATGTTTGACAAAAACAATGGCTTATTTCTGCAACTCCAGTGCAATCATCACTGTATGTGTGATGAAACTGTAAAAAATGATATCAATAAAAAAAATTGTGACAAATTCACATTTGTTTCACTTTAGAGCACTGAGTTCATTTCAGAGTAATGTACCTGCATTCACTTATATTCCTAATAGATGCAGTGACCTGTTAAGTTCATCAGTATACATACATGGACATGTCTAGTAATGATGTTACAGTAATCTGATCCCTCCAGGTTTTACTGCACCTACTGGTGCTGTGATTTCACATTGTCAGGACTGATTTGCAACTGGAGTTGTCTCCAGGTGGCCTTTCCATGGATGTGTGTCTACAAGCAAATGTACTGATTAATGAGTGAGTCTGTACCTGAGACTTATGTGACAGTTATGGGTTCAAAGCTGATGTGAACTGCTGGTTTTACAGGGTAGGGCAGCACCAGCCGGGCGTGACCCACAGTGGGGCTGAATAGGTCTGGACAGGCAGTTCTACCGTCCCCATCAGGGGTGGCCAAGCGGACACAGCCATTTTACAGGAGAGGAGGTAAGTGTTGGGTTTCAGTGTCACGCAGGGGTAACTCCTGCAACTACACTCCTCAACCCCTGCCCTCCTCACCTTGCCTCCCTCATCACCAGTATCCATTATGTCCCAGTATATGCCTCACTCCCCTTCCCTCCCCCATTGCGCTCTAGCTGCCATCATGGCCCAGTGCGCTCCCAGACCGTTCGTACTCTGTTTCACTGCTGTAAATGTCACCTGAGTTACACTCTCTCAGCTTTCCACAGACGGCCCTTTATTCGCCACCCTTTTAAAAAGACCCCCGCTCACATTTCATGTTTTCTCATTTTTACTATGTGCCAGAGAACCCTTTTCCTCCCTATTCACTCAGCCATACGATAACACTCATATTTTTTCTGTGAATGCCAGAATTTCTTTCCCCGCGTCATATTTTTGTTTTCTACTTTGTGACTCAAGACTTTGCAAAGCTTTGGTGTTGTCTACATTTAAGTAAATACACTCGACAGCTTGGGTGAGTGTTCACATGTGCGTCTGAGGTTTTTCCGCTAATCTAAATTTAAGCTAACCACTAGTTTACAGCTCTTTCATGTAGGAAAGCAAGCATTAAACAAGTCTCGCCACTTATAAGACAGTTTCCAGCAAGTCCACTTGTAACAGCAAGCAGTTGTGACAGTGAATGGTACAGAAAGAAACAATTTTAATACTAGAGTGAACATATTCGTGCCTCAAGTCATGTGACAATGTGAAATTTTACAATTGCAAACATACCGAGGTCTCAGATTAGATCCAAATTGATGTTGTTCTATGTATGGTTCATGCTGTAAAGCGAACTTCCTCTTGTATCTTCTAACACAAAAATGCAAATCTCTCAGGTGTGTTACAACATATTTAATATTTAACATTACAGTATGTCTTTGAGTTCAGTAGGAATCTGGGCACAAGGCCGTTAGATCATTAAACACTTACGATCAGGGATTTTGACCGAACACGATACATTCGCACTTCTTCCATGATGCAAGGTCCATATTCTGTAGAGGCTATGAGAGGCCTGGTCTGACAGTGATGACAGCATGATTAATGCCCATCTCCGTTCCCACTCACACACTAACTTCACACAGCAAGTCTAAGTGGCTGGAAGAAAAGCTGAAGAAAGCTGCCTGCAGGGCCGACAAAAAGTGGCCAGTGTTCATCTGAAGATAAGATGCTGTTTGATAAGATGCAGTTTGACATTGAACTCAGTATTGTACAGAAGAGAACACTGAGAAAATTTAGGCAAGTTCATTATTTTAATGGTTATTTCTGTGATGTTCAATGCTTTACAAAACTTCTTTACATAACAATAAAGTGGTTTAATGTGTGTTCTGATGTACCCTCTCCCTCAATGAGCCTCATTTACTTTTTACTTTAGATTTCCTATACCATAGCCTTAATTATAAAGAATTGATTGTAGCTTCATGCATGCCTCTGCTTCAGTTAAAGATGTACTACAGTAGATGCAGAATGATTTTCTGAGAAAGGCAGGATGTGATTCTGCAGAACTGACAACAGAATCTCACATTCAAACAGATAAAACATTTCCTCTACATCCTCACTGTGCTGCAAATATCTCACGTTGACATATCATCCATAATAGTTTTCAGTGGGAGTGAAGAAAAACATGTCAGGCAATAAGAAAACAAGAAAACGGGCCCAGACATTCAAGGTACATCACCAAAATAAATGCACTCTAAAACACTTTGTGGTTGATCCATCCCTCAACAGTCAAAGGGAGTTGCTGAAGAGATGCAGTGATGTGAAGGAGCTCCTTCTGAAACCACCTTTGTTCACCTCACCAGCTTCATTAATCTTCCATAGGCGTCTATAAAGGAGCCTGTGTGGAGAATGAAGAGGTTGTTTGAATCCAATGCATGCCAGGGGCCAAATGGTAAGTCAGAGTAAGAGGAAACTCAGGTTGGCACGCCGATTCCATGCCAGCCACTGCCAATACAAGCTATCAGGCCACATAGACAAGCCCCTTGACAAACTGCTCCATACTGCCAGAGTATCTCCAGACTGCCAAGTCTTATGGCAAACTGAGGATAGCTTAATGGAAACCATGGATTAAAACTGCGTCTCTGTGTTTGTCTTTCTCCATTTATAAATTTTATGTGATCGTGATATATGAAATCCCATATAATTTAGCCCAAGTGTCAGCAACACACCTTTTAGAACCATCCGAAGTTCACATATGTAAAAAGTTTTTTCAGTGTTTTTACCATGGAAAATAGGTGTTTTCCTTGTGTTTTACAGCCATGTCATTAATTATGTTACAATGTTAGCATTCTTCCCTTGATATTGTTACATAATCTATTAATAATTTATTTCACATTTCATGTTGCACACTCTTAATTTGTAATTCATCATATTAGTTTCCAAAATCACTTAAAATGTCAGGTACCTCAGTTGTCCGCTAAGTACTGAAAGTGAAACGTTTATTGTTCATCTGTAGCAATGCAAACACAGTCTTGTAATGTAATGTATTTTAATGTAAGAACAGTATAGTCGCCTCATTTTAATTTATCATTCATACTATGGGGAAATTATAACCTCAACAATGACAGTGATGCGGCATTTGATTGCATTATTTCTATGTTATGTACCGTATGTCTCACACAAAGAGTTTGTCAAAGCAAACCGAGCAGTATGGCTTCCCCTTCTGCTCCTTGAAGATGCCTTGGCTGAGCTGCCGCAGACAGAAGGCACACACAAAGTGCTCGGGGTGAAACTTGCGTTCCAGAGCAGACATGCAGCGGCCCGTGATGGGCTCACCACAGCCACCGCACAGAGTGCCCTGCCGGGAGTGGAAGTGCTGTGAGCAGAGGGGTCGACCATCCAACTCCATGAAACAGCCTCCGATGAAGGGCTTCAGACAGTCCTGGATATGAGAACAGAAGAGAGACATAGGGAAAGTGATGTGGGAAAAGATGGAAGAGAGGAGGATAAAGAGAGACAAAAAAAAAACGGTTAGAGACGGCAACATGGTGGAAGGATAATAGTGTAAAATCTACACAAGAATGTTTGCTTTATGGGAATAAATTTATGTGCAAGTAGAGACTGTTTCCAAAACTTGACCCTTCATGATGTGTTCAAGGACATTACATATTTGAAGGTTGGCTGCAGAAAAGGCATGAGTTATCTCAAGTGACCTTGCTTCTAAATCAAACATATAAGATGAGCAAAAAGGGAACATGGATGTCATGACAAGGATAATGTGAATTTTATAGCTTTATGCATTCAGTGGCTGCTGTTTGGCAGCTGACTCTGAAATGTTGGATGCCATGGTTGACTAATAACGGAAACTTTGAATGTGATTTCATATAAATCAAACCCTGCTCACAACTGTATTACCATGCAATGATAATATAACTTTTACAAAATGCGAAGTTAATCTTCACTGTGATGGATTAACCTCTGTAATTTCATAATCTGCAGAGACGAATGAAAACCAAAGGTTACCTGGAAGTTATCTATAACCCTGTGTCATGCTCTGTGAAATGGTCAGCTGTAATGCAAAGTATAGCTACAAAATCTGCAAAATCACTGACATCGACCATTAATATGTAATGAAGGAAAAGCCAAAACGGTTACAGCTGTGTTTCTGTTAACAATCCATTAACAAGACTAAAAGTCCACAGCCACGCTATTGGCTCTGTGAGGCTATACTTAAGATAAATGCTCACATCAGCATACATACATACATATTGTACATACATACATACAGTGATAATGCTAGCATGTTGATGTTTCGCAGGTAGAATGTTCACCATGTTCACATTGTTGACTTAGCATGAAAACATTTGATAATTGGCCTTAAACTCACAGTGTAACTGAGGTATTGGAGAAAAAGACATTTTGACCAGATGATGGCCCTAAATGAAAAGTCAGAAGATCAATTCATCCACTGGGGGACCATGAATGTGTGCATCAAATTTCACAGCAAACCGTCTAATAGTTGTCGCAATATTTCAATGAAGAATTAAAAAGTCGACCCCACCATGAGGTCGAGGTACTGGAGGAGAAGTCAGAGGATCACCAAAGTCAGTAAAAAGACTGTGAATATCTGTACATAATGTCATAGCAATTCTTCTAATAGTTGTTGAGATATTTCAGTCCGGACCATAGTGGCGGATTGACCGACAGACCGACACGGCCATCCCTAGAGCTATGGTGCTAGCATGGCTAAAAAAGGCCTTAAAAGGACTGGTAGCTTTGCATGTTTTACCCCTTTCACTGTAAACTGTATAAACTGAATTTGATGCTACTGCTTATCACCATCATAATCCGAGGCATATTATAGTTTTGTGGTGGACCGACCAACTGACTGCTAGACCAACATTGTCACCCCTAGAGCCAAGCCGCTAACATGGCTAAAAACTGTTAAAACTTGTAACCTCTGCGTCATCCATTCTAATCATGGAACATGCAACTTGTTGGGTGTTATCCCTACATGCACTAAATGGGTCTGTACAGAATGGATGCTGTAATTTGGTCATGTGGTTGATTATAGACATTTGTCTTGGCAGTCATTTTCACTCGTCATAGCAGTAAAAGCACAGGTGTAACTCTTAACATTAGCGATGGCTCTGTCCCATTTATATGTGCCAGTAAGCCATGACAGTCCGCCAGCATGCACAACACCGGGCCCTGGCACAGGGACACCTGAATGGAACAGTCCATTAATGACGTCTGTGTTTAACAAGTCAAAATGTCCACTGTGAGAAAGGTCTGTTTTGCTCAGTGTTGGTGACAGCTGTTTCTTATAAACTATACTGAAGATATTTTTGATGATTTAGAACATCACACAGACTACAGTAAAATCAAAATGGTTTAGATTCACAAGTCTCTCTAATAATTATCAGCTGACTTTTGATGAAAACACCACCACAGTCTGAAAAAACGCTCAGCAATGACTATGCTTCCAGAGGAACCTCAACTTTTGGGGGGTGTTGTAGTTTTGTAGAAACATTTCATAGTATGGAAATCTCTCTGTTGACAAGACTAGGCTGTGCTGGTGAGAGTGGACAGAGAGCTCAGAGGTGCTATGTTTTATGAACTACCTCATTTATTTTTAGTAGGAGGTTGATTAAAAAGACTCGGCCACATTTGAGTGTCCACTTCATCCTCTTTATGGAGTGTTTGACCTCCTGCCCTCTGGACTTAGATTTAGGTCACCAAGGGCCAGGTAAAATCTGACTTTCCTGATAATGACTGCTCCATATAAAACAATGTTTAGGTTCTGTGCTAATGGTGAGTTGCTGATTGTGATGATGCTGATATAACTGCAGTAATGATTGGGTTAGGTAGTCAGAGTTGTATGTATTCCATGCTTTATGTGATGCTGTTAATCTTAATTGTATTTATGTAATTTTGAGTGGTGGGTTTTAAGAGCAATTTTTATTATCTTTCTATTTTATGTATATCATGTTCAGGTTTATGAACAGTGTATTTTCAGTCAGGAATGATTATCTTTAGGGACCATAACATATGAAAAGTTGAAGCTTATGCCTCATGTCAGAATATCTCTACTGAGAGCATTTTGTGTTGAACAATTGCTCATAGCTGAGTAAAGCAGAAGTGGAGCTGCACACTGAACCGTTTTTGACCAGATGCTGCTTACAGAAGTAGGTTTGAAGAGAATGTAAAAGATACCCACACTGAGGAATATGGTTTCCTTGATTTATTTGCATCATTTCAACCGCAACGTATTCATCAGGCATAAGGTTTTCATCAGCCTTGTGGTCAAAATGTTGCAAATAAAGCAAATGTGTGGGTATCTTTCTCATTTATTCCCGGGCTTGTGTGTGAGCCAGAGCCGTGTGTGTGGTCTGAGGTAAAAGGCTCACTGCGCAGACGAAGCACTCTGAATGCCAGGTGCCATTGGCTGCAGTCAGGTAGTTCTCCCTCACTGACTCCCCACAGCCTGCGCACTTGGGAGCAAAGAGGTGGTAGAAGTCCTTGGAACAATATGGCTTCCCGTCCTTTTCTAAAAAACCTGGGACAGGTATAAGACACATAAGATTCTTGAGTTATAAGGGATAAAATTGTTTCCAACTGTTTGCCGAAGAAGTTGTGGTTCCAGTGAAGAGAAATGAGCGCGCAAGCCTCTCACCTTCAGGTCCAAACAGGCCTCCACAGTGTGTACAGAAGAAGTGCTCGGGGTGCCAGGTCTGGTCCAGAGCTGTCAGGATGTTCTGTTAAACCAGCCAGACAGAGAAATATTACATCATGCTTTTACTTCCCTTAAGGATTAGTAACGTTTGTCTCATCTCACATGTTCAAATGTGAGGAAGCACAAAAATGTGGGTTGTGAACCACATAAAGTAAATCATAGGAGAAGTTGCATTAGTTTCTGATAAATGACTTTGGTCTGCAGCATAAGCCCAGACTGAAGAATCCCAATATGGTTTTGTGCTTTATTTATTAAGATGACATGTGGGATACGTCTAGAAAATGAACTACATACTACTGTATGTCATCATCCAATCTTCAAAAGATTATTGTGTAAATAAATGGATGTAATATATGACAGAACAAATTAGAGTATGAATCAGAAAACAAAGGCAAGTGTGTGCTTTAAGTATGTGATAGTGGAGTTCTAAATAGTTAGAAAAATGATCTGTTTTTACATCATCAACACACAGTAAACAAAAAAGAGCACTTAGTTTTCACACCTGCACAATGGGCCCCTTGCAGTAGGCACAACGAGGAGAGAAGAGCTCACGGTAGTCCTTGTCACAGTACGGCCGTCCGTCTCTCTCAAAGAAGCCTATGGTGCTCAGCTCCGTCTTACACGCCGCACACACAAAGTGTTCTGGGTGCCACACTTCACCCAGAGCTGTGATCATCTACAGAATAGGGAAAAAATGAAGTGCAGGGAGAACAAGAAGAGGTTTCTATCTGTTTCATCTGTTTGAATTAGCACAACTTTTTTTGGTCCTGATTTTTTGTTCATTCTAAAAATCTACAATACACTGATTTCAATGCACGCCCATTTGTTTGTGTGACTTATTGTACCTTTCCCACAATGCATTTGTTGCAGGAAGCACAGTGGCCCTTGGCCGTGGTGCGTACACCAATCTTCTCCAAGTCAGAGCTCAGCCCTCCCAGCAGTTCATCTATTGCATCTGTTTTCTTGCTCGTGGTGGAGGCTGAATCTGAAGCTGCTGTGCTGCTGCTGCTCTCCTTGTTATCCTGTTGCCCACCTTCTGTTTTCTTTTTCACAGACTGTTTCTGTGTAAGTGGTGGTGGGGTTGTGGAAGACACTGGATCCTAAATGATGATACAAATAAGCATAAATATCTATTGTTTTTAATTATATATTTGATTCATGTATTTTTTTGAGGTCAGTGCTTAACAAAGCTCCTATACTGAAAGTCTATTACTTGAGGCTGTGCAGTGTTGACTTTAATACAATGCTGCCCTCTGTTGTTAAACCTGGTTAATTTCACTCATGTTTGGAAAGTTTCTTCACTTCATATCCACTGTTCTCTCTTACTATATTCATCACTAGTTTATATGGGCTAAAAAGAAAAACTATATGCTGCGAATTATTCTTGAACATGCTGAAATAGAGGAATATTCATAATTTTCAGTCATTGCTGATTGCATACATGCATTTGCAGACACTGTACTGACCCCTTGTCCCAGACCCATCAGATCCTGCAAGATGGAGTCCAGATCCTTAGTGGGTGAGCTGGAGTTCGGGGAAGCTGCCACAGGAGCTGGCAGATCACTAAAAGCCAGAGAGGAGCGAATTAGAAAGCATAATATGCCCAATTCTCAAATGAACCTCCAAGAACACTAGCTACCCCACAATTACTGTACAAGCTCATATTGAGGGAAAACTGTGTCTCTGAACATAATCTGAGGTCTGAGGAGTCTGTAGGAAAACCCAAAAAGCAGTACAAATAATACAAATCTACACAAAAACCATACAGAGATTTGCATAGGGTAATACTTCTGATCTGATGTCATTTGCAATATTTCTGGGGTGAGATCTGTCAAAAAATTAAATTAACTTTAATTTAGACTAAGTACTAAGTCAGTAAGATCGCTGTGTACATTAAGAAGTTTTAAAAGTGGAAGACTTTATAATAATAACACACTGTGCAATGAATTTCAAGTAATTTCCTGTTTCCTCTACATAGTTTACACAATGATAATGTGAATCAGGGGTCAACAGGAGCCTCAAGCTGGTGCTTCACCTGTAGACATTTGAGCAGACGGAGCCTTTTCCTTTCTTGGTAAGTCCAGCATAAACGTTACCTGGCTCCTGTGGACACACAACCAAAATATACTGTGTTTGACAAGATTACAAGTTAATCAGATCATATGATTTTTTATTTTTTATAATTAAGGTAGTTATGGAACAGTGTAAGTTTGTCATTTTTGTGGCTTTGTCTTCACCTCTCTGTGAGCTGGATCACTGCCCCTGTTCTCATCGACACTCTCTGAACCTGCTGAAGTCAGGGCCAGCTCCTCCAACAGCAAATCTGTGGCAGGATACAGGCCATAAATCTTCTAACCACACATATAAACATAAATACACATGCAGACATGCATACATATACAGAATTCACACAACACAACCACTAAGACTGTACTTTCTGAGTGTTTACTGTTACACTAGAGGATGTGTATCATATGTACTTGTGAAGTGAGATAGAGTGCACTTCGATGTGCAGATCAAGGTGCTGGCGAATCAGTTTGAGGTAGCTTCATGCAAGTCAGCTTCCTCAGGAAGTGAAGGGGCGGAAGTGAAACTTGTAATAATGTTGCAAGACTCTGGTGACAAATATTACATCAAATTCAACTCTCTCCTCACACAGTGTAGTCTTAGATGAAACATCCAAGAAAATGGGAAGATATTTGTATGAACAAAGTCTGTGTGGGGAAGTAGACACCATGGCAATTGAAAAGAAAAGAATAATTGTTCAGCTTTTAGCACCACTGATCAGTCTATGTCCTCCCTTGTTGTCTTATCTCAGAAAAATCTGCCCACCCCCTCATTTATTTTCAGAACATAGTGAAGTTAAATCAGAGTATCTCTTTTTGAAAGAGTTCTGGCTAAAATGGCAGCAGAGTTTACAAACAATAAAGAGAACAATTGAAATGACAGTGCAAAACAGAAATAAGACACAGTAGCAATAGGAGTTATTCAAATAATTACAAACTGAACTGCATTTAAAAGTACAGCATACTGTGTACTTGTTTACTGTACTTGGTGTCACAGAATATGTACTGTAAAGCACTGTCATCTTATTCTACGATCAATTCTTCTTTTCACTTCTCTTGTCTACATCCATTTAAATCATAGCACCTTGCACTTAATGTTTTAGAATTATAATAATCCTTCCATATCTAAGAATTAACAATCTGTCCATCGATCAATTTCAGGATGATCAGCAGTGTAAAAAATGACAGACAGTTGTCTTACCGAGCTCGTCCATGTTGTCTCCTGCTCTCACTACTTGAGTGGGAGTGTGTGTTTTTGCAGCTGGTTAGTTACTACGGTAACCAGCCCAATTTCTCATATAGTCAAAACCGTCACTTCCTATGACAAAGGTCTGCTTTCATTTGTTACTGAATAAAGACCTAATCATACTTAATATGAGAGGAAACCAAGAACTGTTTCTGAACAGTGTAGGTGTGATACTAACTGAGAAACCAACTGACTTTTGTGCTCAGTTGTTGAGAGTGTCAAAGATACAAGCTTTTATGTATGTGACAAATGTATATAATATGTATATTTATGTATATGACAGTATGTTAATACTCCCGGCATTGGAAATACCATCTCCACGTCTGATTACTGTGGGTGTTTGTGAGGCAAGGTGTTTATTTGTAAATTTTCAAACACAGTGGCACTTTATAGTTCTTTACATAAATCAAGATTAAGATTGAGGCAAGCACTTGCAGACACTGTACTGACCCCTTGTCCCTCACCCATCAGATTCTGCAAGATGGAGTCCAGCTCCTTAGTGGGTGAGTTGGGGTTCGGGGAAGCTGCCACGGTCATTTGCAATATTTCTGGGGTGAGAGTTGTGCGTGTTTGTAAGGCAAAGTGTTTATTTGTACATTTTCAAACACAGTGGCACTTCAAAGTTCTTTACATAAGCCAAAGAAATTAATAAAAATAAAATAAAAATAGACAAAAAGTAGACAAAATACAATTTCAGTGCTCTCTCAGTGTCTCTTCGCCAGCTTCACACACAACTGATAATAAATAATCAATTTATCAGTATTTATTAATAACATTTTAATGATAACTTCATCAATACACACATAAAACACAAACAAAACAATACAAAATAAAATGTAGCAGTGTGTGTGAGAGATTTGACATTTCCAGGTAGCTTCAACTCTTATATGAGTGTATACAGTAATTCAATTATATGATCTAGAGTGTAGTAAGAACGTTTACACAGAGGCCATGTACCACAGCCCCATTTACAAAAGCAGATAAACCATGAGAGAAATAGTGTTTACATGTCATGAAGCCAGAAACAATCAGGACAAACATAAATAGCTTCCTAACTTTGTCATACTGATGACCCCAACAGACACACATAATGGACCACAAACTCTCATTTCCCACGAGCGAGGCTGCACAGAGTGCAAGTAGAGTGAGAGTGTTTTTCAGACAGTTCCTATATTCCTTTAGTCACCATATGGTCACCTCTCCGCGCATACCTGCGTTATCTCGCACCACTTTGGTTGCAACCATCAGCTTTCACAGCAGGGGTGTAGTGCTTTTGTACGATTTTAAAACGCACATTTAAGCCGATTAATGTAATATTTTATGCTTAAGTTATATGATTTTTTTTTAAATAATAAAACCAATTTCCCAAACTTTAAGCAAATAAGCCGCAGTGAGTCATTTCTAATATTTTTCAAAGTAACATTGTCCCCTGCTCTGTGGTTTCGGCTTTTACCGGAAGAGTCCGTGTTTACAGCGCAGCTTTCGCTCCACGTTAGCATCGTTGATTTGACAAGAAGTGACCAGGGCTTCATCTCGTGCTTTTGTAACCAACACTTTGATAATTTTGTAAAATTACGCAGTTTTATGCCACACCGCGATTAGCATGACTGTTTGGAGGCGGAAGTGCTGCCGACAAGCATAGCAATGACAAGCTGGCTAACGTAGCGCCGAGGTTAGCCAGCTAGGCAACTGACAACACTAGCTAGCTAACTTATCTCATAGCAGCGGTACACCCAATACAGTGAAACAGGTATCAGTATGTCAACTTCACCCTGTAACAAGCGTTTATATGTGCATGTTTTAACGACTGACAACTTCGCATTGCCACATATTACGTCTGGCTTGCATGTTTGACGTCCCTCTGTCCCCCACATCGCCCTCCAGGTCCAGGGACGAGCGCGGCCATGGGTGCGGAGAGCAGCGCTGTGCGGAGCTGCACCCTGGAGGAGCCACTCCTGACCCTGCCCTCCGGACTCACCATGCACTTGGCGATGCTCCAGGATGGAAAGCCTGCTTCCGTGTTTGTTCACAAGCGGGGCAATGAGGACAAAGTCAACAAAGCTGCCAAGGTAGTTACACTGAAGCATCCTGGTAGGATATCACACTGGCCGTGGCTGCCTTACAGTAGCAGTGGTTGTTGTTTAATGTCTTGCACATACAAGTGCCCAGCCCACGTGGACTTATAAGACACCAAAATACCCTTGCAGTAGTGAATCTTTAACATTACATTGCAAACAAAGAACTTTATCTCCTCTTCCAATCTGCCTCAAAAGGTTCCCTTCCTAAAACACATTTTTAGTCTTTCATGTATGTGTATGTGTATATATATATATATATATATATATATATATATATATATATATATCTTGGAGTCAAATGTTGGATAATTGGACTGCAGCATCGTCATTCTGCTCACTCAGGAGACCCACCACCAAATTTGCTAGCATCATCATGAATTTAATAAGTATTTCCACAGACAGGTAAAGGACTTCACTCTTCTATAGAACCAATGGCAGCAAAAGATGTCTTTATGCTTTCCATTGATAGCAGTCTGTATTTGATTTAAGTTGCTTACGTTTTTGGCACTCAGGCTGCATAATCAGTTCCTAGTCATGGATTTTCCATCTGCTGCATGACATTCACTTTTTATAGGAAATAAAGCAATGCTTTCATTTTCTGCAGCACCTGAAGACCTTGAGGCACCCATGTCTGCTGCGCTTCCTGTCCTGCTCAGTGCAGGACGGCGGCATCCACCTGGTGACGGAGCGTGTGCAGCCCCTGGAGCTGCTGCTGGACAGCCTCTCCCCAGAGGAAATCTGCGCAGGCATCTACGACCTCCTGCAGGCGCTTGTCTTTCTGCACGAGAGGGTGAGCAAAACAGAAGCGTGGAGGAGTTGCTCTGGATGCAAGTGGGCATGCACAGTTTTCTTAACGCATGTGGTTAATGAATGAGAGAAAGAAAAACAAGTTGGCCTGAAGGCATCATTATAAAAAATATAAAAAGTAACTACTTGAGGTGCCGTTTCATGTTTCACAGTAGTCATAGGCCGTTTGGTGTCTGTCTGTCCTTTTGTCCGTGTTAAACAGGCATGGATAAGTTCCTAACCTGTCCTTCTTAAACTTCAGGGCAAATCAAGCCACAACAACGTCTGCATTTCATCTGTATTTGTCAGTGAAGATGGTCATTGGAAACTGGGAGGGATGGAGACTGTCTGCAAGTTCTCTGAAGCAACGCCTGAGGTAGGAGATTAAATAATAGGCAGAATGTTGCCAAGATTGGGTGTGTGCTTTTATTTGGTTCCTCCAAAAATTAAAAGCACTTAGGCCAGACATTTGAAGACTCACTAAACCAGTTTTATGTTTTGCTTGCCAATTTTCTTCAACTCCTCAGTTTCTCACGAGCATTCAGAATGTGAGAGAGGCCAGCTGCATTCCTCCAGAAGAGCTGGTAAGCAGATTAAACGTCATGACGGAAAAATGGAAGAACTTGCCATTTTTGTTAACAAGTTCTCATGAAACGTGTTGTTGACAGGTTGAGGGCTTTAAAATGCTTCCGGATAAAAATGCTCACTCCCGGGACTGTTACTCTTTTGGAATGATGATGGAGACCCTCATCTCTCTCCTTAACGGCTATGGTGAGTAGAGTAATGGCTTTGTAATGTATACAGCCATGTTTACTAATGACCTCAACCGTAATGTTGCATCTTCTCAAATGTTGTCAGTATTTACAGGTACCTTCTCTTACACTTGTTCATCCTTCTCCTTCCTCTGTTGTTTCCAGTGTCACAGGAGCTGTCTGACAGTCTGACGAAGACTCTGCAGGCGGGCCTGCTGAACTCTGACCCCTTGTCTCGACCTCCACTCAGCTCCCTGCTGACTCATGATGTTTTCAGGTTAGTGTGGTTATGTTTGCTTTTGCGGTGATCAGTATATACTGAAAGTGATTTGTTTTCAAACACACTATGTATTTTTCTATTAATAGGAATGACTTTCTGGAAGTGATGAATTTTCTGAAGAGCTTGACCTTGAAGACGGAAGAAGAAAAGAATGAATTCTTTAAGTGAGAAATGAAGATGATCTTGATTTACATATGGCAGTCCACACTTTTAGACTTTTAGTCATATATAATTGTATTATTTTTGTGTAACACTGTTTTATAGTGTGGGTAGATGATAACCACAATTGGGAAGTTAAAATAGTGTTCCTTATACATTCCCCGAATTAAATGATGTATAATTTTAAGTACACCTTATTTTGCCAAGGATCCCCTTAACATGCTCATTGTGTGTTTGTTTGTGTAGGTTTCTTCTAGACCGGGTCCAGAGTCTCCCTGAAGAGCTGATAGCTGCACGCCTTGTATCCAAACTCCTCAACTCACTTGTTTTTGCAGAACCCATAGCTGTCAGAAGCTTCCTGCCTCATCTTCTAAGGCCAAAGAAGGGTAAGATGGATCTCTTGCTGCTAATAATAACCCAGATCAGAGAGAAAGAAGCATACTGTAGCTGTCAGGCATAACTGTTGTGTGAAAGTGTAAGTGGTTGTTGCTCATGCTCCTCTTCTTTATTTCGTCTGTGCGGACAGATCCCAGTGGCGGTGGTAGCGGTGAAGAATGCCTGCTGTCTGTCTCCCTTTACCGTAAACACGTGATTCCTCAGCTGCTCAAGCTCTTCAAGGTCAACGAGGAACACGTCCGGATCGTGTTGCTGGCTCACATCCACATCTACGCGGAGTTCTTCTCCCACGATGAACTCAAAAACCAGATCCTACCTCAGGTGGAGTGTTGACATAGTACCAGAATTTTTAACTTTGATATCAATAGTGAAGACAAAGTTAAGTTTAAAGGAGTAGTCTGACATTGTGGGAACTATGCTTATTGGCTTTTTCACTGAGA
>NTHP01000025.1:307088-330250 GCA_003416845.1 Oplegnathus fasciatus
GACGCAAAATAATGCCCGTCACACACCACGCCACCTCACGCTGCACCACCCACCACCACAAATAAATTCTCAACCTGTGGGAAACACTATATTGTACAATCAACCTGCTCTTTAGCAGCAAAGTGTAAAAAAAAAAATACCAGTTTAAAACCAAATCAGAGTGAGCAAACTATTTATGGATTGGTGAGGGTTAAAAAAAAAAAGAAAGTGTAACATTTGGTCGTCACTAATCTTACTTTACCTCTATTCCTTAGCTTCGCCTGTCCATATAGTTGGAGACTCCCACCCTCAGATGGCCCAGCCTTCGAAAGTCTTAAATTTGTTCCCCAGACCGTCAGGGACTGAAGGCCAGGTCCTTGATCACATGGGTATCTTAGCAGGTAGCAGGGAAGATCCAAAAAGTTACCCTCTGGCACCAAAGTCAGGTATGACCCCCCCCCCTCCATACTAATCATTTTACTTCACTTTAGTTCACTTCACTTCAGTTTGGCGTTCTTGTGCCTGAAGCTCAGTCTGTCTGTTTTTTGACATGTTTCAGATGTCAGTAGGCCGATGTCTCTACCTTTGAATGGCTTTCGTCAGAACAGTGAGATGGAGCCACTGTCATACAGCCCAGAGCAGGCTGACAGACTAGAAGGCCCAGTGGAAGACTGGCCTGACTGGAGCGACCCTGAAGAGAGTGAGAAGAGAGATGGACAGTCAGTCCGGATCCACATTCAGGCCACAGAGAGAGAAGATCCAGTCAGCAACAGACTGCCACTCTCACACCAGAACATGGAAGAGGAGCCGTGGGACGACTTTGAGGACACTGAACCTACCTCAGATCTCTCCCCTACGGCTCCTTTATCAGACCCAGTTATACTCACACCACCCAGAAGGGGCGCAACTACACCTGTAAAGCATGCTCCTGAAGTGCCGAGACTGGGTTCTTCCAAACCGCTCAAATTGACTTCAGCAGTGCGACAATCCACACAGAGCAAGACCACTTCCTCGTGGGATGATGGCTGGGCTCAAGAAGAGAGAGACTCAGAGAAATCACACAACCCATTAAACCCCAAGACCAAACCTACAGTGCCACAAAAGAATGGTGGGATAGGAGGTCTAGGGGAGGAGTTCACCATTAAGGTGAAGAAAAAGGTAGAGCAAGACCCAGAGCTAGATTTGTTTGCAGACATGGTGCCGGACATCAAACTGTCCTCTCCAGCTCTGCTGCCACTGGACGAGAGCAGCGTGAGTGATGCTGGACAGTCAACAGCCTCTTCAGAAAACACTAAATCTCTGCAGGTTGACCCATCCATCGATACTACAACTCTCACTGCCAAGTTCGCAGCTGCCGACCTGACTGAGGTGAGTGTGTAGGGAGGTGGGTTGTTTTTTGTTTTGTTTTTTCCAAATTTCATTTCCCGGGATTTTGACTGGATCTAGTTTCTAAGGTGGAAGTACTTTTTAGGCTTTCACAGGAATCTTTACAAACAGCATAAGGACCATTAGAACCAGAACTGCAAAAACGCAGACTGAAACACATTAGATATGTGGTTCCTTACCTTTTTTTCATTGTGATCCTTCAGTATGAAGCAATGTCTGCTTGCAACCCCTTATCACAGGGTGCATGTTTATCAGTTGTGGGAGACTCAAATTGCAATGTTTTCATCTCAGACCATTTAATAGTTTTTAGAGGCCCGAAAAAATAAGGATGAACACAGAATTAGAAAAATAGTCCAAATTTTGCATAGTAGAATGTGCTAGTAAATATACTTTTGTTTTGTTTTTACAACCTACATTTGTGTAACAAGACTGGAAGCCGTTTCAAGTGTGTTATGTCAAAGGGGACCTGAATAAATACATTAGAAATACAAATGCAGTGAGTTTATACTCGTCTATGTAATCCATGTTTATGTTAATGATTGCATAGGCATCTATGAGAGCGAATTTCTCTCCATTTACAAACTAACCTCTCAGTGAGTCATTTTTTTTTTCTTTTTCTCTCACAGACTGAAACAGATGGCTGGGGAGATGGAGATGACCTGAACTGGGAGGATGAGAGTGCCTGGTGATGAAGTTTGATCCGTCTGCTTCATCTGAAGCAAAAGACTTGACCACTGGAAAACTTAAGTCCTCAACATGCACCACCTCTGGAAGCACCATTTCAGACAGCCTGTAAGCTGAAAGTTGAAACTCCAGTTCTCATTTAACAGCATGATGCAGTAAGAATGATAATGACAGGCGGAGACTTTTTATATCCTATTCTGTTGGTTCCCGGACATTTATTATCAGCCTGTTTATAAAATAACTTGTTTTTGAACTGGAAGGATTGGAAGCCTGTCAGATGGTGATGGACTTGGACAAATGAAGCCATTCTTAATTTTTTGCCAACTGATACTAGTCGCCTCGAGATGAATGAGGATCTTAATCAGAGGTGAATGTCATCCTGTTTTGTTCTGCTTCTTTTTTTTTTTTTTAAATGTGCCAACTTCACTACTGGCATGAAGATCAAGGGACACTTTTAGGCAAGACACAACTTGTCCAAAATGTGTCAGGTTTGATTTACAGAAGGTTTGCACTTTGAATGAATGTGAAATAGAAATTACATAATTTATTAGTAGCTTTTGGTTGCTGGTGAAGTAAAGATTTTACTGTATCAAATATGACCCTGTTCTGTTTTATAAGATATGTTAGATTTGCTTTTTATAAAAGTAATTGCAGTTATTTAGGACTACTGACAGCAAGGACTTACTTGGGCTTTGATAAAACAAGCCCACAGAAAAAGCCTCTACACAATATCGGTACTCAACACAGGAATTTCTCACGGCACAATTTTGATAATTAGCAAGGACACCTGTTTGACTTACTGCTAAATAAAAACAAATGAGAAATGCTTTGTATTCAAACAAGTTTAATAAACGATAATATCAATCAAGACTGACCACAGACAGGTTTAAAAATTGAAGAGAAATTTTTCAGCAGCAGCAGCAGCGACGGGTATAGACTTTCACAGGCCCAGATTGTAAATTAAATAGTTTTTCTATACATGGAGTAAATAATCTGGGGGTAGAAAAACAAACCAGAGCAGTTAGATTGTGTGTCTGGCTGTACTGATGTGGTTTATGAGGGTCTGCAGCTCCTGCAGTCTGGATTCCAGCCACTGTGGAGGTGGTGCAGTAGTGTTGGCTTTACCCTTGGTGAGCGCCTGAAGGGCTTTCAAAGCACTCTCAGCTGTCTGGATGTAGCGGCCATACTCCTCCTCTGCACTGGTCTCCTGCCGAGCTCTCTTTGGGCATGGCTGAGAGGGAGGAAAAATGACAGGGAAAATAGCTTTTCATGAATTCAATTCAGACTCACACAACATGATTGAATTTTACATCAGACGAGGCAGAGGTCTTGCATGTACAAATGAGATTTTGACTTGCTGAGCAGGACTTTACGTAGTAGTTTTTACTGAAAAATATTTTGCTAAATAAATGTACTATTTTACAGTGCTCGTGTTATTACTAAGGGAAGTTTAGACTGAGCTACTTGAAATATTAAATATTAGGATTGTAAACATGTAAATCTCACCAATTGATATATTCATAAAAAAATATAACTGGACAATAGAAACCGCCGGAAGTGGAGTTCCCACCAAAAGGTCAGTGCAAATGTCAACCCCACTGGAAACCATGATGTCCCCAGTTTATTTCTGGCCAGGGACTTCAATCACACATCATCTCTCTCTCTCTCTTTTCAAGTGTTTTCTGTCAATTGTTAAATAAAATAATATCAAAAATAATCATCATTAATAATAGCCACTACCTCCTAGTGTACAGAGGGTACATGTACACTAGGAGATAGTGTCGTATTGACCAGTTGCTACTCAGAGTGACATGGGACAGTATAAATGTGAAGCAACTCTGTGCATGAGCATGCATATTCAGGAAGGCTGTGAGTGAAGCCATAATTTAACCACTAACCTCTGAATCTGCAACAGTGTCAGCAGCCATTTTGTCGGAAGCATTTTCTTTGTTGTTCTCCAGCCTCTCATTGTGTTGCTCAATAACTGCCGTCTCCAGCTTGAGCCTCTGTAGCCGTGACTCCACACCTTCCTGTGCATTCACAGTCTACAACAAAACACAGACTTGTTAAATCCATGTGTTTTATTGGAGGTTGATCATCGCACTATGTTGGCATCCCTTACCTTGCTAAGATAGTTCACCACCTTCGTCTTGGTATCTTCGTCACACAAACTCTGGGAAATGACCTCTTCATGGTTTGTAATCTTTAAACACCAAAATGACACATTAGGTCTATGACAAGGCTTAAACAGTATAGAGGATTACATCTGAAACTTTAGTAACAGCTATTGAGTTCCTGCTCTACCTCTGCAAAGTGAGAAAAGGCCTCCAGGGCGTGCTGATGTAGCAGCCAGGACCTGTCTGACAACAGGACTCCAAACAGGCTACTCAGCCTCGGCAGTATTTGGTTCTGTGAGATAAAAAAAAGTTGGTGTGAAAGAGAAAATATGACAATATATTTACATTGTAAACTTGATTGTTTTTTTTTCATATAATCGATTATTCCTTTAGTCTATCAGATGTCAAAAATAATGAATATCTGGCAGGTAAAAGATGTTAAAGAGTGTCTTCCAATTAAAAGGTAAGATTACCTGGCTCTCAGGAGGGACAAAGATCTTCCCCAGGGAGGAGAGGAACTCCAGAGCAGCCAGCAGCAGCTGATCTGCACACTCCTGAGACAGCACAGTGTCCACACACAACAGAGCCTGGGACACACAACAGTCAGCAGAATTATTCTCCATTCTTCGACTGTTTAATGTGAACTGTGAAAACAGCATACCTGAAGAATGACTTGATGTTCAATGTTTTTCACTAGATTGGCTGATATTGACAGCAGCAGCTGCAGAGTACACTGGAGCACAGGGTGGGTCTGCACCTGGAGTGTGACAGATTACAGGGATAATAGTCATGCATTTACACTGCTGTGCAGGTGTGTGTGTGAGCGTGCATGTGTGCATGTGCATGTGTGCATTTGGATCTCACCTGGTCTGGACTCATTCGTAACCAGAGCTGTGTGATTATCCTCATTGTAGACAACACGCACTGTTCCTCGGGAGATGACTGCCCCCTAACTACCACTAGGAGGGATAACAGCACCACATTCTGGACACAGGAGGGGCTTTGTAAATACTACATTTGTGATTAATTTCCCCATTTCAAATTTCCCCACCCTGCTTCCTTGCATTGTTTTCTTGGCTGGATTTAATCATTCCGGCAAAAGTTTGACTGATATCAGCTGGACAAAATGACTGCAACACCCCGAATTAAAAGACTGTTTTTACAACAATTATTGAGGGTGGCGGAAAGGACAGATCATTTATGTGCCATGAAGACTAAATCAAGAACTTTCCACAATGCGTCATGGTCTGTACCAGATGGTATTCTGTCAAACCTTATCCATTTAGTAATTGTTGTTTAAATATGCATGAAGAGTGACAAGTCCTAAAAGGTGAGGAAAAATACACAATGTGATAAAACATAACAACAAACTGATGATTCAGTGCAATACAGATCAAGTATTTTGCTGTCAAGAGTTAAAACCTTGTAAAAACATCTGTGCAACATCAAATGGATGAGAAAGTGGTCTCACCCGCAGTGCTGTTTGACAAAAGTTTGGCTCTCACTTCAATAGACATTTCACCGACCAACAAAGGACAGAGGTCACTAATAACAATCTTATCTGTGGGAACATGCTTATCTTCCACTTGTTGGGGTCATCTGTCATGTATCCACTCTCTCTTGAGTGCTCAAGGATAGAAGCTATGCAGCAGCCTTGCCCTTGATGTCTGTACTGCCCCTCTTCTCTCCATGTATTCAGTATCACAGAAACTACATTTTCCTTATTACCTTCAATAAAATGGAACGCCATTTACCCTTGTCTCACAATCTGAAATAACATCTATGCAAAGTTTACAAGAATGAGTATGAGATCTTTTTCACTTAGAAATTTTGGAATTTTCTTGTTTTGTCTTTGTACAGTCATGGCATCTTCACTTGAGCACAAAACAGACATTAACCCACCACTCATTCATGTTAGGTGGGGGTAAAAATAGACAAGACCGTCCTCCACAGTGACATTGTTGTGCTCACCACTTTGTCCACTTGTCCAAGTTTGTGCCCTCCATTCTGCCAGTCGGTCAGAACTTTTTGAGTAAGGCCAATGATGTCTGTCTCTACACGGTGACGGACATCATGTGAAAGAGCTCTGAGGAGGACATGTCGCCACACTGGAAGGTTTTCCACCTCAGAGGGCGGGAAACGCGCCACCAGCTCCATCTGAAAAAACATTAATTTGATTAATGAAAAATCACCTAATATAAAGGTTATGAACTTGTACAGCTCAATGTGTTTTTTATTATATAGACACAATTAACAAGCATCATTCAAACCAGAAACTACAACTCTTCTTTGTAAAATGTTTGTGATAAATACTCTTTGGTGTGAGACAATAAAAAGACACGTTTAAGGCCACAACAAGAAAATGCAAGCTTTTAAAACACTTCAACTTTGGAATGAAAGGTTTAAGAAATAATGCACTCCACACTTTCAGAAGTCAATTCTGAGTCTCAATTTGTGGCAACACACAGTACCCAGAATGATATTCAAAATGTACAGACTCACTTTTTTGTCAGTACTGTGACTTTACTGTGTAAATCAAATAGCTGCAATACAAAACTCACACAATTTCCATTTTTTAAGTCACTGTTCCAATGCTTTCTCCATCTTTCATCTTATTTGGCTTTTCCACATTTAATGAACTGTCAAATGTGATGGTTGTAACTGTGGGCACTCTGTTTCTGAGTGAATTTCAATACAAAACTGTTAAAAATGAAATGTGCATTGACACAAAATGTTCATTTCAGCTCAGAGGGTTTCCAACCTGGTGGTTCGGTGTCATGAGGAAAACCATGCGTTTGAGCAGCAGGCCCAGGTGGAACGACTGGTAACACTCAGTGGTGTAAGCTTTCACCTGAAGGAGAAGAGGGAGAAGCAGAGAGGAGGTGAGGAACAGTGTGTCAGTGTGAAGGCTCAGGAGGAGTAAAATCGCCAGGGCACCTGGCTAGAAGAAAGGCGGAGAACTGAAGGAGGAGGACGTGTATAGAAATGAGTGTGTTCCAGCTCAATCTGATGACCTAATGACGTAACAGGTTATGAAAAGGTGTCCCCAAGGTCCAACAACACCAATTGTCACCTCTGTTGGGGTGCCACAGAGAACAGGGAGGACAGGAGGAACAGGGACCCCCTACTAATCCATAACCCTAGAGAGAGATTAAGGGGATTTAGAGTTATTTTAGAAAGTGCTCAGGAAGAGGTCATTGACATGGTGAAACATCCATGACCTTGTGGCATCTATCAAAGACAGCGAGAGCCAAGATTTCAGAAGTTGGGATGAGATCCTGTAAACTACGTACGCAAAATATAACAAGTCAACAATATGAAGGTTGTATTGTGTGTTTTCCTGGTCTCTACCCACCAGCTGAGCAATGAGGAGGACATGATGTAGACAAAGTTCTGCTGTCCCATACCTGTAAACAGAGAAGACAAAATCAGCAGTGGATTCAATACGGTACGAAGTGTATTTTTTGGCGAAATGGAAGTTATCACTATATTGACATGTATGATTCCAGTAAACAATTTCCAGTGAGAAACATGCTGTCTTCACTTAGAGACTATTTTTATAGAGGAGTACAGAGGACTAATAGAGAGCTTTGTCACATGGTGCAACAACAATCACCCGAAGCTCAATATCAGCGAAACCAATGAGCTTCTTGTGGACTACCAGAGGAACAGGAGGCCCCCTGTCCTGGTTGTCATCCAGGGAGAGGAAGTGAAGAGGGTGGACTCATGCAAGTACCTTGGGGTCCAAATCAATAAATAAATAAAACTGATTTGACTTGACTTTGTTAAGCTTTGTTGCTTTGTCCTTGTTCTTGTTCTGTTGTATGTCTATTGGTGAGTAAGTGCATTGAGAGAAACAAAAAACAGAGTCAAATTCCTTGTATGTGTTCACATGCTTGGCCAATAAAGCTGAGTCTGACAGAACACAAAGTTGTAGCCATGACAGGAGACAATGCTTCGAATATGGATGTTGCTGCAAAGAAGCTACAAATTCTAAAAGGTGGATGCTTCACACACACATCTTCAACCCGGCAGCAAAGAAGGTCTATACGATCACCACAGTTTCAAGGTGAGCGCCCAAAATTAGTGTCACCAATTCAGTATCCGACCAAATGTGAAATATGGTCACAATCTCCCCTTCTGTTCCTGAGTTGTGGCGAAATAATGGCCCAAAAAGTGTTTTTCCAGGATAATATGAAAAAAAGTTACTTCATTATTTTACCGCATTAGACATTTGTGTGAAATTTTGTAATAATTAGTGTATGAGTTCCTGAGTTACGGCCAAAAACGTGTTTTGTGAGGTCACAGTGACCTTTGACCACCAAATTCTAATCAGTTCATCCTTGAGTCCATAGACTGTATATAAAGATGGACGACCTGACAGCTCCCCAAAAGTGAAGCCAAAACATCTCGATCGCCCCCTGGTGGCTGGCTCCAGTATAGGTCATAAACCCCGCCCCCTCTATGTTAGAGGATGGGACATGGACCGAACTAAAAAAATCAAAGTACATGTCAAATAAAATTTTCCCAAAGATGGTTTCTGTCATTTTAGGTAGTTCTTATCACACTGATATATGTTCAAGTGTTATTTTTTCTGATAAGTTTGGCTTTAATTAGTTATTTGATGCTATAAAAAGGGGTTGTGACATCATGATTGACAGCTGTGATTGACAGCTGCTCTGAGTGAAGCAGTCACGGAGGCACCTGCGGCCTTCTTTTCGGGAATTGTACGTAGGGTAGGAACTAACCAACCTGAGGGATCTGAGGGATCTGAGGGATCTTTGCAGTTTTTCCGGTAAGTTAAATTTGTGTTTTGTAAGCTAATCAGTAAGTTAATGTTATTAGCTAGCTAGGTAAGACAACAAGCAGTCTAACGTTAGCTATGTGGAAAAAAGCAGGCGTTCGGTAGCTAGCAGTTACTAACTATCTGTGCTCGCGATTGAGTCGGGCGGGTGTTTGGCATGGTGTATGGGTGGGACCTCGACACCGCGGCTCCATCCCCTGATCACTACTGCGCAGACTCTGGCTCCAAATGACTTCACCAGCGCAAGATGGCAGTGCCCGTATCCGGGATATTTTGGCTTCATTTTTGCACAGTGGGAGAAAGTAGAGACACGTCGTCCGTCTTTATATAGTTTATGCTCAAGTCCAAGTAGGCGTTTGTGCCAAATTTGAATAAATTCCCTCAAGGCGTTCATGACAATGGGATGGACGGACAACCCAAAAACATAATGCCTCCGGACACGGCGATCACCGGTGTGGAGGCATAAAAATGCTTACAACAAAACTTTGTTGAAACAGTAGCTGTTATAAGTCTAAAGGTGCCATAAATGTAGAGTTTGTGATATATTGTAGCATGACACAGAGGGTGTGAAAAGTATGCCCCTGATCAAAGTACAGCTGCACAGTGTACACTCTTTTTTGTGATTTATGTGAACACACTCTCACCGCGCTGTAAAGCACCACACATCTGTTGCCAGAAGAGCTGTTTGAGTATCAGCCTGCAGCACAGCATTGACCAAACAACGCTCCTGAAAGACAGAGATAAACGAGAGGGAAAGTCAGAGAGACAGGAGAACAAAGTAAACAGAAGAAAATGCGGGAGACAGAAAAAAAACGACGTATCAAGTCATTTAACAGGAAAAGAGAAAATGAAAGAATAACTTTCATTCAATGACGGGAAATCCTGCACCTAAACACAACTAATGGCCAGAAGTGATTAGATATCTAAAATAAACAAATCATTTTAAACTATAAAAAAAGAATAGAATAGTTAATTTTTGATCCTGATGTCTATTTTTATGTTTGAGAATAAGAATGCAGCCAATGATTGTAAATGCACTGCAATTTGTTTTGGCCAATTTGACCGATGCTGAATGATGCTACTGATGCTGCTTATGATACAGTGTATGTGAGTATGTGAGCAGATCTCACCAGCACAGGGAAGTACCCTGGGGGAAGTGCAGCCACACTGGCACAGAGCTGCACACAGATGTGGTGGTGCAGAGTGACCTGGACCTGGGCCTGACCCTTCATCATCACCCCTGGCAACAGCACCGGTACTTGACGCTCAGTATAGCATTGTCTGAAACTAGTGAACAAGGCCTGGTAGAGAGGGAGCCTGAAGGGGATGGAAAAAACATATAACGCATTTTAGACGTGTTTACTCATACATAACTGAAGAGTATAATATTTTTCAGGACTGCTAAATGATTGAAATTGAAATGAAAACTGTGGATTAAAAATCATCAATAATCCATCAACATCAATGACCAATATCCCTGCCGCTTTGGTAACCAGAGGTTATAGCTGGTTGCTAGCCTCACAACCAGTTCTAAAGTTAATTGCTGGTCCCTGCATTAAAGCACCAGATGTTTCAAAAAAGATTCAGTTGATGACAACAAAAAACCCACTATGTATTACCTGGGTGACTCTTCTGAGAACTGGCTGCCAGTGTACCAAAGCTGCAATACCTCCTCTGGTTGGGAGCTGAGCTGACTCAGGATGTTCACCAGCAAAAGACACTGAGGCAACTCATGTTCAGGACTTAACCCTGCAGACAAACAAGACAAGGGTCATTCTAGGATTGTATGTTGCATATTTCAAGTGTCATTTAGCAGCTAGAAACAGGATGCCAACATTCTTTTGAATACAGAATACAGTCAACATTTTCCCAAAGATGCCACAATTTCCCAAATATACTAATTGTCAGAGATGTCAGTTGTTAGTGGATTAGAAGTTTTGGAAGTAAAAGATTGGAGAGTCAGCAAGCATGTGTCCTGAAGGCCCCTTAGGATGTGTATCGCAATACATGAGATTCCTGTGTCCAACTGCGCACGATACATTATATTAGTGATGCGCTGATGTAACATACTGGACTGGTATCAGCGCAGATGCTGCTAATTCACCTGATTGGACAGGGAAAGTGGGATTGGTGTACTCCTACTATATCCCAATGTTTATGAGTTTTGAGTAGGTAGTATGTTCACCCTGGGAAAATGACGACATGAAGTATAAATTCCACTGTCAGCATTAAAAATGTTGATGTGCAGACTAAAAATCGCTCAATAATTTATTTTGGGTGTGGCATTATTGACCAATTAGTTTATTAGTTTATTAAATTACTGTTAATGTGCCATAAAGCAATTTTCCATCTCTAGTCCCTGGACATATGTTACACTATCACCCTAACAGTAGATAAAAGTTATTGAAGTAGGATAGAGACATCATTGTCTCACAGAACTGAAGACACTACTCACAGATTGTGTAATTGTGGAGGGTGGTGCGACACCTCTAGCAGCAGTTTAGAAAACACACAAACGGTAAAATATCCTTAACTAACATTGCTCTATTTGTTAAGTTTTTCAAATTTGAAATTGGCAATACTGTTCCAAAGCCACAGTTTGATTCTCTATAATTTTCTGTCACAATTACAATAAAAACCTAAATACATTATTTATCGTATAACACTGCCAAAATAGTGCACATTATTAGTACATATTGTATACTTTATGGCATTAGAATGGGGAATGGAATTGGTACACAGCTAATCACTAAAAAGCATTTATAAACATTGTTTATAAAACAATGTTTTCAAAGGGAGACAGAAAAGTATCTATTAACCCTGCCACAGGGAAAAAGAGCAAATTGAGGACAAGCTTTAAACTCACGTAGGTCTGGCTGGAGGACAACTTCAGCGAAGGGTCTTAAAGGCAACAGCTGGAGCAGGAGGGCATCCATGGGAACCAGAGCCGCTGCATTCAGCTCCTCAGACAGAGTTGAGGGCAGTGTTTGAGCACACAAGCTGGGAGGGAATTTACTGAAAGACATCAGGCATGTCAGAATGTACATTTCGGTACTACTCAATAATTGTAAACTCAAAGGATAAATTGAATCTGATTCTTAAAACCACACATACCTGATGATCTGAAGGTAGAGCTGGTGAAAGCAGCTGCAGCACTTTGTCAGAAAAAATTTGAATTCCTGTTCAAAGGATAAAGAATGATGGGATGTAAGTTCAGCTGCTTTGTATTCTGAAGTAGAGAATGAAAAATGTAACAGACGTAGAGATGGAACAAGGTTTTTATAGAGTCAACAGGGTTGTAAGACGATCCTAATTTTTAGTACCTTGATGTAATGAACCAAAGTGTTGGAAAAAAATCTACACATCTTCACAGTTTTCTGGAACAGCTTGTATTCTGGGCTTTGTGTTGTCTCCTTTAAAAAGGACAAAAGAGCATTAACACAAAAAGGTGACAAAGATCAAGTCTACCCTTGACCTTATGCGGATAAACTCAAATGTTACAAAAAAGGTATCAAACAGGAAAAATCCATCAAACTAAAGAACACTAAGTACATACTCTTAAATCTGCAACACTAAAAGAAAACTAAGAGATGCAATAAATACTATTCAATAATATTCAATAGCCCTGCATCTGTAAAGCTGTACAAAGCTACTCGACAGATATAAATAATACTTCTTTTTATCTTTTTTTACTACCAATCAGAGCTCTCATACCTGCAGACCAGCATGTTTAATCTGCTCGGCCAGCTCCACACAGTTGTGGAAGGAGGCCAACACGTTGCCACACAGGCTGTTGCTGATGTCACCATGATGTAGATGTTCCTCCACCAATGACTGATATTTCAGACTCTGTCTGAACAGAGTTAAAATAAGCCACTCAGTAACTAGATTGACAGTTAAAGTCATCCAACTCTTATAACAAAGTGATTCATCTAGTGTGACAGACGATATGACATTAATAAAAACATAGGTGAGTGTCTGCTGTACTGACTTGATGAGGAATTTCCATGTGTTTGCATGCAGTGCTATGTCCAGGTTGGAGATAATAGAGCAGATATCCAGCAAGCCGTGAATCACTGAGGAAGATGAAAATTAAGTTCAGCGAATTGAAGATTGCATTGAAGGTGTACAAGTACAACAATGGAAGGGCTTAATAACAAATGGTGGGGCAGTGGAAAAGAGACAGATGCATACACAAATATACACAGACACACACCTGTTACAATATCAGAGACCTCCTCCTCTGAGGCACTGCTGTCGAGCGAGATTCTGTCCAGCAGCTCCAACAGACCCTTCTGGAGGGAGTAGGCCTCCTTGAAGAGTCCCTGCAGCAGGTCAGCCACCAGGGACAGACGGCCACAGTAAACCACCTCACTCTCCTGAGAACAACATGCAGAGTATGCTTAGATTCATTATTTTATAATGAGTATGCTTAGACTCATAGATTTAAACTAATTTGTGGGTGGATTTTATGTTCTCTTGCATCCTTAAGTGATTGTGTTTCCTGCTGCAAGAAGATGCTTATCGCAGCAGTTTCAAGTTAATGAGGTCCTCTTGAGCTGTTGACACCTCAGATAATAATTCTGGCAATAAAGATTGTAATAACTGATGAATTTTTAAATTGTTGTTTTAAATGCAAACTGAAAATAATGAACCCTATGCATAAACAAAACTCGCCCCACTTAAGGTCAGATTTTTTAATTCTCTGTGTATAATGTTTTGTTAGTCAGAATTTACACCACTCATTTTACTTAACCCATCTCCCATACATAATGATAACATAGTTATCTTGTCTTTATAATTAATTTTGAGCAATAATAACATGATTATTTTATCAGTAATAATGATTAATAATAATGTTACAAATACTTATAAAATATTCAGCCATAATTATAGTAAGCATTGAGCAGCATAATTTACGATGCATAAAAACATGCATTACAGATTGGGAGTGACCTCTACAGCCACTGGTGAACGAAACAGACCAACCTTGCAGTGTTGAAAGGTTTCCCTCAGGACTTTCAGGATACAAGTTGGTAACGAGCGGATAGCATCTAGGTCAGGGGCTTCCTCAAATTTGCCAACATGACGCACGCAAGTGGATAGTGCATCAATTATCTGCATCATTGCCTGAAAAAGACAGCAGGATGTTGTCAAAATATTGGTTAGGAGTGAAGTGAGAGCAATGTTTTTCAGAAAATATATATCATACAGTATATACCATAAACGTCTAAGGTACTAATTTTGAAATACACTGCCTTGTAATGTAACAACTAAATCAGCACTAATAATAATACCTGCAGAATATTCCTTAGTAAGGCACACAGTTCAGTGTTTTGACTGGACAGCCCCCCGACTTGGTCCAAGATTTCTTTCATCATGCTGTCAAACATCGTCACCGCCTGCAGACAGATTTGCGACAGAGACATTCACAAGGACAAATGAATACTTTTAGGGGGAAGATGTAAACAAACCAGTAAGTAACCCTACAATCACAAGAAAAACAAATCCTTCACAAGATTTAGTGTGACTAATTCTGCCGGAAACCCACTGTCTGAATAACAAGTGATTCAGGGTGTCTACAGGTCTCAGGGGGAAAAAATTAGTTTAAAGAAATGTCATCCCCTTCAGACAACAGTGAAAATTGAACTAAAATGTTACATTAAACTGTAAACTAACTAAATATTATGCTGATTAGGGCTGCAACTAACGATTATTTTCATTATCGATTGATCTGTCGATCATTTTCTCGATTAATCAATTAGTTGTTAGGTCCATAAAATGTCAGAAAATGGTGAAAAATGTTGAACGCCGTTTCCTGAAGCCCATGGTGAAGTCTTGTTTTGTCCACAACCCAAAGATATTCAGTTTACTGTCATAGAGGACTAAAGAAACTATTTACAGAAAATATTCACATTTGAGGAGCCAAAATCTGAGAATCTGGACACTTTTTCTTAAGAAATTACTCAAAGCGATTAATTGATTATCAAAATAGTTTGCGATTAATTTCATAGTTGACAACTAATCGATTAATCGACTAATCGTTGCATCTATATTTAAGATCTTTAATGGCCTTGAGTTTAAATAATATAGTTTCATTTAAGAACTATTCCCAGGACCTGCAGCCACTCCGTGTTATTTAACAAATTCTAGTGAAGGTATTCACATAACAGGTCCTTAAGACAATATGAATTCATCGTGTCGTTTACCTTTGGTAAGATCTTGGAGAAGCACTCGTCTTCCAGCTCTGACGAACCAATATGAGGGAGGAACATGTCTGTAATTATCTTCAGTATACCTGTGGGGATGTTATATTTTTAAGACAGTTCATACTTAGATCACAATGGTACAAAGTAAGCAGTTTGTAATTACAAATTGTGCAATGAAGAAACTTACGTATATGATCATCCCAACTCTCAGATTTATGATGCAAAGAGTGCAAGCAGTCAAGGAAAACCACAGCATTACAGCAAATTCATTTCCACTAAACCTGCCAAATATGTCAGGATTGAAATAATAGTGCCAAAAATTATGATAGATTAGCATGAGGAAAACACAAACTTTTACCAAACTTTATCATCTTGAGTGGGTTTCAAGATTTTGGTGTTCCATAATAATAACCATACTGCCTCCCCCTCACATGCAATTATAATAGATGACATGTATTTTAAACTATAGTCCTAGTCCCAAAGATTGTATTATTTTTTTCCATGCTTTTCTAATCTGTGCATTTTAAAACTTTACAAGACCTCACTGGACTCTCCTAACAGAAACCATTTCTATGAAGCTATGAACCATGATATCACAAGAATGAAATTAGTTACGTCTGAGAGGATATAGTGAGTTTTGGCAGGACAGACTTGAGCTTCTGGCGGCAGGTTTCCTGACTCCACTGCACCACCTCGTCCAGGAGAGACGTGTTGGTCTGGGACATGATGACAGCAGTCACCGGTCAGGACAACTGTCCAGACGACAGAGAGATTTAGAACAGTGTCACCGAGCGAGTCAGTCAAAGTGACTCGGTTTAGTGCGATAGCTTTGTCAGTATTTTTGTCCAAAAAGCTGATGTTATTCGCTCACTGTTTAGACAAGAGAGAACTGAGACTAACGTTAGCTTGTGCTTGCTACAGTATGTTTTGCTAAAGGTAACATTTAACGTTAGCACGGTAGTTCATGTTAAATTGGACGATACGTGTAGCTTCTTACCATAAATGCTACACAGTGTCTTCAGTTCACAATCATAAAATCCTACAAACGTCCTACTACGAGACTGTTTCTCTTAACGTCGCCATTTTATTCTTGTTAACCACTAAAATGTAAAACACAATGAAGGAAACCGATAGTTAACTGCGGACAAATATACCGCGCGCCGTTGTTTGAATCGGATGTGACGTTGTGAGCAAAGCTACTCATCTACCCTCACTCTGATTGGTTGAAATGTTAAACTCCAAAACTTTCAACCAATAAGACAAGTAAGTGACAGCAAAGCGCTGAAAATAACAACTGTCACTATGACGCTACTGGGATTAAGTGAAAGGTGAAATATACATATTTTATACATATATTAAATACATCTTTTGTGTGACGTGAAGCCTAGAATGCCTACTAATACTAATATCTGTGAATAATATAAATATAAAGACATTCATATTTTTGAGACATTTTTCATTTACCTGTGAAAAGTTTTAATAATAAACAATAACTTCAAGTGCTGTAACAAATTAAGTATAAATTTGATCACTTTTACAAAAGGGAGGGCATTGCTCAATGAAATGTGATGATGGAAATACAATTAAATTCCATGGCAGAGTCACAGTATGAAACATTGCTGTCAGAACATTTCTCTAACACCAGTATGATGCATTCATCAACAATGAGAAATTTCTGTTAAGAGTTGATTTATCCTTAACATTGAGCTCCATAATAAACGTGAGCCGATGCACCTTCACAAGTTTGGGTTCATAAAGTTAAAACACCCAGTATAATGGTCACCATGTTATCCCCATTCAACACTTAGAATAACACAATATGGATACATCAGATATGTTATGCACACTTATTCTGGGTTTATTCTGCCACACATTTCAGAAAAAAAGAGATGGGCTTGCAATTAAAAATATGTTTTGAATGTTTTATGTTTTGACTTTAAAAATAAAAAAAGCATGAGTTTAAAAATAAAGTTGGGCTCAATTAATGAACATGTAAAGAGGCAAAAGGCCAGGCAAAGGCAATAAGAATAGGCCCAACACTGATATGGTGGTTATGTAATCTAAATAATGGTATCAGATGGCAATAACATATCAATTACTTGGTCAACTAAGGCAGGTAGGTGGTCTTTAGGATCACTAAAGTCCTGCATCTGCAAGGGTTTTGGTTCTGTCCCTTTAATAAGCAGTTCCTACCCTCTCAAAGTGAGCAAAACACATCTTTGTTTGAGCTTTTCACTCCAGGCTGCTTCTCCATTGTGACCATGGTGACAAACTCTGTGTCAGAGTGAGAAAATGAAGCACATTGTGGATAAATATTTTGAAACCCCAATTTCATAGTTACTGCCATATGCAGTATATTCTTGTATTAATAACTTAAATAACTTAAACTCACACATCTACCAGGACCATGCAGGTAGGCAGAAAATGGCTGAGATGTTTAAGAATTTTTAAACTGTATTTAAATCATTTCAGGGAAGGGGGATATTTGTCCCTTAGGAGTCTGGAATTTCTGTTGGCTCAGACCCCATAAAATCAGTGTCTGGCAAGCTATTGTTTCACTGATAATATCTTGAGCATTGAAGTAAACCATCACGCTTTTGCTGCACCTTTGTTTCCCTGAGGTGTTAGCTGCAGTCGCTGCAGGAAGGGACTAACTTCTTGTTTAGGAAACAGGACTCCACACTGATGCTTATCTCTCTTCACATACACTTTATTGTGGTACTGCTTGCAGTGCGCTTACACTTGGAAGAAAATATCAAAATATATTGTATTTTTAGCAGTTCATTACTTCAGTCTCAACAGAAATAAACACAGGTATTTATACAATTCCCGTAGAATACAGTAGTTTGGCTTTTGCAAGATGATGGAAAGCATGTTTCTGATTTTTAGTTGCTCCCCGAAAAAATGTTTTCACTTGGTGTGCCCACAAGGAGGTCAAAGTGCAGCATCTCTACAACTTGTGTTTCAGCATCTTCGACAAGTGTACTTCAACACAGATACTTGAAGTCACGATGGACTTTATCAGTCTTCTCCAATTGTACAGTTATTTCCATCATTATAAGCAGCTATGAATCCAGTGGGGGACTCAGGCAGGGGCATGTGGGACATCCTAAAGGGTACTTTATCATGTTTTCTTGCACATTGGGCCACTGTAGGAGGCACTTTATCATGTTTTATCTACCATGGGGGCATCCAATAGGGCACTTTTGCTGCATTTTTTTTAGAACGTGGGGGCACCCAGCAGTCCATCAGTATATGAATCTATGAATGACCCGCTCTGTGTGAGAGTATGTGCTTTTGGTGTAAGACAAACTTTAAAGAAATTAGAGGTTGAAGTTAATCTAATCCATCACAAAAGCTCCTCAATAAATTAAACAAATTTTCATTTTACGATGTATACAAAGTATACATAATATACCTCAAAAGCAATACACAATGTACTATATAAACTGGGTTATTTCAAACAAAGTAAAGAAAATATTATTCTGTGGGTTATGTTCTGTGGGATTGTAAAGATTATGATGAAGGCCTCCAACTAGATTATAGAATTTGCCCTTTTCGCCAGAACATGACGACACAGACTGATTACGGTTTGGTCAGACAAGTCTTAATGTTTCAAGTGAAATCTCATTAAACACTTACTGTAATATATGCATTTTCCAAGAAGAGGGTTGAGTCTAACACATTTTAAGACTTCTCCCTCCCGGGCTGACCCCCCGTTTGTAGATAACGGAAAGGTTATCAGTTTACAGGAATCTGGCTCCGGGATTGGGATGGAAACAGGAAGGAACATGCCTTTTTGTTTTTCTTTTTTTGAGGTCACAGGGTAACTGGCAGTCAGTATCAGTGTCTATGTTAAGTCTGCTGATGAGGGTCAAGGTGAACAGAACTCTCTTCGGTGTGCCGACAGTATCTAATTCTGTTCATGTTATCCGCAGAGTTACACGCCACTCTTCCTCTTGATATTTTCTCTATAACAGTGAGTCAGAAGCAAAAAAAGAAAGTAATGGCAAGAATGTGCTCTACTGCTGGAATACAACATGCACCTTTATGCAACCTCATGTGGGAAAAACCCAGAGGAAAAGGATGCAGACTCTTGTAATATGGATAGTGTAATCTCATGGGAATAAAGGTAATATTTTGTGGTTAATACCTAAAACATAGATTTACAACAGCAAATGAAAGACAAAACTAGACACAAAATCAACACAACAAATCAGTCTGCCTTTTGAAGTCATCTGACCAGCCCAGATATTGTCACTTGCTGACGACACAGATTAGAAATTTGGCTTTCTGATTTCTACTTTAGGATAGATCACAAATAGTGATAAAAGTGTCCAACATATTACGAATACCCAGTGTGAATGTTTTTTTCTTCTGGTTGGATTTGCATTGTACAAACAGACAAACAAACAGATGCTCAATCAGTCCACCACTTTGGTCCAGACTGTAATTTTTAAACAACTATGAATTTTGGTAAAGACATTCAGGGTCCCCAGAGGATTAGGCCTAATGACCTTGGTGATCCTCTGAACTTTTCTCTGGTGCCAACAGCAAGAAAAAATACGTTCCGCTTATCTTGTGAAATATCTCAACAACTATCACATGGTTTGGCACAATTTTTTCATACAGATAATCATGGTTCTCACATGAAAAGGACTTTGGCAATCCCCTGACTTTCCTCTGGCGCTTAACTTTTTCTCTAGCACCATCATCAGATCAAAATTTCAATTTGGAAATGATACAGTATGTGGAACGTTGGTTGTCAAACTGCGACTTCAAATGTTTGTCCCAATTAAACTTCACACAGACATAAAAATGTTTTTCCAAAGATTTAATACTCTTTTTTTTGTTTTTTTTTGGTTTCCAAGATGTTTTTGGAGCTGTTTTACTACCACCCACAATTTATTTGAATTATTTCCAGCTGTGAATAACACCTCCATTTCCTTTGTGCATTGTGGGAGTGCATTAACAGCACACTCAAAAACCAACTGTCTTTAGTATGCATACTGTTTACTTTGAGTATACTTTATTTTGTCACTTTTCTTGTGTGAACACACAACAAACTAGAAACCTGGTTAGAATCATATGTTTCACGGGTAGTTTTGAGTCATGTAAAAAAAGAAAACACTTTATTAAAAGTGTATTATTCATCAAACTAGAGGAAAGCCTTGAATGATAAATGTAGAGGTGGAAGAAAAGCGAGAAAAGGATCAGGCCTTTTCTAAAATGTGTGTGTAATTGTTAAAGTATGACTCTGGCTATTTTATCCCTCTGTGACCTTGTTCTTGTTACTCTTGTCTCACACTTTTATTTATTATGTGCAAAGCACTGTGGAGTTTAGTTTGAAGTTTATAATTATTTGCAGAAAAATGAAAGCGTATAACCATGACGACAAGTGAAAGCCCCTCTTATCTGTTTCTTTTAAACAAGAAACATTCCCTCAGAGTAACAGGATATGTTAGTAGGATTCCAGCTGGCTCACCCCTTCCTGTATGGACTTCACGCTTGGCACCCGGCCTCCGAATGTGATGAACAGACACCAAGCAAAAGTGAAAATGAACCGTTCTATTTTTACGGGGAATTATGTTTGCAGAGTTCATACCACATCTTTCACATGTTAGGTGACTGAAAATGATAATAAAAAATGTAGGAGTCCGTTTTGTGCTTTGTGTGAATGATGTATTTAAATTAAATGATGGTTGTACAGAAGGGTCAATTATTAAGTGGTAATACTGGATCTGATGAAGGCAGACATTTGAAACAAGATGCAGGTTTACACTCTATTTTGTGTCGTCAGACCAGGTGATCTCATAGTCGCTGAAGGCGCTCTTCAACTTCTCCACAGACACAGAGTGGTCTGCTTTACCAAACCCCTGAAAATGAATGAGAATGCATTTACAGTATCATATTTAAACATTAGTGTTTGATATTAGATTCAGCTTTTGATGCCTTTCTAATCACATGAACTTACAGTTGATTCTCCAAACACCCTTAGTTTTTTCTCTTGGCTGTTGTGCTCTATCTTCCCTCCTCCGAGGCATTTACACTCCATCCCCAAGGCCTCCATCGCTGGGTTGACCTTCTCAAATATGTGATCTGTGAATAATTCAAATCATTCCATGAATCAAAATATAGAATCTGGTCTAGTTATGGGACAGTGAAATAAGCATCAATTATAAGCAATTAGCACATTTTGCAATTTAACCTAATTTGCAATAAACATCTATATCAAGGTTGGCAAGCATAGCATCTGCCTGGTCTGTGCAGGGCTATTTATGCAGGGTGCACCAAAAGAACAATGTAATGGGTCAAATCAGCCCACGCTGCTGCCACAATAGGCTACAGGTCATGTGCGTCTTGGTTTGCGTGTTGCCCCGAGCTGAACTGACGCAACTTCACGCTCTTCTGCAGCAAACTACACTTATCAACTTACTGTGATACTGTGCACTTTTTGTGCCTCGGACTATGTCTTTATTCACATCGCCATCTTTCACTGTCACCCTGACCAGTATGTACTTAAAGGTCCCCTCTGGATCAATCTCCACATCGGGGATTTTAGCCAGAGCGTCTGCCATTGCGACTGTAGCTTTGCTGAAGGCACCGGAGACTTTCAGACTGCTCAGAGGTCTACAGACGACAGACAACATGGTGAGCAATGCCTTTATTTAGATAGGCACGTCTATTTCCTGTCTTAAAGAGACAGACCGTTTGCCGCCTGGAGCCCTTACTGTACAGGATAAATGCACGCTGGCGACCCCATATGGCAGCAAGAGGAACTTTTTGAATTTTACAACTCAAAACTCAGAGAACATGTTGTCAATATACTATACATTGGTATTAGTGCACTGCAGCTTATATTTACCAACCCCCTTTATAGCAAAGGGAAGAGATCAACAATATTGACAGGCTCATTTTTCACCCAGGAGACGTTTTCTTTTATCTTTCTACTTGATATGTAATTTCCTGCAGCCAGAAAAAACATTTTCCGCTGGTGGGGATGAAGTCTTTGGTTCAAGAACACTTCAGAAGATAGCAGGATGGATGTTTTTGCCATAGGTGCTTGAACCTGTGGTTGCTGGATTGTCTCTTTAGCCAGCAATCCACCCAGCCTTTAATTTGGAACCAAAAAGACTCAGAAGTTCGTGAGACAGTCACAAACATCTCCTCTGGAGGAATTTCCTTCTTTATCAAGCCAAATAAGACAGTGAAGATAAACAGTGTTTTGCTTTTCTGTGATTTATGGTGACTAAATGTGTTGATGTCCCGAAATATTGTCTGTAGTTGTTAAAGGTGATATTGATAACATTCAGCCCACTCCCTATTGCATTCACATCACAACACTGCTGTTGCTCGAAGCACATGCTACATCAAGTGGTTGCCAGTTCGTTGTACAACCTGCATATTTCATGGTCGAGTGGAGTGAGAGTCAGACAGACTCAGTCATGTCAAGTGATGAATCTTTTGTGGTAGAGTAATGAATTCATTTGAACCAATAGTGATTATGCGCATTTATGTCGTGCATGTTGATCTGACGAGACAGTGTCGGTATAGATTCCCAGTTAGCTAACGAAACCTTAGCTTTAGCTTTAGAAGAAAAGTGGCCACCTCGGCGTGGCTTTTCAGCCCTTGAAATTCCTTCAGCTGACTCCAACGAGCAAAAGCTGAACCAATGTTCACCCTGGTCTTGCTCCTCCTTTTGTTGCTGAGCACTTGGGATTGGTAGCGGAGTGAAGCCGGGCGCTTACCGTCAAACTTTCCGTTTCCAACCTTTCCATTTTTACCACACTAACTGGCAACTTAAGGCTCTTGACCGCTGACGACACAGTTTGTTTTGTTTTTTTTATTATTCGTCTACATAAAAATGTTATCAATAACACCTTTAATTGTTGAAACAAAGTGCAATCAAAATGCAGTAGTATAGAAGTCTATAACAGTAATGTGATAGTCGTGGTAATATGTGTGTGTGTGTGTGTGTGTGGG
>NTHP01000025.1:330336-344085 GCA_003416845.1 Oplegnathus fasciatus
GGGGGGGGAGAGAGGCTTTAAGCGAGACCACTAACCAGCTCACTGTGATGTGAGCACAAATCTATTTAATCATCTGTTTAGGATTTTCTTATCAAAGCTGAAACTGAGTTTTCTCCCTTGGGTCTTGTACTGTATGAGTTCATTAGGGAATTAGTTTATTTTTTAGGGAAAGGGCTGTTAAGAGGTGTCAGACAGTGGAAGAGGAAGGATATGAACTGTCACTTCTGGAAACACAGGCAGCCAGCAGGCGCCTCTGCTCCTGCACCACACATTTCACATTTCCCGTCCCTGGACACTCATAAAAAATACCAGTAAAGTGTTTGTTGGATGCCGCTGCATTGTTGTTTTTCCTCTTTTTTCTTTTGATGAGCACATCCTTTGACAGCACATGTCAATTCATTTTTATTTTAACTGCGAAAAGGTTGTTCCAGTCTATGGATTGTCCATTAGCACACTTTGTACTACTATTAATATGCATCAGCCGGAATGAATCATCATGCACACTCATGAAGCTTAGACTCAGACTGGTGCAAATGGCTTTACAGACACAAGAAGATCTCGTTAGTGCTGCCAGAGATAACACTCTTTGCTTTCATTAAGTGACAAATATTTAAAAGGGTTCAAATCCAAATAAGAGGAAAGAGTGGGAATATCTTTGGCACTCTATATCCCCCTCAGGCACACTCTGTCTTATCAGCTCACAGGATTTCACAGCTTCCAAGACTGCAATTTCCTTCTCAATTGCCTTTCACTTCATACGTGCACCAGTATGCCAGGTGGGTGCTATTGTGCCTTCCCCAGGAAACATCGCTTTCTTATGTCAGGCTATTTATTTTGTCTTGTGCTGAAATGGGCACATTAGTACATTATCAGTACATCAGCACATTTTTAAGCAAGTGTTTAGATTTAATTACATAAAAGTACGAATACAAGTATGTAAAATATTCCTATACTACTAAAATACTGTGTAACATTGTATAATTTATAATATTTGATTATTATTAGTGACACATTAATGTAAACAGCATTTTCATGTTGGTTCTATACTTTATATATTGCTGTGTAGATTAGTCTGAAACAATACATTATATTTTATAAGTTCATCATATGTTTTGGATGAAAATTCAAATCTTAAAAGTAACTAGTATCTGTAGCAGCCAAATGAATGCAGTTTAAAAAGTGAAAAGTAAAAAAGAGAAAAGAGAGAGGACTCCTGTGAGACGGGGCAGTAGTGGTGGGGGTGTGGGAATTTCCAGTGAAAAATCCGACTGATGAGTGTTCACAGGAAAACTGGACCCGGCCAGTGAAGTGTATAAAAGGAGGCAGCTCAGCACATGAAACTCAGAATCATCTCATCCATGTGCTGAGACTGAAGAAATACTAGGAGTCTTCTGTAGGTTATCACACATACCACAAAAAATGGTGAGTGTAGAGGTATGAATTTAAATACAGTTCTCTTTAGTGTTAATTGCTTTATTGTTTGCTTGTGGTCAGTAACGCACATATGATATCAATTTGTCTTAACTTAAATTTTCTACTTAATTCTTACAGGGGTTCTGCTTTGGATTACTTCAGACCCTTGGATCTAAGACCTCTACATCATGGATCAGCCTGACCTTTCTTTGCTCAAGTATGTAAAACTAATGCAAACAAAATCTTTTTTTTTTTCGAGAAATTACTTTTCATTCATTAATCAGTGTCTCTGTCCTCTATCCCCAGTGCTGTGCATGTGGACTAGTGTGGAGTGCTGGTCCTACTACTACTCTAACACCACCATGAACTGGCCGCAAGCTAGAGACTGGTGCAAGAGGCACTACACAGACATGGTGGCCATCCAGAACCAGGAGGAGATCAAGCATCTCAACAGCTGGCTGCCCAAGAAATCCACCTACTACTGGATTGGGATCCGCAAGATCGACAACGTCTGGACCTGGGTAGGGACCAACAAGGCTCTGACAGCGGAGGCAACCAACTGGGCAAAGGGCGAACCAAACAATGGCAGGAATGGACAGAGCAGGGGGTTGAATGAGGATTGTGTTGAGATGTACATTAAAAGAAATATGCAGCCAGGCAAGTGGAATGATGAGAGGTGCGGGAAGCTGAAGACTGCTCTGTGTTACACAGGTGAGCAAAAGTTAGGGATTAGGATACAAGTTTTAGTTTGGTATTATTAAGAAATCTACTGATTTATCTGTTTTAAAATATTTATATTGTGTTTTTGAAGATAAAAGCTAAAAGAGAAATTATTAGAATATTTCATGCAAGCAATATGAAAGTATTTCTTCTTTTCCCAGCTGCCTGTAAGAACGACTCATGTCGCTATGGAGACTGTGTAGAAACAATCAACAGCCACAAGTGTGCTTGTTTTGAAGGCTTTTACGGAGAAGAATGTGAGCAAGGTAAGAAAAAACACAGACGTTGTACTTGCTTTAAGGTTACATGACTTTAAGTCACTTACAGCCAGGACCTGATGTCTAATTGTGTCTTGTTTTCTGTGTTGGCAGTTATTAAGTGTGACAAAGACAAGGTGACCACGCCATATAAAGGAAGTGTAAATTGCACTCATAAGTATGGAGACTTCTCCTACAAGTCCTTGTGCCAGTATTCCTGCGAGGAAGGATACCAGCTGAGTACGCCAAGACCCCTGACATGCACTGCCTCGAAACAGTGGTCAGAGCAGCCTCCTACATGTGAACGTGAGTTGAGGTGTATTGCAAAGCTGCAAAAAATGAATAAATAAAGTGATGTGATATTGTGACTTTGACTCCAAGTAATGACATTCAAAGCAACTAAATTTTATTATCACAGTGGTGGAGCCTGCCGTGATGAGTTTTTATGGTCCTGTCATCCACAGCGGTTCAATGTCAGGAGCTGTCTCGTCCAACAAGTGGATCCATGAAGTGCTCTGATCCTCTGGGCCCCTCCAGCTACCAGTCCACCTGTATGTTTACCTGCGATGAAGGCTATGTTCTCGTTGGTTCCCCGTCTAACACTCTGCAATGTGAAGTGTCAGGAATTTGGAATTCCTCACAGCCGTTTTGTGTTGGTACGCCCACATTTTTATGTTTATACCTTGCAGGATGCTATAGCATCCATTATATTAATGCTATTTTGTATTTAAGTCTGTTATTATGAGGAAAAAGCTATACGATATTTAAAAAGGCTACTGTTGACCTATTCTGTTCCTCTCTCTGTTTTGCAGCTGTCCGGTGCCCTGCTCTCCAGGAGCTAGAGAATGGCTTTGTCAGCTGTGGAGACAATGCAGATGTGAGGTTCAGCTATGGAAACACCTGCAGCTTCAGCTGTGCTGAAGGCTACCGCCTAGTTGGACCGAGCGCGGTGACATGCACGTCAGCAGCTGAGTGGAGCGAGAGGCTGCCTCGCTGTGAAGGTGAGGGCGCACTTTAAGTTTAATCCAACCACCTTCTATACGATTAAGAAGTGCTTTCTTGTGTTGTGCCTTTGTGAAAAAAACATACTGAATATATTTCATTTTCCTGTTAGCCATCACTTGCCACAATCCAGAGGGAGACGCTCACCTGATCACCCAGTGCAGCCAAACTTTGACTGAACTGCAGCCAGACTCCACCTGCAGCTTCAGCTGTGAAGCAGGCTTTGAACTGCAGGGAGCGCACACCATTCACTGTTCTGAGGATGGACAGTGGAGTAATGCCATACCTACCTGCAAAGGTATGGAAGCATGTTTTGACTACATACTAAATAGCTTTTCCCCAGTCTATTTGTACTGATTTTGTGCTATGTCATGACATCTCATTGTTTTTATTATTTTTTTGTCTTTTTAGCAATTGGATGCCCTGCTCCAGAGATTCCAACAAGTGCCCAGATCAGCTGCAGCCCTCCTCTGTCTTCGCCTCTTTCTTCCGTGACCCCCCATCCACTTGGTATGGTCTGCACTTTTAGCTGTGATGAAGGCCATGAGCTGCAAGGTGCACACAGCATGGAGTGTGTACAACCGGGCCAGTGGACCTCCACACCACCAAACTGCACAGGTATAAACATTTTAGGTTTTGAGGCAGTGATAGTGTTACATCGCTGAAATGAGATCTCCTTTATCAATATGTGACGGTAAACATCTAAACATCTCTCCTCCCACAGCAGTGAGATGCCCGTTGCTCGAGGCTCCTGAAAACGGTCGTATCAGCTGCTCAAACAGCGAGCCAGTGTACAGCTCACAGTGCTCCTTCAGATGCAATCAAGATTACTCATTAGAAGGACATGAGCTGCTGACCTGTGATCGTCATGGCAATTGGACTGGAGAGCAACCCACCTGCCAAGGTAAAACAAAGAAAAAAAGATCAAATATTAGAAGAAATTTAAGATACAACACAAGATTAAAATACACATTTGAGTTTAGAAGGTCAAATAATTAACATTTGATAATGTTTCCACAGCTGCCCCTTCTCCAGTTACTGCCATTGCTTCCGGTGTGGCAATAGGGGGCACTCTCTCATTATCTGGTCTGTCTCTGGCTATATGGGTCCTGAAACGACTGAAGCAGAAGAATACCAAGTTTGAGCTGAACAGGTTAGATAAGCTTTCATATCTCTGAAATTATGCATTTTTCTTTTTTTTTTTAAAAAAAACTACTTTGTTGAATTGCAGTACTCATCTTCTTCTTTTGTCTTTTCTTACAGCAACTCTGAGACAGAGGACCCTCCACAGGTCTACAAAAACAGCATCGACAGCCTCATATAGAACACAGTCACATTCTTCAGACAATTATATATAACTTGAATATAACTGTATGTTAATTACCAGTCATAGTAATGTGAGCAATATGAATAATTTACGTTAGTATAAAGCTTGTTAACAGGAAAACCCAAAAATGTGTCAGAGCTGTCAGTAGTGAGAGGAAAGTGTTATTATGTTTTATTGAATTTCATGATTTGCTCTGTAATGTTGTTGAGACATTTATTTCCTCCCAAGGGGAGATTATATTGAACACATTGTTCAACAGGTTGTCGAACATGCTGGAAAGGTGGCGCTATTCATGTTATTGTAAATGTTACATAATGTTGTGGGTGGATTGCCATGTCATTGCAGAACTGTGAATAATTTCACTACATTGATTTCAGTATTTATGTACTATTTATTTAACTGTTCATTCATATCCCTGTATATATGTTTAAAGCAGTGCTTCTTTTTATTCATAATAAAACTTAAAACCATCTAAACGAAAACCAGTAAAAATACGTAGAAGGTCATAGTACTGGTTTTAAGTGACAGTCTTCAAAGAAACAAAAATCAGGCATGTCACTACACTGATATAAAGATACACCAACCTATTCCCACACTTTGAGCAGGGACATTTATTCTGGCACATTGTTTCAAGTCTATCTTAAAATAATTCTCACATGCCCATATCTACACTGAAATAGTTTTTGGTTGCTAATTTTAAGATTTACAATGATAAAGGTGGCGGATTTAACATTCAAAATGCTAAGCTATGATTGGACAGTGGCTTTTCAGGGGAGGGGTTTAGCAAATTGTCCATTATTGTCTGCAGTTCCCCTCACCTCCATAGAGCTTTAAAACGTCTTTCAACTTAACTGTTTTATTGCCATGTCATTGCAGAACTGTGAATAATTTCACTGTATTGATTTCAGTATTTATGTACTATTTATTTAACTGTTCATTCATATGCTGGTATATATGTTTAAAGCAGTGCTTCTTTTTTATTCATAATAAAACTTAAAACCATCATTTGCTTTTGATCATTTTTATGCATCTTCCAGTATCAAGACCAAAATCCAGTGTCAGTTCAAAGAAATAAAAATCAGGCATGTCACTACACTGATATAAAGGTACACCAACCTATTCCCACACTTTGAGCAGGGACATTTATGCTGGCACTGCAGGACATTATGTGCTTTTTCAGAGGTCCAAGAAGGTCCTTTTTTCCAAATACACTCCAGACCTCTTGTCTGTTTCTGTGACCTCCATTACAATGGTCGGGACAGAGATGAATAGTTGAATAACAGTGAGAGGTATGCAAGGAAGGGAGGACTATACTGCTGGGGTAATCTGTTTTATAGATCATCACCATTGTTTGTTTCACCAAATTCAGAGTATTCAATGCCAGCATTTCAGTGGAACCATAAATAGATATGATATCTTACATTAGACTGAAGGGGACAGTGTGTTGCTGTTAAAAACTTACAGTAAATAATGAAAGATGCTTATTCTTGTAAGAAAGGAAAGGCTTCATTCTATGGTGCTATGTATAGTATGCTGACCATTTTGTACAAACACAAGAGTTTTTAGTCAATATTTCAAAAGCAAAGAAAAAAGCCAATTTGTTCTCTGAGCAAAGGTTGTAAAAGAATACATCACTGAAAAACAAAAACAAAATTCAAAGTGAAATTGGCAAAATTACATTTTTTAAACACATTTTTGGGGGGAACTATCTCTTTGTGTTGGCTCCGAGATTCAGTGGTGAGCCTCACTGTGCTTTACTTTAATTTGAAATCTGTGTTTTATTCTTTGTATTCCCTTTTATAGATTTTTTTTTCATGCATCTGCACTTGATCCCACCTTTGCCAGGAACAGGTGGCATTTCTCCAAAAGGTCTGTATAACAGGTCATTAAGTCAGTCATTCAGCCAATCATTCATCACATGCATTCACTCGGCACAATAAACATCCAGGTATTCTATGATAATGTTGGCCTGAATAGCCTAAGAGAAATATAAAAGCCTGGTCCCTGCGTGCAGTGAACTAACATTCACTTACTGTGCCACCGTTGTATAATGTTTTATGTTTGATAAAATTAGAAAGGATTTGACTTTCAAACTATTTAGGAAATATATGTTTACACATTAAAATACCAATTCTGGGTAAGTAAGCAAGCTCATATTCTTTCATATTTTTATATATTTGATATTATTAGTTCATATTATTTTTTAATTATGATATTTATCACAATTTTGACTTCTGACTATTTTTCCTTTTGGACAGACAACAGGTGTTTGTAGGTCAAAATGATGTGGGCATTAATCCTCCTCCTTGGTGAGTATCAGTTTTAAAGCCAAATGTATAATTGATGGTATCTTCTGATGTAAAATATAACATTGTGCATGAATTCTTTCACACCAGATGATGAATTATCACACTAGAGTTGTACTTAACTTTTTTCTTTCAAAATATATATTAGGTAGCTCCTTGGCTGAGACTACCTTGGGCTGGACATATCATCACTCAGAGAATACCATGAACTGGACCCAGGCCCGAAAGTGGTGCCAGACCAATTACACAGACATGGTGGTCATCCAAAACCAGAAAGAGAACGACTATCTGGTCTCAATTCTGCCAAACAAAACTCAGAGTCCATATTATTGGATTGGAATCACTAAAAACCACAAGAATGAATCTTGGACCTGGATTGGGAATAACAGCACGTGGATTGGTGAGCAGTCATGGGCAGCAAACGAACCCAACAACAACCACATCACAGAGTTTTGTGTGGAGATCTATGTGAACAACGGAGGGAACAGAGGGAAGTGGAATGATGAGAAATGCGCCAATCTTAAATACGCGGTTTGTTATAAAGGTATGTAAAGCTGATTGTTTTTGAAGGTTGTTACACTTTCAAAAGTGATAGAGGTTGTTAGTATTGCGCTTTTTCTTAACAGCCCAGTGTAATGCAACATTATGTGGCAGAGGAAGATGCCAGGAGACAATAGAAAACATTACCTGCCTCTGTGAACCTGGCTATGAGGGTGACAGGTGCCAAACAGGTGAGGAGACAGCTTTCTGAAATCAAGTTACTAATTACTACAGTAGGTTTATTTAAAGGATAGGATCAAATTGTTTCAAGTCTATCTTAAAACAATTCTCACATGCCCATATCCACATTGAAATAGTTTTTGGTTGCTAATTTTAAGATTTACAATGATAAAGGTGGCAGATTTAACACTCAAAATGCTAAGCTATGATTGGGCAATGGCTTTTCAGGGGAGGGGTTTAGCGAACTGTCCATTATTGTCCAACTCTGCAGTTCCTCTCACCTCTATAGAGCTTTCAAACGTCTTTCAACTTAACTGTTTTATTTCACTCTCACCACTGTTAATGTTGTTTCGACCGCAACTCCAAATACTAATGTCGCTCTGTGTCTGCTGGATGCATAAACAGGCAGTTGTTTGCTAACAAGTTCATTATATCAACTGAAATGGTGATAATTATGTCAGTGTTGTGTTCACAGATTGTTTTCACTGCCTTTAAGTAGACTAAAATCAGTTATTGCAGGTTTAAGATCAACAAGAGGTAGTTAATGTTGTTAATTCTTTCTGTAAATATGAGGCACCAGTTCAACCTGAGAATATCAGTCTGAGGTTCTCTTGTCTTGAAGCTTTTTATTTTCCGGCATCTGTTTTCTCTGTTTCCTGAGGTCAGGCTGAGGATCATATTCAAAATACGGATCAAAATACTTGCATCAGCATGTATGTGCTCTAAAAAGTGTATTATTTTCACAATAGAAAGCTAGCGTAAGACGTTACATAACTGTATCCCCCCTAAACTTTAACCTGTTTGTGCCCCTAGCTGTAGAATGTCCCCCTCTGTCTCAGCCTGATAACGGATACCACAGCTGCTCGGGAGGAAACCAGACATTCAACTCAACCTGTCAATTTAAATGCTACCCCGGCTTCCAGATGATAGGCTTGCCGGCTGTTACCTGCATGGTCAACAGGGTCTGGAGCGGCCCAAGGCCTGCTTGTGCAAGTAATTATTTGAGGTTATGTAAAAGTTTGAAATATATATATATTTTTAAATAATCAATCAAAACCAAGGCCGACCATTCTTTGTACTGCTTTTGCTGTTTCACTACCTGACCAGCCTTTAATAGCAAACAGACAAAGTTAACAACTGTTGATGAGCATAGTGGAGCATTTAGTGCTAAAGAGCCAAATATTTCCCGCAGGAGTTGGTGGAGACCAAAAATAGAGCTAAAAGGTGAGTGAATATTGGACTTACATTCATCAGGTGGACACACAACTCCAAATGCTAATGTTGCTCCGTGTCTGCTGGATGCATAAACAGGCAGCTGTTTGCTAACGAGTTCATTATGTCAACTTAAATGATGATAATTATGTCAGTGTTTACACATTGTTTCCGCTGCCTTTAAGTAGACAAAAATAAGTCATTGCAGGTTTAAGATCAACAAGAGGTAGTTCATGTTGTTAATTCTTTCTGTAAATATGAGGCACCAGTTCAACCTGAGAATATCAGTCTGAGGGTCTCTTGTCTTGAAACTTTTTATTTTCCTGTCCCAGACAATTTGTATGTGGAGGCATACCTGAAAACTACCATGGTCAGCAAGGTCAGGTGTGACTCTGGCAGACTAGTACATTTATATCTCATTACAAACTCACAGGCCTTTTCACTATCTCCTTCCACAGAATATCCTCTGCATAGTTCACTGACACATACTACGCTTCTTCAGAACATTACATTTATTTTTTGGTAGAATTTTAGCATGGTCATCATAAGCCCTGCATCTGTTTCCTCTGTTTCCTGAGGCCAGGCTGAAGATCACATTCAAAATAAAGATCAAAATACTTGCATCAGCATGTATGTGCTCTAAAAAGTGTGTTATTTTCACAATAGAAAGCTAGCGTAAGACGTTACATAACTGTATCCCCCCTAAACTTTAACCTGTTTGTGCCCCTAGCTGTGGAATGCCCCCCTCTGTCTCAGCCTGATAACGGATACCATAGCTGCTCGGGAGGAAACCAGACATTCAACTCAACCTGTCGATTTAAATGCCACCCCGGCTTCCTGATGATAGGCTCGCCGGCTGTTACCTGCATGGTCACTGGGGTCTGGAGTGGCCCAAGGCCTGCTTGTGCAAGTAATTATTTGAAGTTATGTAAAAGTTTGAAATATATTTTAAAAAAATAATAAATACACCAAAACCAAGGCTGACCATTCATTGTACTGCTTTTGCTGTTTCTCTGCAAAAGTGATTCTGCTTCTAATGAGTCATTATATGTAAGTTATTATTATAATGTGCACTAGTAGTAGTGGTTGTAGCAATTGTTTAAAAAAAGAAGTACTGTATCGCACTTTTGAGTATTGCAAAACTCAGAATAAAAATGTGTGGTTTATTTTCTCAGGCTATAAACAGGCTCTGTTGGCTGTAGCTGGGTGTGGAGCCTTCTCAGCCTTCTGCTGCATCTGTTTCTGCTGGATGAAACACAGAAAAAGTCAGTGTTTCTCAATTACATTTCATAGAAATAGTGATACAATGCAGTGTTATTGCAACAGGCCTCAGTAGCGATCTGTTTTAATTTCTCACAGGAAAGAAGCTTGCCCAAGTAAGGTCAGTGTTGAAATGTACTTGTCCAAAAGCAGCTCCACCCATTTCTACACATTCAATAGTTGAAAAGTTAATTGACTGAAATGTTACAGTTCGTCTGTGTTTAAAAAGTATATTGCTTCTGTCTTAAAATGCTAAAACATTTTACTGTAACTGTGATTTAGCTCAGTAAGTCATTCAGTAAGTGTCCCCTTAATGTCAATCTGCTTGTCCTTCATAGGCAGCCTGAAGAAGCGACAAGTCCATCCGGTGAGGCACAGGGATGAAGGATAACTGGAACCTCATTTATGTCTTATTAAAAATAGATCTATAATGACCCAAATGCATTTACTCGTATTAGTTTTAATACATTGTTAATAAATAAACCTAAACTGCCACCGGCTACACTGGCTGTATACCAGGATAATCAGTTAGCTAAGTGTTTTGTTTAATATACCTTAATATACTTATATTAATACTTTAATATATATATTAAAGCTTCATTTAGAAATACTGCATGGATATAAAGTGTGTATGTGATGGTTTAATATCAAGTCAAACATATGTAAACTCAAAACATAGTAACATTAATTATAATAACATTTAATAACATTAGAGTTGGATTTCTGTGGTATCTTTGTTATATAAATGTAATTAAATAAAATGAATTTTAGTGAGTAATGAGTTTTTATGAGTACTAGTGAGTGTCTGTATGTGTGTGTGCATGTGCGTCTGGGCTTGTGTGTGTTCCCAGAGTATTATGGGTGGTAGAGTGGTGCCCTTCCTGAAAGGAAGTTGCAGCAAAAGTGATATTACAAAATTGGTCATTGACTCATTCCCTGAAGGACAATTAATACCACTTTGCCATTGATCGTCAGCAAAGCAGAGTAAATGCAGCGACAAGAATGAGTGACTGAAGACAGATCAAATGGTAAGACCTGTAAAATATCACTGCAAGTGTTGTACATTCATACATGCATGAATATATACTGTACATCCACACTCATATGCAATTATTAGAAAAATAAATCTCTTTTTATTTCAGATGTTTCAAGAATCAGTTGATACTAAACGAAGCATGCATCATGGGGTGCTGATAGCTGCTTTTATTGTATTTGCCCAAGGTAGGTCTGCTTCTCTCTCATCTTATAGGGACCAAACTCTTTCAAACTCCTTTCTTTCAAGCTCAATTTTGTCTAATCGTCCATGTACCTAATGTTAGACCTGAGCAGCGGGGGAGGAGTGCATGCATGGACCTACAACTACAGCATCACTCCAAACCGTAGATGGTTGGAAGCCTACCAGTGGTGCCAGCAGCACTTCACAGACATGGTGGCCATCCAGAACCAGGAAGAGAGTGACTTTCTCAACAATCTTCTGCCGTTTAACCCAAAATATTACTGGATAGGCATTCGCAAAGTGGATGGAGGATGGGTCTGGGATGGAACCAAGGATAAGGTGCCTGAAGACGTGCAGAACTGGGCGCCAGAGGAACCAGATAACATAGCAGGTCAGGACTGTGTGGAGATTTACATTAAGAGGGAGAAAGACACAGCCAAGTGGAACAATGAGAGCTGTCGCAAGAAGAAGGGAACCATCTGCTACACTGGTAAAACACTCTTTATTTTGTTTGACACATTTACTGACTCCTGTAGACTTATTATTGCATGTTAGATCTCTCTCTATATGTGTACAGCCTCTTGTAAACAGGATTCCTGCAGTGCCCATGCAGACTGTGTGGAGACCATAGGGAACTATACCTGTCAGTGCCATCCTGGTTTCCTAGGGCCACACTGTGAAGAGGGTGAGCAAACATTGTCATAATATATTTAAACCAGCCATGACCTCTTTCTGTGAGGGGTTCAATAATATTCTTTTGTTTTGTTTTTTTCCTCAGCTATCGCATGCAAACCCTTGCTGGATCCAGAACAAGGTTCTCACTACTGTTTCCATCCCTATGGGTCCAGTCGTTTCAACTCTTCCTGCCGTTTCCACTGTGAACTTGGCTTTCAGTTAGTAGGCGTTCCCCAACTGCTATGCCAAGCCAGTGGACACTGGAACCACCCTGTTCCTCTGTGTCAAGGTATGGCAGCTGGATATCAACAATGTCAGAACCACAGTTATTTCAGGTGTCAAAGTTACAAGGAATATATTTCTCTCTGCCTATCTCAGTTGAACAGTGTCCAGTTCTGAACCACGCCAACATCAGTGCAGGTAGTGTGAACTGCAGCCACCCCATTGCACCTTACAGCTACAACTCCACCTGTGAGGTCAGGTGTGAGGAAGGCTATGAGCCCAGCGGACAGGACCAGATACGTTGTGACCACACCGGCCAGTGGACATCCAGTGTCCCAGCATGCACAAGTAAAGCAATTGTCATTATCTTTTATGTAAAATTACACTGAATCATGTTTTAAACTATATCATCAGCTTAACCTGATTAAAAATGTAATAATTTAATGCTAATAATGACTATTTTCTGTGAAGCTCTATCTGACTGTTTTTTGTGAAATACCACTACCACCTTTTACTAATACTTAGCTGGCCTCAATGTGTAGTCACATCCTGTCCAGACAGTGCAGCAGGTCAGATTCAGATAACACCTGTTATCACTTCACTTCACACTCATTTATGTCTGCATAAATGGGAAAACAACATTGTAATTTAATGTGGCAGTTGCGATTTCCCTTGACTGTAAATTATGTCAGCATGGTTATTCATACCCCCACCTCATGCTTATGGTATGTTTATAGAAGTGGAGTCATAATACACAGTTCAAACTGACGTATTTCACAAGAACACTGATTCCCATTGAGTGGACTATGTCTGATTGATATCTATATCCCACCACAGTGAAAAAATGCTCCCCCATTTTGTTTCCTGCTACGGGCAACATGACGTGTGTGGACACTCTGGAGCCTTTCTCCTTTAGCTCACAGTGTAACTTCACCTGCCAGGAAGGCTACTCCCTGACTGGAGACAACACACTCACCTGTCTGGCCTCTGGACAATGGAGCAAACCTTCACCTACATGCACTGGTGGGTCACTGAGATTATGTCAGGGCTCCCTGAAAGCTTCCTGACAATAGACAAAGTTGTACACTGTCCTGATGAGTAATAGTGTTTCTTCTTCTCCAGTGGTACAGTGCAGTAGTTTAAAGGCTCCACCCCATGCCTCCATGCAATGCCAGGACCCTATAGAAGTGTTCAGCTATGGCTCCATATGCACCGTGAATTGTGAAGAAGGATTTGATCTGATCGGCACGAACACAACAAAATGTTCTTCACAGGGCAATTGGAGTCATGCACTTCCTGTTTGCCAAGGTATGACCACTGATGACTAAGTGCTGAAGTAATAATCAGGATAAATACTGCACAGTCTGTTCTTATTGCTCCTTCAGCTTAAAGTAAGCAGTCAACTCAGCTTTTTTTTTT
>NTHP01000025.1:348772-384395 GCA_003416845.1 Oplegnathus fasciatus
CCCAACCTCCTCCCGTCCTCTATGACTGGAGGAAGGAAAAGGCAGAAAAATGCAGCGAGGGCCTTTGACCGTGAGGAGCACAATGTGAGCGTTGATGATGGCGGCGTGGATGTGATGCTTACCTGCCACTGACCCATACAGCTGTCATAGCCCAGAATTTTACAATCTGATGATCCACCCAACAGCCAGGGGAAGATGCCTCGCTGACCTGTCACCTAGATTGGCCTGATAAGCACCGAGGATGGACTGACCTGGCTCTAACCCTCAGCATGAATACCCCATCTTCACAATAAATCAACCTGCACTTCATACTCACTATGCCACACACTTTATACTTAATATTCACTGTATCATAACCATTATTTATTGATCATTGTTGATTCATTCAAGATGAACAGCATACACACATTGTGAGAATAAATACAAATACACACCCAAACGGCTATTTACATTAGTAGATGCAGAAATAATCTCATAATCTAACATTCAAACATAGTGAGAGAGGTTCGACAGTATTGTGCATACACAGGGGCCTGTGTTGTACAGTGGGATTGTAAAGCATAAGAGGCAGTAGTGTAATCATGTTTATATGGAGGTGCACATGGTATATTGCATGGTATCACAGTGTACCCACGTCCCCTTGGCGGTGATTTTGCAACCACTTCTTCAACTACCTTGTGCACGGTACAGACAGATAAATGATGAGACCAGAGAGCGATGCGGAGTGAGGGAGAGACGCATCGCTTCTCGCTGAGTCTGATCTCCACCCTCAAGAGGTGAAGTAAGAGTCCTGCATGGAGTAGAGACGGTCAATAGGGGTGAGCAGAGAGGAGTCACCCAGGGACAGGCAGTCGCTGTCGGCCACATGACACAGAGGGTCTCTGTCCATGTCACCGTACAGACTCTTGAAACCTAGAAAAAAAGACACAACATCATTGATACCACCAGAATTAGGCTGTAATCTGATCATTTCAAGGGTTTAAAAGGGCACTTCACTGATTTTATCATAAAGTTTGGTCGTCATTAGGAGTACTACTCAGCCTGTGAGAACAGTTGTATAAGGTCATCTGTGGATCTGGAGGTAGCTTTCTAAAGTTTAAAAAAATAACCCTGGTGATATGAGGGTTATCGTGGCTCGAGTTCACAACGTTAATTTTTTTATACAAACTAATGAAAGATGCTATCAAGTTGCATTATGAGAAATATAGGATCCAGTGTTTTTGGATCTTGATCCATGCTAAGGGCTGAAAGTCAGAATATCTCAGCCTCTGCTCTACCAATTTTGACCATCTTTGACCCAACTTTATGGAAGTGCAATACTAAATTGTTGGGACCCTTTAAGTAAAACTATAATTTGGAGGAGTTGTAAAGGACTTTTAAATGTATTTGCACTGTACAAGGGATGGACGAAATGACAGGAGCAACTGACACTATAATAAAATCTAATACAAAAGCCCTGCAATAAATACTACTTACTAATACTAATACTGATAACATAGAGTATACAAACTGAATTGTATATTCTAAGGACGTTTGCTTACAGTTCAAACACACGTGTAAACATCAGGTAACATTTTGCCCTAAAAATCAGTAATGTTTTTGTATTTAAACCTTTTAATCTGCCTCATACTAAAAAGGAAATGTGAGCTATTCTATAGCAGAAGGGCAAAGAGCAGTATCCCCGGAAACATTGCAACAATGCTGAAGCTAATTGGGATCCAAATAAAAAACAAAACAAACAAAAAAACTACTATTGTGCATTTTAAAAAAGTAAACTCCTGACTAAAGTTCTGATTTCATATAGCCAAAACGCACACTAATCACAGAAGTAATTTTTTAACATTTGACAGAACTGAGGTCATTACCATAGGGGTGCATGTGATCCCCTGGCATCTGAGGTGGGGTCAAGCCCTGTCTGAAGGGGTCCATGTCATAGTCCTGCTGCTCCAGTGTGGTGAGTCCCATCTGCTGCTGCTGCTGAATGTGGGTATAGGAGGACCCCAGGTGCTCCATGTCAGAGGTCAAACCGCCACAGGAGGGCGCTGTGGGGCACAGGAGACACACAGGAGATAGTGTTTACTGCCCTCTGTTACAGTAATGTGTTTTAGTGAGCTTCTGTGCCCTGTGCTACTTTAATGTTGCTATTTAGCCTCTTTAGAGCTCTGTTAACTGACTTTTATGGCTTTTTCGCACATGTGTCAAGATTTCTGTCGGAAATCTTTTAATGTGACACATAGTTCTGACTGGTATTCAGTCTAATCTAAGTCTCCTGCCTTTGTAATACTGATTACTTAATTTTGTCTGCTAAAAGACACTTGAAAAAAACTCCTTGTACATCTACAAAATGTTGTAAAATATCTTTGATCATATGTCATTTTTCTTTTTTGCTGAGAATGAAGAGGTACATCTAACTTTATGTTGAGGCTATGATATCATATGGGAGTAATATAGCACTTGTTAAAACATTTTCCAACAGTGTGATACCTGTGTGATGTGACGGGTGCTCACGCTGCTCCTGAGTCTGCTGCTGCTGCTCCTGCTGCTGCTGCTGTCTCCTGGCCAGTTTCTTCATCTAAAAACAGCAGACATAAAGCTCACATACAGTACAGGCACAGTGTAAAACATTTTTCTCACTCCACAGTCCCTCTGCCACCCAGGCATACGAGTGTGTTCACTCAATTGCAAAGTATTAACAGTGAGGTAAAGGACATCTTTCAGTGGAGGAGGGAAACCACACATGAGCCCACTTTGTGAGGAAATATGGGGTTTAATCTACAGTGATCTCTCAGTGAGATGTCATCAGTTTCCTGTATGAAGAGATAACCAGGCTGATTTCCACTCTGGCATACAAACACGGTGCAGAAAGAGTCCTTTTATTAGTATGACTTGGTGTGTGTGTGTGTGTGTGTGTGTGTGTGTGTGTGTGTGTGTGTGTGTGTGTACTTTGTATTACTTTGGCTCTTTGGTTCTGGAACCAGACCTGCACAACCCGGACGCTCAGACCAGTCTCTGCTGCCAAGGTCTCCCTTACCTTGGATCAAGATTCAGGGGGAGGGAGAAAGTAAGAAAGGGAGGGTAAAAAATAGGAAAATAGAAACAGAGAGGAGGTCACTTGAAAGTTAAAAAAAATCAGTATCACTTCACCAGTCTGCCTCAAACAAGGAGGAAAGGATTAAACATTTATGAAATATATTTTTTGATAAAATAACAGACTGCTTTCTAAATGTCTGTACTTTCGGACTGTTTACAGTCAAGTCTGCTTTGTTATGTAGTCATGGCTATACAGTTTGTTGTCTGAAAATCCTGATAACTACCCACTATACAATGGTTTTCTGTCCACATTCGGAGGTAAAAGGGTATCTAGCAGACTTTCTAGTAAAATTTGAGGAGCTCATCATTTAAAAAAAAAGACATAAAACAACTATTATTTAGTTCAAATTAAAGAACTCAGGTAGAGTTTTGATACTGTTGCCTGCTACTTTTAGCAATTAGCAGGCAAGTCTATGTTATCCTCATTAAAATGATCATATTCTCAGTTTTGAGGAGGAATTGTAATGAGAATGTTGACAGAAAATAACAGTATAGTTGATAAAGTTGTTTTCAGAGACACTCCCTCTATGCAAAAATACATTGTGCAACAAAGCCTATGTCATATCTGGAACAGAAGCTACAGAGTGGTCTACAGTACCTCCAGACTACTGGGTGAAAACGGAATAAACACTCTACCTTTCGGCAAGGCTTGGATGAGACCTCAAAGGAGGCTTTAAAGGTCCGTCTTTGTTGAGTGGTCAGAATAGTGCGTGGCCTTTTAGGACGTTTGCTCTCCAGGTCCTCTGATCTAACTCGTCTGCCTGTAACCTTCCCAGATTCCTCTTCTTCTTCTTCTTCATCGTCACTTTTACCTAGTGGGCGGATGTGATTGAAAAGCAAATGTTTATCCACCTACAAGGTATGTGAATAAAGAAAACAAATGTTGAGAGCCAGATAAAAAAGGAAAATTCATGCCATCAATCTGAGAGGTTCAGAATGCCCCTGGACCACTTGAATTTCTTAATGAGTAGATGGAAAATTAGTCAGAAACATTAGAATAAAGCTTGATCAGTGTTTGACACTATAGCACATTGTCCTTTCTATTGCTATGTTTCAGGAAACTTTATCCAGTATCAACAGGTTGTATGACCCAGTGTTAGTGTTATTTTTTGATATTAACTATTAAACTAAAATTAAAAGAAAATAGACACAACAAACTCAAGCTTTACCTTAAAACTGTCACAAATGTATTGTTAGTTGTCCAAAATTAGGTGTATATGACATTAAAAGGATGCACTAATTATCAAGTTTAAAAAGAGTTTAAAAAGAACTAGAGTAGATCATAACAGTTTGCAGCCATACCATATTTTAGTTTGGGTAAATAACACAATAGTAATAAAAAAAAATGATACTAATGCAGGGTCAAAACAACCCATTGTCTTGGGTAGTTTTCTACCCATAGGTACTGGGAAAATTTAACCCAGTATTGCATTGGTATTGGGTCAGTTTTGATCCAGTGATTACATGTATACGCGCACAAACACACACACTGCACACAGCCTGTACCTGTGTCAGAGGAGGTGGGGCTGGCCAGGCACTGGTGGTAGTCCTCTCTGGCACACAGTAGCTGTCCCTCCCTGAGGACGCAGCGGTCTCCAGTCTGCAGGCGGCAGGAACAAACGCTGCAGGTGAAGCAGCGCAGGTGGAACACAGCGGCCCCTGCACGCATCACCAGCTCTGCGGGAGAGATGGCCTCCGCACAGCCCCCACATCGCACTGCAAACAGACTGAAGAGAGGGATTGAAGGGTGGGGGTATAACAAGGGAGGAAACAGAGAGAAATTGTGAGGGCTCTGTAAATAACAGAGAGAAATGCTTTTGTTTGGCTGACTAGAGCTTGAGTATAAGCTGAGACACTTGAGGACCCCTCACACCTCAATAAGAAGGGACTCCATGAGAAAAAAAAATGCTTGGTTGACTTGGGGAATGTTGCTGAGTCGAGCTGTCACTCAAAACAACTGCCAACCTGACTTCTCCCCTCTCCTCCTCCTCCTCCTGCCCCGACCACTCAGACACATACCCTTAGCGTGGCGGGTGTGCATCTTAGCGCCTGGCAACCAGGACTGGTGGGCTTAGCCTCAGAGACTGTTGCCGTGGCTCCGGCTGCCGTGTCCGAGGCTGTGCTCCTGGGGAGGCTGGAGAAAAGCTCTCGGCAGGCCATGGCTCCAGGCAGAGGGGGGGAATCAGATCTCCCGGTGGGAGAGGCTGAGCCGCCGGTCCCATGAATTATCCGCGGAATTATCCCTAAGTCTGCTTAACCAGAGCGGGACAAAGACAGAGCCAGCCCCCAAGCAGCAGGACCATTGTCCGCTGGCTGACACCGCGGCATTTTGGGTCTGTCACGCAGGATGATGCGTCATCATTCTGGAGCTGGTGTTTGTCTCCAGACCTGACTGGGTCACCAGACCAGTCAGCCCAGAGGCATGAGAAAGTGACAGCTTTTTTTCCACCTTTTTGTTTTCATATAAAAATACTTCATGCGGCCCATAAGGAGAGCCTACATATATCACCGATTCAATCCAGGATTTGACTTTTTCATAATTGGAAAAAGCTATTAGAAAAAAATAGGAGAATTAGAGGTTTGTGTAAAACAAAAAATGTAACTTGAATTATGTGGAGATTTCTTGAATACTGATCAATGCAACTACTCATGGACTAATGGAAAAAAAATCCTTAAATAACAGAGCTGGGCCCTTTAGTATTTATTTTGTATTGACCACGTACAGTATGTGGTCAATCGCAAATGATATGAATCACAGCCACCACATCTGTTAGAAAACCTTGATAAAACTTTATTTTTGAGTCATTTTAATCAATAATCTAATTGTTCATTTATGTAATTTGTCTCTTTCAAAGCATTTGCACCACCCAGACGAATAAATTACACACCACAAAAAGGAAAGAACAAAAAGTAATTTTGGCATAAAAGTGAACATAAGCAAAAATATCTGCAATATGTCGTTATAGTAAATCCACACCTAACAAAGATTTTAAGTAACTTTCAAGAGAAACAAATATTGCATTTGACTTCCTTTTGAATACATGTAAAATAGAAATTTAGCACAATATTTACAAACAAACAAAAACTCAGACTAAACAGAAAGCAAACACCCAGGTTGAGACATCCCTGTCAAAAGGCAGACATCCTAAAGCCAAACATTGCTGGGACCTCTCACTGTTGCTGTGGGGTCGCTACGGAAACGATAAAGCCCATTCCCAGCAGCTCAGGAGGGTCAGTCGGGCTGCTTGACCCATCCGAGTCGTCTGCTCCACGGCCTCAATGGTATGCGCTTTAATATGGCCAACATACCGTCTGCGGCATGTGCATTCCTGTGGCAACACAAGATGCATCAACCAAACATTTTCAAAGGAAGTGTGGCAGAGGAAATACCCGGAATGTTTCTATGATACAGCAAAGTACTTGATTAAACGTCTCAACATGATGCTAATGCTGGATGTCAGTGAAGAAGAAACTAATGTTCATGTTTCGAGAATCGCTTTTCCATTATGTGCCTTGTCCAGTTCGTACCCAGTATTCCTAAGCGTTGTTAATGCAAAAGTAAGAGTACCTCCAATACTTATGGAGCAGCTCAAGGTGTTTAATATTTCAGAGTTTCCGCTGACATGATTGGCCCAGAGGCCCTGCCAGGAGAGCGGGAACACTCAGTCACGCTGGATTTAGACATGGCAATTAGCGACAAGATCATTACAGAGAAATAAGTCAGCAAAATCCTGCACTCCTCCACACTGACATGGCCAGGGTCGGGCACTCTCAAGGTAGATGCACTGTATAATAAGATGAGTGTTTAGCAGAAATGCACACACACACACGCACACACACACACACACACACATTTACTCCAGAGCAAAGCCCTCTCCTCTCATTGTTCTTGCCCTGACTTCAGTGCTGACCTTTGGCAGTCAGGCAAACAGACTGCTGGTCTAGTGGACATGCAGAGAGACAGATCCTGTTTCTGGATCAGGTTAACCTGGATCCTTTGCTGAACACACACACACCAACAGAGAGCGTGTATCAGATACAGATCTGCGGGTCAAGTGCACCGCCAGTCACACCGCTGATCTGACGACCAATCTGATGTCCAGTCCACCTGTCCACTGAACCGTTTAGCCAATCTAAATCTACTGACAATCTGACCAACCTAAACATCACAGTGTCAGACAGGAATTTGCATACCACTTCATTAAATTACAGCACAGTGTGTTGTATGTATTGTGTGTCCTGTGTGACCGCTACAGGTCAGACAAACCAATATGGACATGGCAATCATGTCAGGAATATTCAGAACCATCTCTGACAATCTTCTAATGTGTTGTTTTGTCAAGGAAAACAGTTATGTACAAATAAACCTCATCATATATCACAAAATATGAGAAAAACTGTCAAGGAAGAAAGTAGAGACTCTCGTTATCATTATTATCATTATTATGTAATTACTGAATCTAAGAGCCATTTTTTTATGTGGAGCCACACAAGAAATATTAAGACACATGTATTAATGTATCAAGGATGGCAAAAAATAAAAATAAATTCATGCCATCATCAGCATCATCTAATCATTAATGAGTTACTAAATTTAGAATAAGTTCTCTGATGTGTCAGCGTTAGAGGAATTCACACCAATCTCATGAATATTAGCCGATGGTTTTAATAGTTTTTGTAAAGGTCGCTAAAGAAGTCAGTTGGTCTGCGGGCCACTCCGACTTCAGTTCACCCTCATGTTTTGAACTCATAAAGAAGTAAATAAAATCACATAGTTAAAGAACATTCGGGACATCGTGATGTGAAAAGACATTTGGTCAAGAAAATTATTGACTCAATTATTGATTGTCTAAATCAAATTTTTCCTAATCTTTACATTCTGGTGCTGCTCCTGTAATTGATAAACATGTATGCAAACTATTGTCAAACAGCCTGAATGACAAAATAATTGACACAACTTATGCAAGTTGTTTGAATCATTTCATTAACAGATACAGCATTTAGGATGTTGCTAAGAAATGTCCCGTTACATATAAGTATAACAAAGAACATGCATCCATTACATACATAAAAAAGATCTAAGGTACTTCACAGGGTGCCTCGAGGTGCCAGAGTGAATACCTTTCACACATGTATTTAGTTTTTTTCAATTTTATTTGTATGTGATATCATTCTAAAGTGTTTTAACTATTTTTGTAGTCCAGTGAAAGCAAGTTTTTCTTCTTTTTTTAAAATGTTTTTTTCTGTTTTTAATTTTTCTTTTGCTATGTTTGTCGGTGTTCTTGTTTATTTCATGTTTTTAATCGTACTTGATCAAATCTGATCCTGAGTACTGCGAAGAATTTGGTTTAAGTTTGCTTGCTTCCTTCCTGCCGCATGTTCTGGCATAAATCTATACATTATTCTTGACATTACAAAATTATTCACCAATTTGATACTAATCATGTATGTGTAGCCTCTTGGACCCGGTAATAAAAGCAAGCACTGATGAATTTTGGAGTGAAGAAGAATTATATAATATAAAGTGCTTTGTTGAGGGAATTCAAATGCTGCATTTACTGTCTTTTAGCTTCTATAAAGCCAACAAGCCAAATCTGGTGGTCTGGCTGGCACTGATTTACCACACGAGCAAACGGAAAAACAAAGCGAGACTCAGACAGAAGATACAGCGTGTGGTAAGAGACAAATGTTGTCACAGTATGTAATAATCATCACTTAGGAGCTGGCTTCACACTAGTCCTGGATCAAAAGAAGGGAGGGAGCAGAACACAGTCTGCTCTGCGAAAGAAACACCGACACAGATCTAAAACCCTCATTGTGGACAAAAGTGGTGCTCATGTGTTAGAAGGTGCCACAACCCCAGACAGGACGAGCAGGGAGGTGGAGACGTGAGACCTCAGAGGCAAAGCTCTGGCACCGGGCCTCCTGCTAATTGGTCAGGTCAGATATCTCACGGTCGGCTGGGCGTTGTCCCATCGCTCGACACAGGGGCTGCTGTGAGCAGAGCTTTCCAGATGCCACGGCGCATAACGCCAGGGCTCATGGAGCGCACTGTCCCCCAAAATAAGTTCACACCAGCCTCATCGTCTCTCTTGTAGGGATGCACCAGACCTTCTGACATATGGCTCTACTCTCCTAATTACCTCTCAGTCCCGTTCTTTTCTCCGTGCTTCGGCCAAGCGCTATGATCTCCACTGATCACGCGATGCACTTAAAATTACGTGTTTTACAAGAATCCACTCTGATTTCCATTTATCCACCAAAATGCCAGTTAAAATGTTTATATTAGTGCTTGGCCATCATAAAAAATGGCATTTTTTAAATGTTCTGCACAAATACTCTGCTCACAAAGGCTCATAGGCCTCTAACACCACTGCAGTGTAATTTAGCTGACTGGGAACATGATGGCAGGGAGCATTTTGGGCCAATGAGTGTAACATTTCCCCATGTTTCCCCGCCTGCTTGGCAGAACGACCACCACTAAATTGTTCAGAAATAATGTGAGCTGCTGCTCATGTGCAGGTTTTGTCTTGGCTCTTGTTTAGGTGAGAGCATGTTTTGGAGGAAGAATGAGGGGATGAGTCAGTGGGCGGGTTGGAGGGAGTCGGGCAATGGGTGGTGTTGGTGGGAGCTTTTTTTTGGGGCGGGGGGTGCCTCATCGACGAGACCATATGTTGTCCCCAGCTTGCAGTTGCCACGCCAATGGGCCTCGAAATTTTAACACATTTTGACAATGTGTCAGTTGAGCTCTACCCCTGGTTGTGTGCTGCATGTGTGTGTGCTATATGTGTGTGCAAAGGTGTGATCGTGTTGCTTTGTGTGTGTGCATGTGTGTGTGTGTGTGGATGTATACTATGCAATAGTGTTCTCACATTCCAGCTCCCTCGCCACCCCTTCCTCCTACAGTCACCTTGTTCTCTTAGTGCACTGTGCCAAGTTCCCTGGAAGTCAGCTTAGACCATATACGCACATACACAACTACACATGCTCACACACACACACACATACATACCACGATGCTTTTGTCATAAACTATAAAATGTACCCATATGTAACAGTATGCAAAACTAGGTACAGATTCGTAAGTAAGAAAGTAAGTACTATATGGAGAAATCACTTGTTTGCCCAGTCTCTCTCTCTCTCTCTCTATCTCTCTCTCTCTCATACACACACACACACACACACACACACACACACACACACACACACACACACATTCTTAGTCAAGGTCAGATCTGGACAAGGGTTCTGTTGTGAAAAGTGGCTTAATAACACAATAATTTTTGGACCTCAGGCCAAAAAATAGAGTAAAATGAACAAGATAAAACAAAATAAAATAAACAGCCCACAACGAAATCAAAAGTACATTAGTAAGTAGAGCGCCATTAGATGATTTTCCTATAACATGAACTATAATGTTGGTTGTATATCTGCAACATATATACATTTGCCAAAGCTAAAACTGCTTGGTAACAGGACTAGAAAAAAAAATTATATTATAAGAAAATCTTGTATTTAAACAAGAAATGGGTGCAGCTAAAATTTGATTACAAGTCATAAATTTTAGCAGAAATTTTCATTACAATCTGTAACGAAAATGATATATATATATATATATATATGTTACTCTTTACCAAGATAAACCCCATTGAATTAAAATGTCTTCTTGCAGTGACTTTACATCAGTGAGAAAAGTGGGCATAGTCACATGACTTTGGTAGCCTATAAAAAACAATTTCTTTGCATCTTTTTAACTTAAATTAAATTGTACTTCATAATGCAAAACCACTGAGAAAAAATGACATTACAATGTAAAATCAGATGTGCTTAACCTGGAACCTCGCCAGGGCTGAAAAGTGATTAATGTGTGCTTCAGTATTTTAAGATTTCAGCTGCAACACCAGGAGAAACCAAACAGTAACGAAGAGCTGGAGATCAGCACTCACTCAGCATAGTCCCGCTTGCAGTAAAGTTTGCGGTCCCGCAGAAAACAGGAGTTCCTGAGCGCGTCCCCGCACGCCGCGCACCGCACACAGTCCTCATGCCAGAGGCCGTCAGTGACTCTGAGCAGGAATCTGTCTCTGATCAGCCGGTGGCATCCGGCACACACTGCCCTCTGATCCATATCTGCAATGACGGGGAAATCCTTTAATTAGGACACTTTTCCAATCAGCAGGACGCAACTGAAATATTGGGCTAATTTGGCTGAACAAAGTTTGATGGAGGGGGGCATTAAAATGCGACATTGCCTCGTTATAATGTAGTAAATAAGTACTTTGTTTATTAAAAAGTGAATATTATATATTGAGACGTTAATTGTTTTTAATTGTTTCTGACTTGTTTAAATTAACCAAATGTTAAGTTCGTTGGGTGTGCAAAAAATAGTGCTAAAAATCAAATACTACAAGTGAAATTGACACTAAAAATTGTTACTTTTAACATCTAAATCTCGCTAACTAAAGTTCATTAATATAATCATGTTACCCACCTAAGCATAATGCCGGTCGATCCACCATTGCAACCCTCTGAAGAAACATTGTGAAATATATTTTGTCCAAAGTTAATTGAGGGAAAATGAATATTGTAAATTAACATTTTGAATGCAGTAAATAAAATAAAGTTTAACATAAACAGAGTTTAAGCCCTTACCTGTAAAAACGCGAGCTTCCAGGCGGCAGAAAAGTATTTTGGTTATCAACTCCCAGTTCTTCTCAGAGCATCTCCGGAAGTCCTGCTGCAACTTGCTGCTCGGAGCAGAGAGCAGCGCATCCAAGTTTCTCCTCAGAGCTTCCGACGACCTCCCTGAGTCCACTGTTATTGACTATTTAGGCTATCTATCAATTATCCTATTAGGACTGACCGGGAAGGAGAGAGAGAGAGAGACACACACACACATACAGAGAGAGAGAGAGAGAGAGAGAGAGAGAGAGAGAGAGACTTCCTCCATGTGCAGGTGCCGGTTACCTCTCTCTCCCCCTCCTTCTCTCTCTCTGTGTCTCTCTCTCCCCACGTTGAATGCCTCAAAGTTAGAGACACACATGAAAGCGTTTTTTTTTTCCATTAGAAACCAATAATGCAGATAGTGTTCAGGGAGTAAAGTGCAGGTTAAAAAGTCATTCTTAACGGAATACATTGTTAAATTGTTATTTCTAGATTGTGCAGATAGATAGATAGATAGATAGATAGATAGATAGATAGATACTTATATATATAACAAACTTCATTAAGTTTAAATTACTAAGATTGTCAATCAATATGTCAAATGAAGGTAGTAAACAAGACAATAATTTTACAATTTTCCATTTTATAATGTGCTAATGTTCTTGATATGAATCAAGTCTTACTGTCTCAAAAAGCTGTTCAGAAAAAAAATGTTCAGTAGAAAGAGTCCTCTGCAGAAAAAAAAACATCCTATATGCCTCCAGCATATAGGATGTTTTTTTAGACTGATCATTTATATTTGAGGCCGATACAATATTGATACTTGAGAGGTTTAAAAAAAATCTGATTTTGGTCAATGTTCTCTTTTTTAATATATAAACACATATCATTGCCACATATTTTTTTGGAACAATGTTTCTATAAAACCTAAAATATATTGTTGGCATTTACAGTACAATAGAACAATACTGCAATGTCTTGTGTCTTATGTCAGCTGTCATATAGACTGATATTGATATATCTGTGATAAGCGAATATAAGCCAAATCAGCCTGGCTCCACTATATTCTATATTTTGTTTTGTTGTTTTTCCGTTTACATTCCCAGGCGACATCCCCACCACCAGGAGGACACGGGAATCTGCACAGACAGAAGAAGCAGCATCTGTCTTGTCATGTTTACACTCTGAGGACGCCATCTGGTGGCCAACAGCTGGAAATGTAAAGAAGGTACAACTGTTGTTTCATCCAGAGAGCCTGCGACTATAAAAACAGGAAATATTTCTGGACTGCTGTTTAAGTAGATCAGTCAAATGAGCTTATGGTACATACATCAAGAGTTAATATTCACTTAACAGATTACATATTTATTAATATTTTTATATTTGTATTTCAGTAATGTTTTCATCATGTATTAAACATTTCCTTCGTTATGCAGCTTCCTGCCTTAAGGAGCTAAACCCTTAAAGAAATTCCTTTGTGTTGTTTTAGAGTCACATAATAAAAATGCAGTTTCAGATTATCAAGAATCAAAAGTATTTAAGTAAGTAAAAAATATTTGGATTTCAACATTTAAACGGTAAAATTTGCAGATTTTAAATACTGATACAAAATTAAACGTTATTAAAACTGAGCTTCAAAAACCCAAATCCATCCAGCTGTAACTGTGATGCAGTTTTATAATCTATTGTATAATATGTCAAAATAAGACAATACAAACAACACATTTCAGATAAATTTTTAAATAACTTTATTCTGTAAGAATTCTCAAATGTGTTTTAAGAAATGCAAGGATGGTTTCTGTTTTTATACAATTTCTCTTTGAATAAAATATGATTCTTTTTCAAATTGCATTGGGTTGCTTTTAAAACGGACACCTGAAATTATCTATTTACAAAAGTAATCTGTTAACAATTCTATTAGAATTCATTTAGACAGTGTACTCGATCCTCCGTCTCATGACTGCGCCCTCCCCACAACTTCAAAATACTTTTTATTCCATTTTAATTACAATGTTTTGCTAGGTACAAAATATGCTGTTTTACAATTTGAATCAAGTCTTTTTTATTCCATCTTCATATCGCTGACAATGTGGGAGTATATACAGGGGGAAGGGGGGGACTGGTGTCATGTGATCTGATGCGGAGCCTCCAGCATCTCCATCAGGAAGGTGTCGATAGGCGTGTCCCCGATCAGCTTGAAGAAGAACAGGTGCTCCAGACACTTGAGGCCGATGGAGCGCAGGGCGGGCAGGCGGAGCAGCAGCTTGGCAAACCTGCGGCAAGAGATGGAAAGAAGAAAAACATTTCTAATTTGTAGAAAATCATTATCACGTTCACATTCAAAACCTATAAAATTGTTGTTTGCGCTACATTTCATCTGGAAATGTTACGCCACTACATTTATCCTACAACTGTAGTTACTGATTACTTTGTCGATCAAGATTTATAAAACCATGCAAAAATAAAATGTGTTCTTGAGTTTATAATTAAATCGTGTATTTAGGTAGACCCAGTACCACTTACAACTTAAAAATCCTGCATACATTTGCATGCATCTGTAGTTTAACACCACTCCCTCTGAAATGGAATGAGTACTTTTACTCTTTACTTTTCATCTGATATTTAAGTATAATTTAAATGCTCATGCTTCATATTTTAAGTACAATTTTGAATCCAAGAATTTTTTAGACTTTTTTTACTTATTTACTTATTTACTTATTTTTCCGTTGGATTATCAATACGTTTTTCCACTAGGGCAATATTGAATTTTAAATTAAATCTTTTTTTGTTGTGCTGTCAATTACAATTGCTATTGTCCACAGCTGAAGTGAACTGACAGTGTAGGCTGTTATTTCACATCACCTGTTGATCTTATTTAGCTCCCAACAGTAAATGAAAATAATCAATTGCCACCATTTTCTATAACCAGTAACACTACCGGCCTGCATCCTTTTAAATCGAATGCACGTCAAAGTGTTTAAGTCATGTAAGAGCTGCGCGGTAATGTAATCTGCACTCTTTGTTGCTATGTACTGAACAACCCAAAGCAGCGATTGAACCATGCTGTTTAATATTAATTGTTGCTGTAATGTGACGCAGTTCCTACCTGCCAGGCTGGTCCGGGTATTTCTGTTTCGTGTACGACTCCAGTGACGCGTAAACTTTTTCCCTCAGCCCCTCAACCTCTGGTGGGTTTGAAAGACCTTTCGCATCTGAAACAAACACATACTCACAGTCAGGCCACACGTTACACTGATAAAACATTAAAATCCACAATATCTTGAAGCCACGGTGTCTTCCCTGGGAAAAATGGAGGCTGAACTGACCTGGGTTGAAGAGGACGATGGCTCGCAGGCAGCCGAGCTCTGTCTTATCCATCTGCATATCTTTCATTTTGGATACCAACTCTGTCAGGACTCTGCAGGAGATCAAATGAATAATATTAGAGAGTTTTGACAATGAACGAACCAAAAACACAAAAATATACACTTTGTCCCCATTTCTTTGCTCCACATTTTGCAAGAGTTAGCATTAAACTTAAGTGACACCACCAAATTGTATATATATAAAGAGAACTAAGGCAACAGTAGCCTCTACGGCATTTGCTAAAATGTTTCCTACCTCAGACCACAAAATGACTGTATATATTTGCAGTGGTTTGATAGGCTTGTTGATTAACACCAACTCCTCACATTGCACTTGCATTTTCACCTTCTTAATGACAGTTGACAGCACTACCAGCACGCGACTGGCAGCATTAAGATTTAGATAGATGGATTGAGATGTGAGGGCAAAGAAGCCTCGTTCTCAAGCCGCAAAGCGACTGATAAAGCAGTCTTACTATTACATGATTTCATATGTTACATTTTTCTTTGATATATTACCTTCTCACTCAATATTTCTCAGTTGTGACAAAAACAAAATAGGCCGGCTCTGTGACCAACAGGAGGAGGTTGTAGCTTATGGTTGTAGCCGTGTGAAGCACAGACAATACAGTAACTCTTTTTAAGCCTTTTCTTTGAATGGCGCCTACCTATCAAAGATGGAGCCCACTCCAGCACTGTGGGCGCTGCTTCTGTGAACGTGGAGGCCCGTCGCCAGCAGGATGCCATCTTTTACCGTGACTGAGCGATGCGAGAATGAGGCGATAAGGAGCTCGTTCCAGCCTGGGTGCAAAAAACAAGCAACTGTGACCTCTCCATCCCTTTATCATTTTCTTAAAATCCTTCTCAAGATTGTGTAAATGATATATGACATAATTTGTGTGACTGGTGAGTCTTCCCCCGATTTTGCTTAAAGATAATTATTAGGTCTGCTTTGTGGTTTCCTCACTTCCTCATTCAGGCCTGTGTGTGGAATCTCTCACCAGCAGAGGTCAGCGCTGGTGTGACTGCAAACCGCACTGCTGGGACTTGGCAAATAGTCCAGTTATATTTGGTTTCACTGCTCCATTAAACTAGATGGCAAAAATGTGTTGAGCAAATGTAAAAGACTTAAATAGACTGCCTGCCTGGGGAGGAATAACTACCCTGAAGGAAATACTACACCACCATGAGGACAATGGGTGGTAGAAAGGCTTGTTTACTGTGGTAAGGAAATGTATATGAGTGTGTGTGTATGTCTTTTTATTAATGGTGTGCATTTGCGTCATGCACATATGGGTGTGTGCATATATGTTAGCTGCATGTGTATGTGTGTGTGTGTGTGTGTGTGTCTACCTGCTCGTAGTAGGATGACCTGGTCATCGAGGGGGAGTTCGGAGAAGTGCGGGATCCTTTTGGCCCACTCCACCAAGGTGAAGAGCTGCTTGTCTGCTGCTTGGCAGATATTGGTGACAGGGTCGTTGGTCTGGAGAGGAACAGGGGGGAAGAATGCAAAAACAACACAGTCAATAACTGTGCTGGAAAGCTCCTTCAGTGACATCTAAACGTGTCTGAGAGCAGTTGGTGAGCAGGTGCAACTGTGGCTATTTTTAGGTGCTTTGTAAACCATCGATTTCCTCTAAAGACTTGTGAAAGTTTTATTACATTCTTGAAGTTTACATAAGGGACAGAAAGATTAGAAGATTAGAACCACCTTATAGTATAATCCAATCTAATTTAAATACAGCCTCAAAAATAGCCACTGAGTTTTCGGACACAATGTCACTAAAGTTCAATATTATGAGTTTTGGTGGTAGGATACCCAATAAATTGGTAGCTTGGCGTCTACTTCGCTATTAAATTACTGACTGTGTTAAGTATTAAGTGTCAGATTTCAGATCATGGAGGGGTTTACATGGTTTTCAAGTCAAATATTGCAATAAGTACTGCATGGTGAAAAACAAAAACAGACTTCAGAGCAACTGTTGGCAGATCATGACAACAACAACAAAACAAGTAACACTAGAGCCTGGATCCAGTCCCAAAAAAACTGCTCAGCTTGTGTTATTTATCTTTTATTAGCTTACTAATCACAAAAACATTTGAAACTAGCAAGTGTTTGCAGATTTTTTCCTATCTTTAATTTCACTTGAACTGACGATATTCCATCATTCAGCTTCACAATAGCTGGGTACATATTTTTTGACCGCTACTGATCAGACCAACATGATATAGTGGCACATTTTTAGCATACAGCGGTTTCCCCAGCCTCAGCCCCATGATAAAAACAGCGATTAACAGATCGTTGGTTTGGCCAAATCAAGCTCGGCGTCTGTGATTCTTACTGAGTTGCTGGGGCTGCCGTCGCTGTATGTCTCTGTTTTGGGCTCCACAGCAAGCTCAGCATCCAGGATCTTGTCCACAGGCATTTCCTCGTTGAAACTGCTGGTAGACTCCACCTCATTCTCCCCCCGCTCCTTCCCACGCTGCCTCTCCTCCTGCACCGCTGCGCACACACCCACACACACAAACACACCAACATTTAAGGTCAAACACCTCATACATATTGTCCCGGACTAGAAACCAACCAAAGTCAAAATATCGCTAATATTAACTCTTCACTGGATAACAATAAAAGAGACTCTCAGCTCTCCAGACTAAAGATACAAATAAATTCATTGAGTCATTGGTCAAGCAATCAGTCCAAAACCTAGAGATATTCAGTTTATTATCACATAAGACAAAGAAAAGCAACAAAGACTCAAAACAAAGAGGCTGCAACTGAATGTTTTTTTTCTATTTTGCTTGAAAAATGACTTAAACAAATAATCCATCCATCCATTATCTAAACCACTGATCCTTAGAGGCTCACAGGGGGCTGGAGCTGATCCCAGCTAGCACAGGGCGAGAGGCAGGGTACACCCTGGACAGGTCGCCAGTCAATCACAGGGCTGACATGTAGAGACAGACAAACCACTCACGCTCACATTCACACCTACGGGCAATTTAGAGTCATAAACGTAACCTGCATGTCTTTGGGTTGTGGGGGGAAGCCGGAGTACCCACGGAGAAAACCCACGCAGGCACGGGGAGAACATGCAAACTCCACACGGAAGAATTACGAATAATTGATTATCAAAATAGGTGCTGACTATTTTTATATTGATCAAATAATCAATTTAAGACTAATTGTTTCTCTAAAATGAATATTTTCCTTTGTTGTCCCCTTTAGCAGCTTCAAAGTTAGATTAAGTAGTGACACTTTCAGCATCTACTTATTCCAGCACTTCACTGAAACTATGCCTACTGTAAATTGAGTGAAACATTCAACTCCAAAACGCTGTTATTCATGACTGCCCCTTAACATCAAACAGAAATGTACAGATGTGATGTGCATCGTGTTCAGACATGTTGAGTATTTTTGGAAACTTCTTGGATCTTGACTAGAATTTAAAATATATTTCTGCAGGACTGAAGGATGCTTATCCCCACAACATGCATTTGTAATGATGGTTTTGTGGGGTTGAAGATTTTAAAGAACACAAGCCTACAGCTCATGCCCAGACCTACTGTCGAGCATCTCACACACACCTTCTCTCTTCATGCCCATGGCCAGGCACTTCTGGTAGCGACAGTATTGACAGCGGTTTCGCTGGCGCTTGTCAATCAGGCACTCCTTGCTGTCTCGACATGTGTAGGTAAGATCTTTACGGACGGTCCTCTTGAAGAAGCCTTTGCATCCCTCGCAGCTGTACACGCCGTAGTGCTTTCCTGTGGAGACAGAGTCCACAGCATCAGTACTGCTTTGATATGCCTCATTCTTTGGAATCACAGTTGAAAGCATGTTGCCCTCCACTCCACAATGACACACAATGACAATAATAAAGTGCAGGGCAAGGCAGCTTAATTTATATAGCACAGTTCAAACACAGAGTCAATTAAAAGAGTTTTACAGCGGCAAAGAAAAGCATTAGAATGACATTTAAAAACAATAAGCAATAAAAAACAGAATAAAATCAATTAAGACAGAATAAAGAGAATCAAAAATATATACAATCAAATAAAATACATAAAATAAAATAAAAAACAAATAGAATAGACTGCAGAAAATTTGAGTAATAAGTCCCAAATGCAACAGAGGAAATAAAGGCGCAGTAGAGAAACCAATCAATCAAAGGCACAGGAGAGCAACTGTTATGTAGATTTGAAAGTGGAGAGGGTTGGGGCACATTTGAGACCATCAGGAAGTTGGTTCCATCTGTGTGTAGCAGCTTCAATAGTCCATGAAGCCATGAATGAGTTTCACTGAATCTTGTCTGGATGTGAGACCTCTAATTCTTGCTATTTGTTTGAGATGATAAAATGCTGATTTAGTTATGGCCTTCATGTGGCTGCTGAAGCTCAGATCTGAGTCCATTAAATCACCAAGATTTCAAATTAGGGTTTTCGTCTTTACAGCTCTGGAATCAAGCTGAGCAATAACTTTCATTCTTTCCTCCACAGGAACAAAACTGATGTGTGAGTCAGTATTCAGACAAATGTCATTTAACACATTTATCATTGAAGTCTCAGTGCTGTGATAAGGTCTGAAGTGAGATTGAAATCTGTCTAAAAGGTCACATTTAAAAGGTAGCTGAGTTGAATGAAAACAGCTTTTTCAATATTTATTTCCAATAAAAGCAAGATTAGAGATGGGTCTGTAATTATTCAGTATTGGAGGATCCATGTTGCCTGTCTTTAGAGGGGGCTTAACAACTGCAGTTTTCAGTGATTTTGGAAAAATGCCAAATACAGTAGGAGTGAGCCATTGACAATCTTCAGCACATCCATTTCCGAGCAACCGAAAACATTACTGAAAAAGCTGGTTGGCAGGGTGTCAAAACAGCAGGTGGATGAATTAAGATGCTTCACTACTTCCTCCAGAGTTTTAGTATCGATACAGTAGCGCTGAATGTTGACAGTCTAGCTAAATTGTTTCTGCGGGGTTGCAGCAGCGGTCTGGTTCCATTGTTTGACGTGGAGGAATCCATGGCCAATCTCATATTTTCGATTTTTTCACTAAAAAAAGATGTAAACTCATTACACTTATTGAGAGACAGGAAGTCAGGAGCTAATCATGTTGGGGCATTAGTTAGTGTCTCAACAGTGGTAAACAAGGCACAAGAATTGTTGATATTCCTGTTGATGATGTTAGAGAAAAAGGCTAGTCCAGCCTTATTTATTTCAGAATTGTAATACGGAGCCTCTTTTTAAAGATGTTGTACTTTTTCTCCATTTGTGCTCGCTGACTTGTGACAACTGAGGTGTTTCTCCATGGAGCTTTCTCTTTCCTTCACCTTTTCAGGTGCAATGGCAACAATAACTTTCAGAGTTTTACAGTCAAAATCATCAAAGAGCAAATAAACACTGCACTAATAAATCTGACAAAATGTCTGACAAGTAACCTTGAAATCAAGTCTGTCTTTGTTATCTTTCCTTCAGTCATCTAGGCGGGAGTGTAAATTTGTTTGCCAATCCTTCTACCCTCATCCTCACCCTCTAACGTTACCTGAGGAGCGGTCCCCGCAAATGGAGCAGATGTGCTTTGACATTCCCCCGGGGCTCGTACACTGGTAGTTGATGTTTCCCAGGTTCTGTAGGCCCGGCGGAGGCTTGATGTCCTCTGAGCTGCTAACACTGTTCATAGAATTCATCTGAGGATAACAGGAAGACAGAACAGAGAAAAGAGACAAAGAGTTGAAGCTGAGGTTGCCAGAACTGAACGAAACGGAGCAGAGGAGGAAGCAGAGGGGAAGTAAGAGTGAAAAGTGTCAGGCTGTCTCATGACACTCTCCCCCTTCCTCTATTTTCTCATTTTGTCTTCCGCTCACCCATACTATTTTTTTTTCTCCCCACCCACACACTTTATTGTGAAAGTGTCTCAGGGCGCGATCACATGCTCGGTTAGTGGGTGGGGCTGAGGCTCCTGTCTGAGGCTTGTCATACAGGTTTTTTAATGTTTGTTGACAGGGAGAGGCGCACGAGAGGAGTCACGTGTGCAGAGAGTGCAGTTCTGAGACATGAACAGCAGAGGGCGCTTGCGTGTAGCGTCTTTCAATTTCTGAGTGAAATTTTGAAATGTGTTGTTCAGACACTGAGACTTCTAATCAATACACACATTTGTTTCACCAGTCTGAATATTTGTTTTCATTAATTTCTTATAGCTTCTTATAATGGCGACCCAGGTGGGTCCACAACAATTCACACCTCTGACTCTGATGCCATGAGACATTAAAACATCTCATATGTGACCTCAAGGAGCGCCATGAGACATAAAGGTGTGAACAACCCAGGTTAAAATAAGCAGCACTCCCACTCAGGAGAGCTAATAAACCTCTTACATGAGGGGTGAAATGTGTTTGGGCAACAAGTCCAGCTTCCTTTGACTGCTAGATATCTCTCTCTCTCTCTCTCTCTTATCATCCTTGTGCCCTTTGAACCTCTCCCGCAGGTGAAAGCCAGGCGGGATGCATATTTGTGCTGCGGTTTTTTGTTTGTTTAGTTGTTTATCTGCAAACATTTGCACTCCAAGTGGAGACAACAAGGTTGACCTATATATGTCCTCCTGTCCTATATATTTGATGCAGCATGACATATATGACATCCTTCCCACAGTCACCTCAGGCTCTTCCTATCACTTATTTACAATGTGCACTCTCTTCTGAATATCCTCTAATGGCAGACTGAACTGTGACCTTACAGCGGAGGAGAGTATAGAGATTTTTTTTTTCTGTCTTTCAGTTTTCCTTGAGCTCACTAGTTCTCTACATCGCCACCACCTTCTCCCACTGTAGATGCCCCAAAGGCAAACCGTCACACTTATGAGCATTCAGCTCCCTGCATACTTGCTTATGTGAGTCAGTGGTGAGCAGCTATTCCTCTTCAGCGCACTGTTCAATGACAGTTTTCACAAATAATTACTTTTACACATGTATGATTTGAGAAAAATAAGTCGAACAGTTGTTCAGACATACATGCTGCTTTAGTCAGACAACATACTGCTGAAAAGGGCTACAAGCACTGTATATGGATTATTGATGCATCATAAATTCTTTATACAACACATGGTATGAAGAACACATTGCTTCATACATGTAATTTTTACTTGGGCCTTTAATGAACCAGACATGTTCAGAGAAAGTCTTTCATCTCTAAAATGAACTGTTTTTTAAACAGAATTAGTCAATTAATCAATTAGTTGATTGACAGGGAATTGACTTGATTGATGATTTAAATAATTCTTAGGCAAAAATGCCACAAAATCACTGGTTCCAGCTTGTAAAATGTAAATATTTGCTGGTTTTCTTAGTCTTCCATGATATTTAGCTAAATATCTTTGGGTTTCAGATTGTTGGTAAGATAAAACAGGCAGTTTGAATATGTTGACTTGGGCTTTGGGAAACTGTGATGGGCACTTTTTACTTTTTCCAACATTTTATGGACCAAATGATTAATCAACAAATTGAGAAAATAACCGATTAATCGATAATGAAAAAAAATCCTAAGTTGCAGCCCTAAATGCAAAACAACAACTTAAAACATAAAAATGTAATGTGAAACTCAGAGCACTTGAATTGAAGTGGCCATCGCTCTCAAACTTCGGTACAACATGACTGAATATTAAATCTGAGTTTTTAGTGTTTTCTCTTGCTGTTGTTAGGTTAGGGTAGGTTTGTTTACGACTAAATGCAGCAGCAAAATAGTTATATTATCAGTTGAAAAATACAAAATACTTTCTTCTTCACAATGAGTCAAACTATTCAATTATATGTGTAAATATACTTCATATGATGAGAAAATAATAACCAGGCCTTTTGAAAAGGATGATAAGAAATAGCAGAAAACATCAATATCACCAGAACGAACGTACAACTATAATATTGAATTTTCTTATTCTTCCATCAGCCCAGCACTGCACATGAACTTCAGTTCACCCATGAAAACCGTATGAGATGTTACATGACACAATGACCTGATGGCGGCTTGGTCACCGGCTGTTGGCGAGCAGTGAAAAGGTTACACCATACAATCGTATCAACCCTGACTGTCCCTAAAGGCACAGATCCATAATGTGATTGAACTAACGTATATCATTGTCTGCTGTGCCCTGCAGCACTGGCCTCGATCCAGCCTCTGAAGCACATGTGTGTGTGTACATGCGTGTTTCTGTATGTGTGGCCGATCGTCAAAGCACTGAGCCTTGTGGGGTTTGTAGTTCATTCAAGAGACCACTTAAAGAAAGCAGCTCCATTAGCCCTCTCTTGTGTAGCCCTTTGTGCCAGACAAAAAAAAGGGCAGTCTCGTGATCAATATTTATTCAATCTAAAAGATGAAACCTCAGCGAAAGAAGTTGTGTTAGGATCATGAACAACTTGGGTATCATAACCGAGATGGAACTATAAAAGGAGACTAAAGCCGGCAGAGAAAAGTGAAAAGGGAAGAGTGGGTTAAAAAAATGAAGAGAAATGGTCAGGAAGAGTGAAGAAATCCAGAGAAAATGGGGGCTGCTCTTTTTCTCCCTCTCCTTTCTCTCAGTAATCCATTAAAGGGCTAATAGTCGGACTGTGTCTTAAGTCCCCTCGCATGACAGCAGTAACACAGAACTCAAGGATGACCTTTAGGGCGAGAAGTTTAAAGGTCAGTAGAAGGGTAGGGGAGAGAGAGGAAAGCCAAGGTATGCCAGCCAAACACATTGGATATGGCTAACCTTCAACCTCCTGCCCGCTGTCGGAGACTCCAAGAATGAGAGGCACATGATCGACCAAAGAACATGATAGTTTAACGCAGGCGGGACTTGCCAGAAGTAGTCATTTGAAAGAATATGAACCTCATTTGATGAAATTGAGAGCTTAGGAGAGTGCAGCAATGAATAGAAGGTTAGTGTCGAGGATTTAAACGCATGAACTCTATTTCAAACCACCTTGTCTTTCTGGATTTTGCAGGTTTTCACTAACTGAGGAGGTAGCTTTGAAAAGGCATGTTAAAGGGAAGTGGATAAACCAAGAGTGTGAATTGCAACATGCAACATTTTATTACAACTGGAATGCACCAAACATCATCATTTGAACATAAACCTTCTAATAATTTTAAGCACAAAGATATTAAGTAATAAAGTTTAAATTGAAGTCCCTCTGAAAAAGAAGCCTTTGAAGACAATGCCCATAGCTATCTGGTGATCATCAAAACACCCACACATTTTCTCACCTGTGGACTGTTGAGTGGTCCAAAGTTCATGTTGGGTGTGGACGGCAGCGATATAGAGGGTGAGCCCAGAGAAGATGTAATGACGGGGTAGGGCGAGGCCAGGCCGTTCATTGGCGAGCCCAAGGTGGACATGGGGGACGGTAAGGGCCTTGAGGTGCTGATGACTGACGGGTGGCCCACCATGCCCATGTGAGGGGGGTGGGTGTGAGCCGTGCTCATTGGCCCTGTAGAGTCTGGAGGAGAGGAAAGGGTGTGTTAAAAAGATTGAGGACGCACAAAATAAAAATATTTACACTGAGTTACCAGTTGATCAGGTACACCTACACAATTAAATGCATCCATTATGACAAATTCTGTCTTTGTGAATTATAATTTTTAGGTCTATTTGACACTGTGTCAGAGAGGTAATTTTTAAAGCCATAGTTTGGGGTAGTATTGTGTTGGACTGCGCTATAATTAAAGGTGTTTGTAATATTTTGTCTAACCACATTTATGTACACATCTGGGGGTAGAATATTAGAAATATACAATAATATAACCCAAAGTAACAACTCCTCTACGTTTGGCCTCATGCATCCAAATTAAATCATATTGCTTAAATCAGCAATCATGATTTTTTTGGCCACTTGGAGCAACAAGCTGTAAACACAACACTGACATATTATCACCTTATAAGTATTAGCTACCAGTACCTTACTTACACATCCAACAGACACTAAGCAAAATTAGCATTCATTTGGAGTCCTGTTTTGGGTGACTTGCCGAATGTGTGCCCAATATTCACTCTCCTTTTTTACTCTGTTTGGCTCTTCACCAATATCTGTCTCTTTAGTTGCTAAATGCTCCGCTAAGTTCATCAGCTAGTCGCTAACTTTATGTCTGTGCTGTTTGGTGCTGGGCAGGTAGGGTGGAGTGGGTTTATCTGAGCTTTTTAGCTGAAAACAGCTGCCTGTACACCGATGAGAGCTGTAAGAGTGAACCAAAACATTAAAGTTGCATGCCGTAAAACCAAAACAATTAGCTGAAAGACACTAAAACGCTCGGTAGAGCTGCAGAGTTGAGTGCTAATTTCTGTGTGTTCATCTGTACGCGGGGCAACTTGACATTACACATAGTTTGACTTAATTTCATCTATTGTTAATTTATAATATTGACTATAGCAGCTTTAAGATCCCACAAGAATAAATGGACGAGCAGCTGACAAGAAATAATAGCAACAGTCATCTAAATGACTCCACGTGTAAAATATACCGTATATGGGAAAATAGTACATAAACACATTTCCATGTTAAGTACCATTTGAATGGAGTAAACAAGCCTTAGAATATGAGAATATATTGTTGACTAACAGTGCAGTATGTCTTTATGCCGTCAGTGTTGTGTAAATATGGCTACACAGAGTGAAGCCCGTCTGACTTTGGGCACAGGGTGCTGACTTTGCTTTGCATCCATTGATGTAAACTGACAGGCTGGCATTTACATAGATGACCTACTTAGAAAAGCTGTCAGTCATCTGGGTAACAGGGCGTGGTGTGTAATTTCATGCATGCGCTGTAGCTGTGAGGACATTCATTCATCATCAACACAAATTACAAATACCAACATACACATACAGTATGTACATGTAAGGACCAATACTTTACACATAATGAGTACATACAAATGCTACAGGCTGTCCCAGCTCATTCTGATGCAGACAGATGCAATAAGCAGGACACAGGATGCAGGATGTCGATGCAGGATGTCGATGACTCAAAGAAATGAATAAAACTGGGTTTTTTGAGCAAAATGTTACTGATGAAGAGTGACATGCCACCATATGCACATAAACATTTGGACTAATCTGAATGCGCGGAAAATTCAAAAGCTTCTGCTTGTGTGTCAGTGCACCATCCCCCACCCACCTTCATACACACACACTCATACGCAGTGTGATACTGGGCCCAATGCCACTGTTCTTAGTTAAATGTCACATTTCTGTGTTTGTGTGTAGAGTTGGCCAGTACTATGATGCACTGACACGCAAAAGCACCTGTGTTTTGGTTTTTTGAAAGATGCAAACAAAGGTAATTTTCCTTATTTTCTAACTCAGAGCTCAACAGTGTGCTCAGAGATAGCTGTTTTCGGGGGTGTGGTGGGGTGGGGGCTTTTGTTTGTTGCACACCTGCCAATAGGCTACATTACAGGAGTCACAAGTCCTTTTCTTTTGAAATATCCATTGAAACACCATCCATCATTTTGATTAACATAAAAAATATACTTTTCAAAGATGATTTTGTATGACAGTTCAATTTGGCAGGAAATATGTCTTCCAATGGATAATAATGCAAATATAATGAAAATCCATTTTATATTAGCAAACATTCACTGTTGCCACTCACGGCGCCGAGAGAAGTGAGCTTGTTTTGTCTCACTAATGAGCCAAAGAATTTGGAAAAGTCGCCAAAGATAAAAATGTAAATAACAACACAAGATTTTATGGATATTTAACCTCACATGATGAGTTAAACTTCAGCACGAGTTCCCTATTTCTATTGCTCTGAAATCCAAATGAGAGATCCTCCAGCTCTGCATGAAAGTTAGATTTAGGGAAATACCCCCATAATGACCCCAGTGATTTAAAACCTTTAAAACCTGTCTGAAGACTCACTCTTATAGATGTGTTTTATGTAATTATCCCTGCTCAAAGGTCCACTTCGCCATTTTTTAACCCCAGTTCTATATGTCTGTCATCGCTGCACGTCCTTATTTTTATCATTACGCTTGTCAGTATACATTGTAGGCAGGCTCTATTCAAGGCTCCATATCTTACCCCTAGTGATGCAGTGCTGAGTACTATCAAGAAAAACTAGTTTTCCTAGTTCTGACATGTAGTTTAAATGTACTTTTCCACGTTTCACAGTTTAACTGGTAAAGAGAACAGTTAGAGGTCTTGTCAAAATGAGTCCTTCCCTTCATGCTACTGCTAATACTTTTGTGTTTTGTGTATATTTGTGTACATTTGTGGGGGGTAACACTTTCTTATGAGATTTCCTATGATAGTAATGACATGTGTAATGCCCCCCGATATACCACGATGAGTACATATAAGGGTGGAAATTGCTTTTGATCTCTCCCTTTGTAGTTTGCATTTGGTTCTTTATTTGAATGTTACGCATCTTATCTCGTTCGTCATTCCTGTTTCTGTAATTGTTGTGGCTCACCTTGTCACTGTTTCTTTATATGGAATACACAAATAAAGATTAACATTACATTTTCTCATTTGATTTAAGGGGAATACTAAGTGCTAACACTGTGAGCCCACAGGCAGTGGCTGTCACAGGAACATCTACGCTTACAAAGCCGTGTTTCTTGGGGTCTTCTTCTAAGAAATAATTGCTTATGTTCACAAATAGTGTTTGGACTGTTTCGGCCTGTCAAGTTTGCTAAAGTGACTCCAGTTTGCAGGCTTTTTGAAAGAACTACTTGCTAAATACTTTGCAATCGTTTTGAAATGTTGCTTTGATACTTAACCTCTGGCAGTGATTAAGCCCACATTAGTTTCTTCTCCACTGGATATGAGAATCATGGGCTCTATTTAAAGGAAATGGAAACTTTGAGTAATGCAAGAAAGTTGCTTTCAGATTTGGTTTAGATTGGGAAACAGAGAAGGAATGTCACATCGTCTGCCTGGATGCAGCAACTTTTTTTGCATGAAGACACACTCTAAAACACACAGCTGGCCATTCACTCCCTCTCTGAATGCCAAGGAACAGATGTTGTGCAACTTCCTGTTTAGCACTGAGACTATAGCCTCCACCCCCTTTCTCACTCGCCCACTTTCTCCAGCCCTCCATGAGTGATCCCTGGCAGGCAAATATGTACTGGGGCCTCCCTCTCTCCCACAGAGCTGACTGGATACACCAGATATACTGAAGTAAAATACAATTTAAAAGCATTAAATTATTTAAATTTTATGCCTCGGCCTGTAATGCAAAATAAATGTACTACCTAGATTTCAATTCTACAATCGCGGAAGTGTATTCCCAACTTTTGGGAGTGCAGATTCATCTAAATAATGAGCTTATGTAATGGACAGGCCCTGTACAGCATGTACTGTGTCTGATTTTGTGCACTGACCCCTCTCTTTATGTGCATGACAAATTCCCTTCGGGGCTCGCAAAGATCTATTCTATTCTAGAAGTGCTGAGTAGGAGATACAGTAACAGGGCTATCGTCACTCAAGCCAACAATTTGCCAACGTGCTCTCGTAGACATCAAAACCAAGAAGTATCCTGACTGGCCAGGTCAGACATAAAGGTGACAAGATAAAGGTTTTCATATGGAGAGATTGGAAACAGGAATAAGATAGATGCTTATATTCTTGTGTCCATACTTTCTCATAAGCTTGAAATCAGGACAAACAAGCAAATCATCAATAATGCACACGCTCCAAAATGTCCAGTTGCAGGCCAGAATCTGCTCTGGTCTCAAACATGCATTTATTTTATGCTGCTAGTAAATAATAAGAATAACCAATAACATGAAACTAAAGCTGAGCTGAACAGCCAATTAATCGATTAGTTGGATTTATTGACAACAATTCACATTCATCAACATTCTCTGGTTCCTGCTCTTCAAATGTGAGGATTTGCTGCTTTTCTGCCTGATGTTTTAAAGCATTGTAAATTTAAAATCTTTGGATTTCGGACTGTTGACAGATCAATCATCAATAAAAATAGTCATTAGTTGCAGCCCTATTTGAAACCTATTCAGTCTCTGTTTTGGTGAGGTTCAAATTTCCTACACCATGACATTACAACTGTCTAAAACATAACCTGCATGTTTGAGACAAAACCAAAGACGACTACATTTTGTACGGACCTGAGAGTGTTTGTGGCTGCAGCACACGGGGGAGCACAAAGGCACATGGGCAGTCAGCTGGTGGGATGCCTAAAAGGGAATGGCCGGCAAGCTGAGCATGCTTTGTGAAGGGAGGGTGTTCGTGTGTGTTTGTAAGGAGGCCAACATGTTCAGCGGAGGAAGTATAAATCGGCCCAGAGCGGCTCAAAGGGGCCTATCCTCGAATGACCCGCCTTAGCCGGCTGTTCCATCTCCATTCTATGTAAATCACCTCCACACAAAGAAGCCTCTGGAATGTACAGGCCCATCACACGTTGCACAGCAGAGAAAGGTACATTAGCAAGCACTGGGAGGTTGTTCACAGTTCAAGACATCATAAGAAGCTCTCAGAATTCACACAGATTTAGTTCCAGCGCTTCCTGTCAGTATTTGTTGAAACCTATACAGTTCTGCAGCAACACAAGCATCTATTTGAGAGCAAACAAACAGACAGAGCAGTGAAGGGCACCTTTGACCGCTGGCGCCGCAAATCAAAGGTCGCCTGTTGCCAAACTCCTGAACCAAGTCCAAAAGAGATCTGCAGCAGCCCACAGTTACACTGATCGTTCCCAGAAATCACTGCACGTAAAACCTACAAAGTGAATCACCAACATAATGCCATTAAAACAGTAGACCATCAAAGTTTGAAGGATGGATGATACCTAAAATCTACACTTAGAAATGATAAATGTAACTTCAACAGCAATAAATGTAGCAAATATTATTTTTCAAATACATCAGTTCAAAACATTTTCTGTCATGAGTTGGCTCATCTCTGATATGTCTGTCTGAGCTGAGGGCTGATTTGCTAGATGTTGTAGCTATTTTGAGTATAATATATTGGATTTAATCATTTGAGAAAAAACTGTTTGGTGAGATATTATTAAGGAGGTAATTTTTCTAGATTCTGTTTATTTTTCATTCCTAATTTATAACCATCATATATACAAAATAAACAAGAATTTGTATTGGTGACATTAGTGTAGGAGCTGTATTTACTGGCGTCTTCCACAGACTACTATATGTACAGTGACGCACATGATACAAGGACATAACGGCACCACATACAGTACTGGACAAAAGAGTAGTCCAAGATATACAGTGAGCTGGTGCTAAACGATAAGTTGAACGACAGAAAATGAATCGCCAACTATTGAATAATCTATTGATTGTTAAGTCATCTGTTAAGCAAAACTGCAAAATTCTCTGTCTCCAGCTTCTCATATATCATGATTTGGTGCTTTTCTCTGTTTTGTATGATTGTAAATGAAGTATTTTGGGGTTTGGGACTGAAATTGTGCTTTGGAAAATTGTGATGGGCATTTTTCACAAATTTCTGGCATTTTATAGACAGTAAAAAAAATTTCAAAGAAATAATTGACGAATGAATTGATAATGAAAATAACCGTTAGTTGTTGTCCTACTATGAACTATGATCAGTAAATCACATATATCACTGTTCATATGAACCATTAATATCTTTAACTGTATACCCTCAAAAGGAGCATCATATAATATGGTTGCAGTCTGTTAAAACCTGATGCTTGAATCAGTATTTCTTATATCACAGTGTAAACAAGTAATCAGAAACAGCTCCAGTGCAAACATTCTCACGTTTGTGGCAGAGAAGAGCCAAATCCACAAATACAGCCACAAATGTATCACACTGATCTGACGATCAACAGGTTTAAAGAAACATCACAGACCGCAAACCCTCTAAATCCCTCACTGTTAATTACTGGGTAGTGGCTGGATGGAGCACTCCACTGTGTGGTAATTCAATAAGCCCATGGCCCACTAACTAATAATATCTCCTGTCTGGAGAGCAGACCAGCACTGGGAGTGTACCGTGGGGGGAGTGGGCAGTGAGGGATAAGTGACGGGGGTGGGAGCAACAAATCCACTCCTGAACAACAACACAAGCCTCAATATCTACCAGATTAGCCACTCTGAAGACGGATCCTCGGCGTGTGCATCGATCTTTTTAATACCTGCATTGTGTGTGTCTGCATGTGTCGTGTGTGTGTGTGTGTGTGTGTGTGTGTGCGACTGCATGCTCTCATGCTCGTGTCTGTGGCGTACCATATGACAGAGACCAGAATGCATCCTAAAGCAATCAGACAGGCAGCCTGCGGAGCTCATTGGATACAGCGGACATGTAATTAAGAAATCTCTTCACTGCCAATCCAGCTCATGAGCGCCAGCCGCAAACCCTCGCCTGACACACACGCTCCTCGCGTGCACACACACTCTTCGTCTTTCACATTAAAAAGAGAAAAACCCCACAAATCTTCCGCGCACACCAGCACAAAATCGCCACCCTTCAAACATTCATTTCTTTGCTAAATGAGGTTGATGTCTGATCAATTGTGTCAGTAAATCCTCTTATCCCTGGGTAAGTATCTGCAGCTCAGCAGGCCAGCTGTCAAGAAGGTGGGAGGCCGAGGAGGAGGGGACGGGGAGAGGGATGGAGCCAGTAGGATGGAAGGGAGCAATGGATGGATGGATGGATGGGTGGATGGAGGGGACGATGGGTGGATGGGGGAGGGCATTGTCCCGCTCCAAAACGGCTTCCCTTTCCCAACGCTCACATGATCCCACCAACACACACGCCTAATCTCTCCGCCTGGCTGAGAATATTAGATCATCAATTGAGAAAAGCCCCTGTGTATTTTCGGCACAGCTGTGATTCAGGAAATAGAAATGGCTATTGGTGAAAGAAAATGAAGATATTCTCTACTGTTACATAACCTGTCCAAACCTGCTTCAAGGACACCTGTTCCATTTTTGGACTGCCTTAAACAGCCAAAATAAATATAGACCATAATATCAGCTGAGCTTGATTAAAAAAAAACAGATGCTATAGTGATAATTCCTCTCTTGTTGAAAACATCAGGAAATGTTTTTCCCATGAAGGCATACGGCTGTGACAACACAAGCACTTGAGCTAATGAACTTCTCTGACCCTAAATTCTGCCCTGTAGTGAACTCTCCAGTGAACTCACACACAATTTCCTTGAAAAGAAGAGAAATTAACTCTGCTCCCTTTCTTTCTACCCTCCCGCCCCCCTGTAGTTTCCCTATAGCAGGGCTTAAAACAATGTCAGTCAAGCTAATGAACGTAAAGTACACATCATACTGTATTTCCCACATGCAGGAACGTTGCTGCCGTGTGTCCTCACATCCACAAACACTGCCGACTTGCCAGCGGGATACTTTTTACACAGAGGCAAAGGATCGATGAGGAGGCCAGGGCTGAGACAGGGACAAGATAAAGATTGCTTTGCGAGTGATAAAAATGTTTGGAGCTTAAACAACAAGAGATAACACAAGTCCGCTTGCACACACAGAACAGGCTGACCAAGCAGTCCTGGAAAACAAACAAACAGGTGGACTGAAAGGCCCAGTGCAAACCGAAGCATCCGCCCTTTGTGGCTCCGTCTGATGAGGTAACTCCAATTAGTTCCTAGAAATATTCTCTCGCTGTTGCAGAGGGCTACAGAGAGATGCGTATGCACTGTCAACACACACACACACACACACACAATAGACACTAACCCACTCATCTCATGCTGTGACCCAGTGAGAGTGACCACGGCGACCTGACCTCTGGACCTGTGACCAGATCCTAGAAAGACAGCCAGACTGCAAAACCAGCTTAGTAGCTACAGTTAACATGAGTTTAGTTTATGTTAATGTGGCATCTGGAAAAAAAGAGAAAGTCCATGTTCTACATGGACAAAGATAAAAAATAAAAAAAATAAAGGAAAAAATGTTTTACACTTGACGATTACAATAATAATAAATCATGACATGAATTAAGCATGTGACTTAAGCGTCCACTGAAGAGACTTTCACAAGAAATTGAGAAATAGACAGATGAAAACATCAGATCTGTGTGGAGCGATGAGGAGCAACGTTCCTCAAATTAATAATTAATGAAACAAACACGAATACAATATTTTCATCATTTGAGGTTTGACTGGCGCCTCATCTCGCTGAGTTCTCTTCTTCTGCAAAGGTTTAATGGCACCCCACCAGCTGTTTATCTCAATAAAACTATTCCTGGTGGTATTGGCATCTTATTTTGCTGTTTTTCTGAAAATTTGGTTAAAATTTACACTACATTTGGATGGAAACCTTGCTACTGATTAAAGTACAAACAAGTCTTCAGCCACGCTCGCGGCGCTGTGAGGCACAGCAGTGCTTTAAGCTAAATGCTTGAGTCAGAAGGCTAACATACTCACAATGACAATGCTAACATGTTGTTGTTTAGCAGGCATAATATTTACCATTTTACCATCTTAGTTTAGCATATACTTGGCACTAAACACAAAGTGCAGCTGGAGCCGGTGGGAGCCTCCTTAGTTTTGCAGGTATTTGGTCATAAACTAAAGTATTGGACAAATTGAAATTTTGCCCTGATGATGCCACTAGAGGAAAAGTCAGGGGATCATGAAAGTTAATAGGATTCATCCTGACGGGAATATGAATGTCTGTGCATAATGTCATAGCAATCCATCCAATAGTTGTTGAGATATTTCAGTCTGGACCAAATAATAATAATAATACATTGCATTTATATAGCACTTTTCATACCCTCTACAACCACAATGTGAAAATCAACTCACAGAGACTCAAGCTTGAAATACAACCAAAATTGCATTATTTTCTTGTTTTTTGTCTTCCAGGTTTATTTTCTTTAAAACATAGCTCTTGAATGTTTTACTTATTGGCAGCAGTTCAAGTATCAAGTCTCTGCGAAGTTAATTTTCACATCATACTGGTATGGACTGAAACTATTGGCTGTCTGGAACATAGAAAATCAATATACAAACTTATAATGTGCTTTAAAATGGCCACAGTTGATGTTATTATTCCAGTTGTTTTAACAAAGATTCAATAGAGGCTCAAAAGTATCAACATTATTGTGGCGCAATGATGAGTATTATGGTTTTAATCATCATGGCATCACGTACATGCAACACAGGCGGATTAACATGAACGTTTTTGTACTCTAGGGTCAAGATCACAGGCTGGAAAATGCTTTGTGGAGCATTTTATTCTCTACGCTTACTTCAACCCAGACCTGGAGGATAAACAAACATCTTCATGGTTTTCAGAGTTGCTGTTGTGTCACATGCTCGGACACTAGAGAAAAGTATCACTGCTCTACTATCTACACATTACACATGTACACATACGGTATGTGTGGAAGTGAGCTTGAATCAACACCTCCCACACCTCTTCAAACACAGGAAGGAGGAAAAGGAAAAAAAACCTCATCAGAGTGAGCGTTGATGGAAGGATGCGGGGTGACAGACAGCAGACACAAACAGAGAGAGAAAGCAGGATGGAGAGGGCTAATAGGAAGGGACAAGTGTTGAGAGATAAACAGATAGTGAAGGACAAGGCAATGAGAGCTGGAAGCGCCCTTTTTAACTTGAGTGGCATCCCCGCCGACCACATCTGAGACCTCAAGTGAGTCACAAGCTTTCGATTGTAATGTGCAACAGCAAAGGCTTGTACCTGTCACAATTGGTTAAAATGATCCAATGATTTTAAAGGCAGGAACTGAGCTGTTGGGGGCCAATAAGATCATGAAATCTGGACTTAAAGATACAATCCCTAGCATAATATAGTCCTCCGAACTATGTAAGAAACGTATCACTGTGAGGATCATATATAATCCATATGGAAAACATCAAATGCAAAAAGTTCCACAGTTGATTTTGCCCTGCTAGTTGCAGGTTTCTCCTGCTGGGGAAAGAAATTCAAAATAACTTGTTCAGAGAGTGCACAGGGATTAGAGGCATTACCGTAATGCATCTGTGCGGTGCTAGCTTTTAATGCTTCACTTCTGTGGAAAACCACATAGCAACAGTGGTGAAGACCAGCAACATCGTCCACCACATACAATCCCAGGGCTGATTCTGATCTGTGGATTTCCAACAACAAGCACACACACAAGACAAAACCCGGCTACTCACAGTGGCCGTAACCTATCTCCCTCCCAGGGCTGCCTCCAGTTGCAGGCGATGCCACAGGATGCCACATGCCTTCGGGTGCAAGTGTGGCGCTGGCGGGACGCCAGTCACTCAGGACCAGGACTCAGACTCAAGTGCTGGCTCAGTGACAACCTAAAAAATGATGTGGATACTCCGAAAATCAATCACTTTTCAGGACAGAACACGAACGGAAGGATCGACGTGGAAAAGAGGAGGTGGGGTTGGTGAAGAGCAAAAGAGGTGGAGTCCACCGGCGCCGGTTATAGGATTACCCAGATTATCCTTCCTCAGAGATCAATCCCACAGGAACTGTTTGCTGCCCGACTGCTGCACAAATCAGCTCTCCTACTGCCCACTCATCTCGTCTCTCTCTCTCTC
>NTHP01000025.1:384400-421622 GCA_003416845.1 Oplegnathus fasciatus
GGGGGGGGTCAGGGGAGGAAGGGTGGTCATGGTGGAGGGGGTCACACTTCAGAGTACAGTACCACCAGAAGTTTCCGATTACTCCCTCTTAAAAGGGATCAAGACTGAAGAGCATGGGAAGACAGTATGACACCGATGTTCCTGTAGTCCACAGAGGTTTTTATGTGTCACTGACATTTATTCTCAATGATTTCCTCATTTTGTTCCCTTTTGCTGAATATTAGTCACCGACTTTCTGTCTAATATGTAGGTGGTACACATGGGATGTGAGTGTTGAGAAAGAAAGTGACAAGAAGTGGCCGGACTTCTATCTCCCTCAAAACATCTTTCATTCCCCTTCAAGCCAAGAAATAACTGTGCCAGCACGCACCGCTTATCGGCACAGTTGTGGCATGTGGAGTTGTCTGTGTGCACATTGTTAGTATGTTTGTGTGTTTAACAAGTGTTATAGCATTCCAGGAAGTCAGGAATTGTCTTTTTCAGTGCTCTAGGATGGTCAAGCAAACACACAGCAAAGCGAAAACCCAGATGCAAACACAGGCCAAAAATATACCTTAAAGGGAATGAGGAACAATGCATGACAAACCCTAAGGGAACTTAAATAAACCACAAAACCCATGTAGGGTTGGATTCAATTTTTAGTCTGACCCTTTCAAACGTGATCTATCAGAACAGGCTTTCAAAAAAAGTAATACAATGGTTTTCGTGAAACAAACAGCACTAAAATGAGAGGGAAAAACGCAAGAGTTAAGTTTTAAGAGTAGCATGCATTCTTGTCCATGGAAGTATGTCATATCATTATCACCAGAAAATAGCCCTAGCCAATAAATGTGAAATTGGCACTGATTTTAGTCTGCAGCTGCTCCTTTTAATTTATCCTGCCACCCTATCAAATGTTCACCCGGTTCTACCCTTCAAGTGTAGATAGACGTTTGCATTGGAAGATAGCACTAAAAACTTGAGACGCCTCCCCCAGCATGTGTGCATCTATTTTACTTACATGACTCAACAGAGTTTTCTTGTGCGGTGCACCTGCACGAGGCTGGATCAAATGTCTATACAGTGCTTGAAGGATAGCCACCAGTAACCAGATCCCCTCAGTGACAGTAACCTGGCAAAGAGACTCAGCAGCCCGACACAAGAAGAAGGGAAGACAGGAGGAGGAGAAGAGACACTTGCCTCTCTTTCAGACTTAACAAATCCTACAGGGAGAAGCTAAAATAATACAGTCCTTTTTGAATGCACGCTGTGTTATAATAGTGTGTCACGGCCCACATAAAACACGCCAAATTAACCTGAGAGCCATAATTAGCATTCATAGACGTATCGTGGACAACGAAGACGTGGGAAGACGATAATTGGCAACCCTAAATTTAGGGTACATTCTCAAATGTTGAATCTGAACTTCTAATAATCTGTGTCATGTATACTTGTGTCTACATATCGTGAATTTTCAATAGGCCTGAAACAGAGAAGTGATAAATCAGCCAGTTTGCGCCACTAAACTGTTCTAAAGAGGAGACAGTTTTCTCTTCATGTCCTGCTCCCCTTGGTAGCAGTGATTTTTGACAACAGGAAGGACATTATCATGCAACACACTTGGATGGGTTCACATTTGCAGGAAAAGGCAGTCGAAAAAGAAATGAGAGAAAAGCAGAAAACAACTGAAAACTACTGTTTTTTCCAAACAGCAAAGTGTGCTTGTGTGTTGTATTAATGTATACATGCTTACATTTGTGGGCGTGAGATAGGAGCAACAGCGCACTAAAATGGCACTCAGAGCACTCAAAATAGCCAAGCGAGGTTTTCAGCATGTTCTTCATGTCTCTCAATGGAGAGGTTTAATGAGATCTAATGTACTTAGCTGTTACCTGTTGCCGCCATTTGTGCTCCTGTGGGGCACAGAGTGCCATGAAGAACTCTTCTACGGAGCCAACTTCTACTGAGCCATAAACCTCCCCTCATCAATCCCATTCCTATTAATGTACGGTGTTAATGGTGTTAATGAGCTCCGTGGTGCTTAAATTTCCTGATCACGTACTTGTTTTGGGACTGAATCTGGGTAACAAACTAATGTATCCTTATTGATTCATCTGTTGATTAATTGTATGATGAAGTGACTACTTGTTTAGTCTATAAAACGTCAGTAAATAGTGGGAAATGCCCATCACAAGTTCCCAGAGCCCAAGGTGACATTTTCAAATTGTTTTTTTGTTTTTTTTGTCCTAACAGTCCAAGACACTCAGTTTATAATGATATAAAATATAAAATCTGGAACCAGCTGGAACCAGAGAATGTCTGCTGTTTTTTCTTGATAAATGATGAATTATCAAAATTATCGATGATTCATTTTACCGCTCTACCAATTGATTAATTGTCTAATCGTTTCAGAACTCTTTGGGTATATTGGAGGACATTCTTTAACTATACACAGTGGTGAAAAGTAACTAAGTACATTTACTCAAGTACTGTGCTTCAGTGCAATTCTGATTTGAAATTTGTACTCTACTTGCCTTTTTCTGCTACTTTACACTTAAGCTCCACTACATTTCAGAGGCAAATATAGTACATTTTACTCCACTACATTTATTTGAGTAGTTAATTTTTCACATTCTGAATTTACATATAAAACCTGATGAGTTTATAAACATATGTTATTATTCATTAAACTACCCAACAGCATATGAAGTAGTTAAAATTTGATCCACCTCGACTTACTACATCATTAAAGTACTGCTTATGTGTTAGTGCATCAATAATAACAATGCAATAATATAATAATATAACACAGACTGGGCCCCGTCTACATAATGAGCATTTTTACTTTTGATACTTTCAGTATATATTGTTGCTAATACTCTTGTACTTTTACTAAACTAACATTTCGAATGCAGGGCTTTTACTCGTAATGGAGTGTTTTTTATAATGTGGTATCAAATTAAAAGATCTGAATACTTCTTCCACCACTGACTACACACTTATTTTTTTAATGGGCCACCAATACTGTTTCCCCTTAAACACTGTAGCAGCGGTGATTTTAGAGACACATCAGCAGCTATTGCTCCATGTGTATAGAAGGGAAAACTGTACTCTGCACTGACGTGCACTGTTAGGACGAGACGGTAATTTATTCAACATTTGATGTAAAATGTAGCCATATATTTAGCTGTTATGCCTTGCGATTGATGAATAAATTAAAAGCACACAGATGTTTAAGATCAGAGGGATGTGTAATACATAGTGCTCAGTGCATGGAAAATTAGAGTTAGTGTGCATCCATGCGTGGCATGTACTGTATGTTGTTGCTGCATAATTAGCGAAGAAATAGCTATATACATCTCATAACCTAACACCGCTGCAGCCTGTGGGCCTTTCAAGGTTCTCTGCTTGATTAAAGCTGGAATTAAATCAAGGCTTTGACCTTCTTCACTAATGACTAATTACTGGCAATTAGCCCAGAGAATGGCCTCCTTACGCCCCTTCTCTTCCCTCATCCTGTTCTCTCAATTAGCACCCACTCACACACAGTCAAGACAAGCAGACTCTTTTACACCGACACATAAATACACACACTCAATCAAAAGTGCCTAGGAATAAACCCCTGGCATGTGTTGTGTGCTGATGCATGTGTCGGCGTTGAAGGTCTCAAGCTATAGAATTCTTGAGCAAATACCTGCGGAGCACCACACCCTCTACCTGTATGGTTTATTTAACTCTGCAGGAGTGGGTGGGGAATGTGGGGATCGGCTGTTACAGAGCAGGTTTAATACTGCCGGGACTTCACAGTCAAATAGTACCACCCGCATTCTTTAAGTAACATTATATCACGGTCACATTTTGTTGTGCAATAATGCACATAGGAAGTCCGCAAGCTGTGAGGTTTAGGCATGTGTGTGTGTGACTGGGCGTGTGAGTGTACTGGAAGGTGAATCACTGACCCCTGGCAAGTGATGAGAGTTCACATCAACTAGGGTGACCTCTTCCTCCACCCCCACCCCCTTCCACTTCCCCTTTATTTTGCTCCCTTCACTCCCCCATCCCGTTCTCCTTTCTGCCACGACTTCCCTGAACTGCCAGCTAAATACGTTCTCGCTGTCAAAAGTAGCGAGTGGGTGCTCGTCAGCGTGTCTAGAATCACTTCCACTGACGGAAAATAAAAAATGCTGAAGTGCTGAGAGGAGAGAAATGCTGATTCTACTTAAACCCCGGGGCAGACCTGCATCAAACCTGCTGAAACATAACATGTCTGGGAAAAGCTGAGTGGATCATGAAACAATCCGCACATAATCACCAGACTGTTTTTTTTTTTTTTTTACTTCACACTGCTTCGCCTTGGCCGCACACTAATGACAGATTCCAAAGGGAGCAAATTCATCTTAGAGCGATCGTCTCCTATTCAAGAAATGAGTAGTGTTTGTGGCCCTATTTTCATACCTCATGTTTTGGTGTGTTGATGCCAAAACACATCATAAATCACAGTTGTGAGCCAACACAAAACAAGAACAGTTCTTCCTTGAGATGATCATTCAGTGTTTGCAGCTTTGCTACCAACTTTTATAATGTAAATGCTCTAAAAGATAAGACCTGTCCTCATCTGCGGTTCAGCTGATTCTGTTTTACAACCAGTTCTTTTAAAATTCACTTGTTGATCTCTGGTGTTTTCTTCAGTTTTGACCATTTTTAAAAACAAAAATTACAAATATTCAGCATACAACCCAGATTGAAAGTCGTTGTGGCATGGGAAAGTTGCAACAGCATTACTGTACGACCATAATGGGACAGCAAAACTCTCCACCGAAACCAAGATTGATCAAGTTCTTAAAGAAATAACTCTCCGTACCGTCTAAACAGTTGTATAAACCCTGAACTACACTGGGAATTTCAATGAGAAATGTATCAATTACAACCAAAGCTACAAATTAAGTGAAATGTTCCAAAATATAATAAAGTTTGATGTAGCTGTAACCATAAAATAACATCAGACGTGCAGTATAGGCTACATGACTGACAAATATATCGCACTTAATAATGACAGATCAATAACAGCTGAACATATCTGCACAATAATACCCTGGTCTGCTTCCCTGATCTGCATAAATCTTCGGATGCCACCACTGCCTGATCAGAGTAAGCCTTTAAAGACGGACATGAAAGACTCTGTAGCCCAGGGGGACTGCTCTGTTACTTCTGTACACTGTGGGCTTCCCTCTACATGCTCTCACATCCAGATGTCTCTCTCATTCCCCTGGGAGCCACATTCATTATGGAAACAATTTTCAGCCCCTCCAAATGGTGCCGAGATATCTGTGATAACATAAAGGGGCTTCAAAAGACTGGTTTTATTTGTTTCCTTGTAATGCCACACTATTATCTTTCATTTCCCACCCCCCCACAAAAGGCTGGTTTACAAGCACATGGTGTGTTTCTACCAAAGTGGTTTGACAATGAGTGTATCTTTCAGGGAGACAAAAAAAAAACATCACATGATAAATGATGCATATAGGCTAGTGTGTGACTCAGTGAAGCCTCAGACTCTCACCCCAGATAGTCTTATTTTAAAAGATTTAGCTTACAAAAACACAGGCCTGACACTTAGCCTATTTGGCACACTGTAAGAAGGACATGTGCAGTATGTATTCCACATGTTGCAAACTCCACAGTGGGAACAGAAGCCATTTCCTCGTCTTTGTGGATTTTAGGCTGTCACAAAATTTCCTGATAATAGAAAAAAAAAGCAATCAGCCGGTTCAAGGGCAAAGTCAATGAGTCAGACCAGAGTTCAGCTTTATTGAGCAAATCACATCATGCTGTCATTCAGCTCAATATCCACAGCGCTGACCAGGGCGGCTCTGACACACTCGTTTTCCCCACAAAGTGCAAGTTTGTTTATCAGTAGAAATCCGCCATTCCTCAAGCCTGGTTCGTGCATTTCTCTCTGGATCTGACGGCCATCCCAGACCAATAAATTGCGTTTCTGTCTCCAACAGTTTAGCAAGAGACGCGCGACAAGCGCCATAAATTACATAAGCGCAATTAAAGTGCCAACCTCTGACCTTGCCTGACCGGCACAACCACGATCACCTGACTTTTGCATTGGCCGCAGCTTTCGTTTCAACTGGCACAGTTGCGACACGATTATTAACAAAGAGAGGAGCATAACAACCGGATTCGCAGGCAGGGGTCGGTTGTTAAAGTCCGCGGACGCTTTCGCGTACAGCTCGCAGACTGGAGAAAAGACGCCATGAAACAAACGCACTCTCCTCTAAGTCCAAACAAAATGCAGCAGCTTCGCCAGCGTCACAACAGGCAGACCGGGCTCGGAATAAATCGTAGTACTACTTACTGAGGTGTAAATACGGATCATTACTGTCCATACTGTGCGAGTTGTTGCGTCGATTTCCTACAGTCGGTGCTGCTCCGCATCCCAGCGCATTCCTCTCCCAGCCCGACTCAACTCTGCAAGGCGGCTCTACACGGGGGCCCAGCGAGGGGGGGGGCGGCAAAAACAGGGCTTCTCCCAATGACAACAGTGGTCGATATCAAGCTCCAACACGATCATGACGAAACATCTCTCCTGCAGTGCCTCTGTGTTGCAACATTTTCACAGTAAAATGTTACTTTCTGGAAACACGACAAAAAGGAGGTGAAAAAAGATGGTGGTGCTTTTGAAAACAGCCTGGCTTTTTTTTTCCCTAATCGCTTTTTTTTTTACATAATGTGAAAAATCTCCCTCAATACTGAAAACAACTGCAGTAAGTCTGATAAGGAATTGTAAACATACTAGTAATATGATAGAATACCATCTTTACTATAAAGATAGCATTTCTGTTCTGATTATTTTAAACAGATTATGGGCCTGTACATGTCAGACTGATTGTGGTGACCCACTTTTAATGTCTACCGCAATATTTACATTTATTTTACATTTCTTACAGTTTTACTTGCAAAGAAAAACAGCTTTTCATCTCCTAAATCATCCTTGTTAATCTGCATTATTGACTCTAATTAATGTCTAATTGTGCATTAATTAAAGTCTATTAAATCTGTCAATTGATGCTTCTTCAAATATGTAAAACACTGTTTTTAATCTCCTGCAGGCTCTCTCTGAGGGGATCTCTCCACTGTTTACCTATTGCTAGCGTGAGTCCTGGTCTGGGTACCCCCCGGAGTCCCCCCACACCCCTCTTCAGAGTGCGGGGTCATGTAGGGGTGAGGCTCCCGGTACCTCAGAAGGTTATTCAGGAGTCAAGCCGCACTGAGGCATTCACAGTCTTGAACTGCGGAGCGGGCAGACGCTCCGTCAACGCCGGGCCGCTGACCACTCAGCGGGCCATTGGGCCGCCCCGCTAATGGGACAAGCACCCCCGGCTCCACCGTCCTTGTAACAGCGACCCATAAAAGAGCACAGGAGGATGCTAACCAAGATGAATGGCATTTTTTCTCAGCTCATTCTACACTAATCAGAGCTTTTCATTTGTTATGGCCTCGCGCCAGCCCCTCCACCGCAGCCTCCATTAGAGCCAGATAACGTATAAATTCATTAAAGTCAAAGAGGGACATTAAAATGGCCATTTGTCAGATCTCTCTTTGTGTGTTCCTAATGGTGGCACATGGTTCAAGGCATTGAGATGATTTTGTAGGGCTTTCTCTTTCCTCTCCAGTGCATTAGGAGAGGGACGTGGGAACTGGGGGAAACGTGTGTGTTTTCCTCTTTTCATGAATGGTGGCTGTTTGAAAAATGTAAATTAAAATGTTAACAGTTTTTTGGTTTATTTTTTTTTTTAATTGCTTTCTGAAAATAAAGTCACGATATCAGGAGTCTTTGCTGCTCAAAACCAAAATAAGTTGTTTTGTTCTTTTTATTCTATCACATTATTTTGATACTTTAACATTTATTTTATTTTGTTTTTGCCTAATGTTTTATTTTGGTGACTATCCAATACACCCACCAACTTCAGACCCCCTCTCCCCTCCCCTCCCCTACACACACATACAAACTCACAGTCAATGAAGCAACCCTTTGCACTAATCCCTTTGTATTCACACCACCATTCCCACCAAACAATGTCCTAAAGCCTAATCCCAAACCAAGCTCAACAAACCTGGGCCACCTGCTAGCAAGTCCTAGTGTAGCTAAAAGGCCAACACAAACCCGAGCAACAAAGCGTCTGTGTAATGTCACCTTAAAACAGCACTCCATGTGCATTCATGCAAAGAGCACAAACACATTAGTGCATCCAAACACACACACACACGCACACCAGATCTTTTTTCACTCTTTCGATGTCTTTTTGGCCCCCTTCCTCTCTTTCTCTCCATCCATTTCTGTATCCGTCCTTCTCTGGCTTCAGGATGGAGGTTCTGGCTGCGTCGTCATGGGAGATGGCTCTCTCCATCTGCCTCTGCTGTCATTAGCCCATCTCCATCACGCTTTATCGGAGGGACCCACGCCACCCCCCACCCTCCTGGAACCCCTTCACCATTCTGACAACCCCTGCCCCCTGCTCCATACATAAGCCTGAGATGATAAGTGTTCTCCCTCTTTGTGTCGGCCAGGATAAGACAATGCCACACAGCACTACAGAACATCATCCATCTCATAGGTCATCAATCTGGGACACAAAAGATGAAATGTAGCTCGAACTCCCTTTTGCAAAGGGGTTTCTCTTTGCTTAGAAGAAGCTTGTCCTCCACCTCTCGTGCTCCTTTTCACTGCTAGGTTAGTGGTTCACCAACAAATTCTTCTGTCTTGTGTGGCTACATGGGAGGAAAGTAGTCACTGCAACTATTTTAAGTATTTCTTAAAAACAGCAGTAATTGCAATTGCACAAAAATAAAACAAGTGTCCAGACATTATTTCAACATCTACACTGATGGATGAACTCTGTTTCAGTTCCTCTGCAGAAAAAGTATCTTGTAGATATGAAAGCCTGACTGAACACAGGCGCTAAAGTGTCTTAAACTGACACACTAACAGGCCTCTGATAAATATACATGCATTTGTTTGGTGGTGAATACTAATTAAAAGCTCTGTGTCACATAAATAACACCATCTACCTTTTGTTTCACCTCTTTTCACCCTAATTAGGTTTACATTGTCTGATCATCAGCGTGGGGCTTTTTGTCTTTGGTCATTGTCAGGCACAGCAGTGTCTTGGTTTGAGGTCTTCATATAACCCACTGACATTAACATTTTCTTTCCGAAGAGGCCAAGAATCAAAAATGTAGGCCCACAAAACACAATAAATTTGATCAGAAATAAAATAAAAATCACAGAAATGGTCGTTGATATGATGTACGACAGTTTTATGACAGTTTGTCCATCATAGAGTGTCGTGTAATGTGCCATGACATGATTGTTATTCATCAGTATTGATGCAAATTTAGTATTAAAGTTGTTATTGCAGACAGTTGCTGCTCTATATCCTCCAAAAAAACAGTTCCAAGCTTAACTTTCTGTTTTTGCAGCAGCCAAACAGACATTAATTGTTGGATTGCAGCGGCAGGATTTGTGAGCAAAAGCAGATTTGTGTGTATGATAACTGGATTCTAGTGGACGGCGGTGTGCTATTTTATCAGGTTTCATCTCTACTCTGTAATGTGCAGGTAAAGTTTTATCATCTTTAGCCATCATGACTACGGGTAATAAGCGGCAGATAGCATAGCCACCTCAAATTGTTTAAATGCTTAAATTGGGTGCTCTTCCTTTGTTCTAAGTGACCTGATGTCATCTATTTCACATTATTTAGCACTGTTCCCTAAACATTTTCATATAAATACCACATTAAAGCTTGAATAATCACCCAAACATACTGTAACATTATCAGTCTTGAGGTATTTATTTAAAAGTATCGCAATAATACAATTTATCAGTGTCATGCTACAACTATATTAAACCTGCTTCATCACTCTAGGATTTTTATTCCAGGTGAGACTAATACAAATGAGAGATTGATCTAAATTATGATCTAAACATTTTGATATTTTGAAAATACTTCAACAAACCATCAAAATGGCTGTCATACTTCAGGCAAAAGATGAGACATACTGTAGCGGATCAAAGCCCCTGCTCCATTTTATGCAAATGTTCTGTTAAACCGCTCTGCCAACATTATCAGGTTAACCTGTTAATCTGCTGTCCGTGTCTGGGTCTGAGGAGCTTTACACACAATCAATATGATGAGCCCTGAACTGTCCACAGGCTGCAGACACCGTCCACCCCATTACTGCAGCACTCTAATCAGACACGGTTGCATTATCATTACCATCAGGACATACGACACACACATTATAATTTTGAGATCTGTGAAGAATGTTTGACACTTTGACTTTGAGGTATAAGGCAACCTTTGATTTCGACAGGGTGCACACTGACACATTGGACTTAGATTGCTCACATTAGTTGATTAGGTTTTATGTTATAGTTGGAGCACAGACTCCGGGCAGATGGTTGACCTCAATGTTAGTCTTTACGTTGCTGTAATAAGTTTAGACAGACTGGGGGCTTGTTCTTTTGGAGCTGAACCAATCCAGCAGGGATTCAACCAGACCACCTCAGGTTAATCTCACTACGGCCTGAAATGCCCATGAGGGATTAGGCCCAGCTACTGATTTTTAGGACACAATGTCACTTACTACCGTGCCCGTGCCATTTAAAAATCACAAAGTCTAAAATATACCCTGTAAGAGAAGGTTTATTCTAGTTACAGAGCTAACACACACGTCTTTCTGATGACATGAGGCCTGTTTACACGGTGATTAGACAGGAAGCCACTTTTTGGAACACATGCAACATGAAGCTGACAGAGCTTTTGTCCAAATGTGCAATATGTCAGGTCTGTGTTTTCCATGTGTACAGTGTATACACAGCATGCAGGATCTATATGTGTCACTGTCAGTCACAGCAGTTCAAAAACATTTTGTTCTTCGAGCAAAAGGCACTCATAGATGAAATTATACGTGCAGTGATATTTTCATGTACTGATTCAAATGATTCATAATGATTCAGCCAGTCAGGACTGGGTCACCAAAGACCAATATCTATCTAGCTTTCTATATATATATATATATATTAAGTTTTCTGCAACGTGACAAAACAGAGATTCTTTTTATAGGCTGTTTTGATGACTGTTACATGAAATCGGCTGAATTTAAAGGGTACTCCAGCAACTTGCAAAGGAATTGCAAGAGACAGTTTTTTAAAAGGATGGTCAAAATCGATGCAGCAGGGGCCGAGATATCCTGACTTTTACATCAAAAAAACCCTGGAACCTACACTTCCCATAATGCAACTCTGTCTTTACATAGACCCACCTTGCCTGATAAGCACCCATGTCTTTCAAACTACACGCCTAGTTTGTGATGCAGTATTTCTGTTAAAAATGTTTGAGTTATTTTTTCAGACTTCACAAAGCTCTTCCAGAGCCACAGAAGACTTTATATAATGGCTTCTTCCATATATTTTCCTGAAACAATAATTTTACATTTTCTGATTTACATCCATGTGTTACTGTTATCTGTCTTTCTTTCTTCTGTCTTTCTTTAATCTATCTTTGAAAAGCTTTGTAAAAGTGCTACAGAAATACATTTCACCCCCTTACTTACTCATAGAACTAGGGTTATGATGGATAACCATAAATCTTTTCCACGCAGGCTTTGTCCTCCAACAGGCTCTATATAGGCTTAAAGGGGTTCAAAGCCAGATGCTTACACTCCCTGTCGTGACACTAAAGTATGATTCACACCAGAATTGACACGTCAACGGCACATAAGCATTATGGAAGCATCCATCCTTCCAATCCACACTGACTCTGACCAGTGTTATGCCCGTCACTGTCCTCTGAACCATCTGTCCTTTCAGCACCTCAGTGACTGTGGCACTGAAAGGACAGCAGACTAACATCAGAAATACTACCACAGCAATCAGTCTACTCAATGGAAAAAACATATTTTTTCATTAAGGCTACATTAGAAATATGTGACCACTTATGTGACTCTGACACCTCTCACATGACTGCCATGTAGCCTTAATGACATGTGACATCAGGATGTGAATGACCCAAACAGGTTTAAATGCCTGGGAACTCAAACCAGCCAGGAGAACTGATGTAGCCCCTCGGATGGGTGTTGAAATCTCTACAACTACAGTCCACTGGAGAGTTTCATTTCTCCCTGACGTTGTACTAACTGGATGAATGCAGAAATACTGCAGGCTACGGTGAATGCCTATTGTGTCACTTAATTGTTGACGACCAAGACATATTTTGTCTCAAAGATATGTTTGTCAAAACAATTCCCAACTCAAGGTCCACTTATTAGCTTCTTCCAGAGCTTTCAATCACGGTCATCATCAGTGGATGGAGGTTGCTAAGTTGTCATGGAGATGGACATCACCAAAGTTCATTCCTGAGCTCGGAAATAGTAGTTTGGCAAAACAAGGTCCACTTACTTAGTTTGAGTCAGTTTCAAGAATATGGGGGACTGTCAGGTACTGTCCCGCGCTTGTATGATACCACCGCCCCTCATTCTCACTTTTTTTTAGTTCACAGTAATGTGTGTGAGCTCTTGACTAGACACTACTTGAACTGTTTTTTAGCAGGATGAGTTGAATTTAAAGCTTTGATTCAGCCTGTATCTCTTAGATCAACGAGATACTCAAAAGCCAATAGTTCTCAAATGTGGGGATTTTGCAATTTATGTCAGTGATTTAGAATTTCAATATTAAACCTCTTTAATTCCATTAAATTATTCAGTATAATTCAGTTATTTGTTCTTCCAAGACGGTACTTAAGTCACGGTTAGGAAAGTCGTCTCTCCAGTTGAAGTACCTCGTCACAAACACGCTTTCCTACCATGCTGCAGAGCCTGCAGTACTATACCGCCGCCTTGTGGCCTAATTAGGCAGCACCAGCTTACATTACATTTCTAACAGCACGCCTGCGTTCGCTTTTACTCGCATTGGTCCCTCGGCGGCACCCGTAGATTTACGGTAAAGTCAGACGTGTATCTTCGCGTCAAACGGGAAGTTTCCTACCAAACAGCAGCAAGATGAACAGTCCCATGAGCCATCGCTTGATCGCGACTCGTTTTCTTGAGACAATTAACTAATGAATCCAAAAGAGGATGTCATCCGACTTAACGTTAGACTTCGAAAATCATCGACAATATCCTGTGATGGACAGTGAGACGGGCATCATCTCCATCGACCAGGGAGGAGAGTGGGGTAAGCGTCGGTTAGCTGCACTTTCTATAAAGTCCCACACAGGGAAGCAGAGGGAGCTTTAGCTGGGTATTAGTTGGGGTAACAGATGTAATTAATAAAAGTGCCACTAAAAGACAATTTGTGACAAAATTATCGTTACAAAAACACTCTGACACACGTCTGAGGTCGATGTGGTACTTGTGTTTTCATTCGCTTCAAGCTAATGCAGTTAGCATTAGCATGATGTGATGATGTAACCTGCTGAGCCTGGATGTAGTATAAATAGTGGATGTAAATAATAAGCAGCGATAAGGCTGGAGACATTACACAGTGCACTCGTCTAACACTGACACTTGGATGCTCTCTACACATCACATATGGTCCATAACCTGTGCTGAAAAGATGGTTTGCTGCACTTGTTTTGGAGGACATTTTATTTTGCAACCCTTAATATTATGTATTTTATAAATTTATATATATATTTGAAAATGATAATAAAAATGAATGAACTAAATTAGAGCTGCAACGAATAGTCGAGTAATCGATTAGTTGTCAATTATTAAATTAATCGCCAACTATTCTGATAATTGATCAATCATTTTGAGTCATTTTTAAGAAAAAGTGTTCAAATTCTCTCATTTCGGCTTCTCAAATGTGAATATTTACTGTTTTGTTTAGACCTCTATGACAGTAAACTGAATATTTTTGGGTTGTGGACAAAACAAGACATTTGAGGACGTCACCTTGGGCTTTGGGAAACAGTGATCAACCTTTTTCACCATTTTCTGACATTTTATGAACCAAACAACTAATCGATTGATCGAAAAAATTATCAACAGATTAACTGATAATGAAAATTATGTTAGTTGCAGCCCTAAAGCAGCCCTGGAAAGTTTAATCAGGCCTAATACCTTGGGGCAGTTCCTTTTTAAAAAACTTCAACACAGAGGAATGCTTATGTATACATCCTATTATATTTCTTATACTAAACATGAAGAATATATTGTGTAAAAAATTAGCAATAATTCGTCAATAATAATAATAATGGACCATTGTGGGAATAAGATATGTAAACTTTCATTGTTCTGTCTCATGTTTCAATTTTATGTCCAACACCTTGTTTGTTTTATATGCTATTTTATTTTATTTGGTTCATTTTCATTTTTGTGAGTCCATGTTTTATGCTGTATTGAATATGTGTTTGTTGTTTTGTTGTTGTGTCATTACTTTTGTGCATTGTGTATGTTGTTTTATGACAGACATTCTCCAAGTACACATCACAGTCATACAGTATAAACTGCCTACAGTTGCACAACGATTTAGTTACAGTAAATTAGTTTACAGTAGCTTTTCTCATTTGCCATCTCAAAACCAAAACAAAATGTTATCAAAAGCCATATATGACTGCTTACACTTGCTGCTGGCAGATGTTCTGAAATAATATGACATGGTTCAATAGTTTTTGTAGTTGTTCCATGTATTCTTGTAATATGTAAAGGCATGATTAGTCACTGTCAGTTTGACTTGCTGTTGTGTGCTATGTGCTTGTTGTTACACAGACATTAGCCTCTTTGATGAGCTAGACAACCTGGGAGATGCAGATGCGCTGATTGAGGCCCTGGAGAATGCTGGCTATGTGAGTGACTCGTCCTCTCAATATGCAAATTGCAATTGACGGCTGAAACTGAAAGTCTCGCATGAAAAGTGTGCAACAAGAAATGTGCTTGTGTGGTGTAGAGCTACAGATGAACGTGCGTCTTTGGCTAACATGGAAGCACAGTATGTTATGTAAGGACACGTGATGAAGGAACAGCAACACTCCACGTACATTGTGTCGTGTTAGCCATGCTGTAGGCAATAACGGGATCTTTTACAAGATTTTTATTGACTGCTTCTTGAACACTTGGAGTTTCCCGTCTACTGTATATGACATAACAACTTTGCAGAAATGCATAGCTCAGAAACAATTAAAAGTCATTATATGCACATTGCTTAGACTGTTGATCAGACATTACCTTTGTTTTCTGTGTTCTGATTCATGATGGGGTCCGTTGTTTAAAATGCGTGTGTTTGGTTTCTCAGGCCAGTGAGGGTCCAGACCTGGACTTTGATATCGACATACTGCCGTGGAATGCAGTGCACACAAGCAGCACCTGCACAGGTACAGCAACACATGTTGACATCTGTGTAAACATGGCTATTACATTTCAGCACGAAATAAGGGAAATCTGAGCTGTACTACAAGAGAGTCTGATGTCCATCTGTTTAATAATTATACGATGCAACCCATGTGATGTGCTTTTGCACAGTGATATGCTGTGACAGTTTGATAGAATATTCTCAGGTACACAGTTGCTGTTTTGCTGCCTGCAGCTTTAAGTGTAATATACAATTGATGACCCACTGTTGAGGAAATGAAGATAACTTTTGACTGAAGATTATTATTATTTTCTGAAGTTACCTACCTTTCAGAATATTTACTAGTGGTACTATATTTCTTGAAAAATGTGGAAAATTATGACAGAATATAACTTGGATGTGCTTGTTCATGGCTGCTTTATGATTGATTTGCAAAGACAGCAGGTGTAGTCAGTTAATTAAATGTGTATTTATGGGACACCGTGGTTTATGCTGAATGAATAAATGATATAGAATGGGTGTTAGTGTTGAGTTTATGTGTTGGAATACACTGGGATAGTAAATCACATCCACCAATGCTGATAAGCCTACATATATGACGCGTTTTTCTGTGTCTTTGTCCTTGTGTATCCAGATGGTGAGCTGAGCATGGACTCTCTGTCACCTGCCCACACTCTGAGCTCTGTCCCCTCTCCTTCCTCTGTGGAAGCCCTGTCCCCATACTCCTTACAAGTAAGTCACCATTTTCAACTCTTTGTCCTTTTCAGTTTTCGGCAGTTGACTTGTATTTCCAATGCAAATTTTACCATTGCTGTTGGTTGTGAGTATTTGCATATGTGGCCCTCCTGGGGCGCAATTTTCATCCAGATGGTGTCCAAACATTGACAGCTGCTCTTTGCTTTTGGATGACGACACACACATACACACTGGAGACACTTATTAACAAAAGCCTTAAACACCTTGTCACACTAATAATTTGCTGCCATTCTGAGCGGTGTCCCGCCCCCTCGTTAAATAAAAGGTGCTGACAACTTCAGCCACATTAGCATAATTTAGCAGGCAGATGTTTTCGCAGTGTGTCAAAACAAGGACAAGGGTTACATCTTTGTCTGGCCCCAACGCCGTCTGCACACATTTGTCTGCTAACTGAATCGCCCTGACTGAATCCAAGGACACATTTGTCCACTAGAGTCTTTGAACATTGACAAGGACACTTGATCCATGTTGTATCTGATGTGTCTCACTACACAGCAAGTACTCTACATATACTGTAATACATACAGCATGAGTGGCTTCAGGAAAAATTGACATTCTCAACCTTGCAACAACGATCATATTTCATCAGACAGTGTTCTCTAATTATTTGTGAAGTTTGTTGATGACTGATACAACTGCAGGCAAGCATCATGATGCTAAAGCTATTCTTATGTAATGTGTTCATTAGTTGCCTGTTTGGATGACAACAACAGGCTGTTGTGCAATCAACACACAGCTTAGTACTGTGCATTTCTAAGAGTCAGTGTTGTGCAGCGGAAGTCAAAACAATTAAACCTTTATAGGTTTACTGTATTTCAGATTAGTAGTCACTGAACTACAGCTGCTTTTCTTTACTGCTGATGTCTATAAAAAAGAGGTCCAGTATCTAGTAGACAGACATTTTCTCTGCTTCCCCACCCAGGATGAGGCCCTGTCTCCGCAGTCGCAGCTCTCTCCCGTTTCAGTCTGCTCAGAGTCCAGTGGTTTTTCTGTAATCTCTCCCCCAGCTAAGAAAGCTCCAAAGAGGACCAGCCAGACCACACGAGGTGAGGCAGCCTCCGCCACCTCACATCTGCTCGTTCAGCTGTCGGTCATCTATATTTGTACGCTTTGTTCAAAAACCAGGGGAAATTCTGCACCACACTCTAGGTTTGCAGAATTCTGGGATGTGATCAACCAAACAAAGAGAGACAGAAGTGGTCTCTCATTAGAAAAGACTTGGAATGATTTGTAGAGAAAAAAAAAAGGCTTCTCAAAAATACAATGTAACTGTTGTTACAAATGTTCTCACCTGATCTTAGTGAGTCAGCCTTTCCTTGTATTTACGTAAATCCTGTTTTCTTATCTCACTCCTTCCACCCCCATCCCTTGACACACATGCACGCTCACCAGCCAAACAAGCTCAGCCAATCAAAAGGCCGATTCAGATTGGCCCAAAGGTTTCCATTCAGCCAAAACCGCTGATTACAGCGGTGCCCTTGGCTCATGCAGCAGCTCCCCTGCAGGCCAAGACAATCATCATCCAGCCCCTGCAGACCACTGTGCTGCCTGTGGTCAAACCAGCTCCGGTCAGCATCCAACCAGCGCCCCCCCCAGGTCAGAGCTCACACACTGAGACACATTTCCTCACATCACACTGTATTGCATCAGGCCAGTGCACTGGATATATCAGCGAGCAGTGTGTTGTTCTTTACTTAGAGAATTTTGTAATTCCTTTTAATTTAGAGATGACATAATATTAGTAATGTTTGTTGTTTCTGATGAATTTGGCTGTCGTGCTTGCTTAGACCAGCAGATGGTGCTTTAACCTTAGTTTCAGTGCTCTTCCGTCCTCGCTGTCCCATGCTACTCTGCTTGATGATCAAATATTAATAAGTAAATCAGACATGAAGATGTTATATGTTTCCTTTTTGTATCTAAAATTTGTCAACATTTGGCTCAATTTGAGAAAAAAACAACACTGAGAATCAGCAATCATGAATATACAAGAAAGTTTGTTTTATAACCCACATTTAAACCAAACGCTATTTATGGGCTGCTGTGTGATTTTGTGTGTTTCGTGCATTTAAGTCATTATTATGCTGTTTTGTGGTTTAGCCTGCCTGGTTTACCAATCTGGTCATCACTGTGTGTTACATCAGCAGCACCTAGGCCAATGTAAATACTTATGTCATTGCCTGGGACCCAAGTGGGTGGAGTATCTGACCTCTCTCGACTTGAATTTGAGCTTGGCTCTCCTGCCTCACTGGTAATAGCCAAGATGGCAGATGGCTAAGGCCAAGACATCCAAGTTTTAGGACCCCAGATGGAAGTTAAGTCAAGCCTGCTCAGTGTTATGAGTCTGTTTGGTTTAAAATCTCTGCAGTATTCACAGCTGAGGAGTGAGCCCTGTGCATCAGGCCGATGGAAGAAAGAAATGAGAGATATTTCTGATGAGTTCACATTTTATAGAGTCTTGACCCGAGCAGTCGTGTCTTTCCAAAGAACAAACAGGCTGACAGGTGTTCCCAAGTATTTTAATTTCTTTTGACTTTCATCCTCATGAATACTTCTTACAGATGGTGAGCTTGGGCACAAGACACAACGTTGGCACCACACACATTCATTAGCAGGACTGGCTAACACTTCTACACGATTAGCACTGACAGGTTGTTTAGTATTGAAGGTGAAGGTTGCTGGGTCAGTTTGAGGAATGGTTCCTGGCGCAGTCTTACTGGGAAGGGTGGGCTACAATCTGGGAGGCTCCCACATTAACAGGATATTTATAAACATGGATCACATTGTGCATGGTTGAGGTTTTCTTTATGTCAGGCCATAATCCATTTTGAATGTGGGAACACTTGCATGTTTGTGTGTGTGTGTGTTCATGCACTTAAAACTCACACACCTCTCTGTTTGGAATGTGGAAGTTTAAGACCACAGGTCGAGATGGTAAACATCTTTTCCACCTGTACTTTAAATATAAAGAGTCCTGTTAAAGACGAGGGGTTAATGTAGGTCACCAGTGGTGGGGGCTGTTCAAGGAGCTGGACTGTGCCACCTGCAGCAGGCAGACTCGCGGCTTCCAGCTTGTATAGAATATTAATGTTGAATGTTTTAGTCATAGATGGAAAGGTAAATGTGAGATTAGAACATAAACACAAATATAAGAACAAACTGACAGACACACATAATCAGAGTCAGCATTCATCGACGTTAATCATACAGCAAAAATATGATTATAGTAGAGCTGAGACCTGTAATTTGAAAATGCGTATCCGTTGTGTCTCTCTCTCAGGATGTCCCATAGTGCTGTCTCAGCCAAGCCAGGTGCTACAGATCCAGACACCACAGGCCGTCACCGGCAACGTGGTCACCATGCCAACGCTCAGCCAGGACAGGCCCGTCCCTGCTCCTCCAGTGGTCTCTGTCACACTTCGAAGCCCTTCATCAGACGATGATGTGAGTCCCGTCAACACTCTTTATCACTTAAGTCTCCCTGTCTTTTTCATTGTAGAACTGCAGATATGACATATTAACATGGAGCGGTGTAGATGAGGAAGAGCAAAAACTTAAACCACTTATTTATAATCAGTCATGCCAAAGAATGAAACATTGCATAGGGGATTAAATACAAATGTAAAATTGACAGTAAATATTTTCAGATTGTTGATTGGTTGAAGTTTACTAGTCCGAATTTTGGGATGGGTGTGGCATGTAGCGGTTGCTAATGCTACTCCATTTTCAAAAGCTTGGTTGATTTACTTCTGTTACTTTCTGGTACAAAACCTAGAATCTGCTCCCCACAAATCTTCATGTGATTACTTATTGTGTGTGTAATCATAGTCGACTGCACACACAGGTGCTGCCATTTAGCCATCTTTCTTTATATGTTGTCAAACACCCACACTGCTGTGACAGTAAATGTTTTCAGGCCACTCAATTTGCCTTGATTGGTTACACCCAACATGGTCTAGAGGGGACCTATTTTTCCTCTAATTACATGTTTAACATGTCTGATCTCAGTGGAAGAGCATCTCTTTTTTTCTCTCTCATCTGTAGAAATTCTTAAACTTTAACTTGCTGCCTAACTAAGAATGTGTCCAAGCAATTTTGTTAGATTAGGCCTCTTTATATTATATTGTACCTTCAAGAGTTGTGTTTGTGTGCGTGGACATGCGAGGACGTGCCTATGTGCACTTGCATGCAGCTTCATGATTATGAGTACCCGCTTGGGCGTGCAGGCACTTGCCCATTAGGGAACTATGATGTTGTGGTTGCCATGTTCACACTTGGACTGGATCTTGTCCAACATAAACTCTCTCATCTTACCCTATTTTTAGTATTTATTTTAATTTCACAAACCATTAACTTTAATTTCTGCGGAAAATATGAAAATAAAGTGTTGAAGTTAAAAGTTTATGCCTTTTTTTTAATTTACGATGGTGAATGTCTTTTTCCACACTGAAGGAAAAGTTATTACACTGCATGGACCATGTCAGTCTGTGAAGACGCAAATATGCTTCTCTTCTTAAGTCAATAAATAAGAGGAACATTTCTTGATTTGAGGCCAAAATCTATGACATCAAATTAAATGATTTTTACTTTGTAATGGAGAGATAAATCAAACCGGTCAATTATAAAATGATGTTAATGCTCGTCAGAATAACCCATGAACCTCGATGGCTTTCATGAAGCCGCAAACAATCCACAGATGATTGTTATTGGCCTCTGCTTTGTTTGTACCTGTGGGGTTTTATTGGAAAGATGGACGTTATGTAATTGTAGTTCAGACAGTGTGAACGGTGTCACAGAAGGACGTTGCTCTCCATGTGGATGGCAGAGGGTGGATCCCTCCATGTGTTGCGTTCAGGGGTGATGTCAGGACAGCTGCAGTGAACAGAAGACAAACACACAAACATGCACAGTGAATACACAGTCTCTACAGATCTTCAGTTCTCCAACACAAACTCATTTCTCTTAGGTCTGTGTAATGACAGCAAAGGACAGCAGAGAGCTTTCAGGGAATCATAGAAGGTACTGTTAAGTGCAGCATGGACTGGCCCAGAGATTTAAAAGTTAAATAAGAAAACTCAATTATAGTACATTTTGTTTATGGTGTGAGCTTGTGGTCTCTCAGTAAAAGCTCCCCATCTTTTCTGCGTGCTGGTCTTATTTTGGGTGGTAGAGTCTGATATTCTTTTAAAGACCTGGGGCTAGTTTGTTGTCCCGTGTTTCTGATTTTCTTCTCTTTGTTGCTTGAATGAACTGCAAATGGCTCCTCTGCGAGGCTGAATTGTCCGCCTCTGTTGCAAAGTCAGAGAGATGCCGTGACTTTCGGCAACTCCAGTGTTGTTTCAGGCTTCGGTCCCCAGCACAACAGTTCCTGATGGCTTGCTCTTGTTTGACCTTTAGTGAGTTGAGAAACATGTTCCCACTCCGTCTTCTCTTCTGTTTGTCTTTTTTTTTTTTGTGAGCAGGACTTCCACATTCACAGTGTTTCTCTGACGTGGCAGTGAAGTTGCAAAAATGCATCGTTGTTCATAAGGCCAGCTTTTTTAATTGGGAAGAACCATCTGTGTCACATTTGCGGAATGTCCCCTAAATCATCTGCAGCGATTTCTGTGGTGACACTGTGACGACCGCAGAAAATTGATCCAATTTTCTGCTATTATCATCTTATAGGAATAATCACTGTGGCCCTGATGCATTACCCATGAACGCGAAAAACATTAGTCATAATCTAATGTCACAATGCTCTATTTTACCAGTCTGCTCAATTTATCTTGACATTAATGATGTTTTCCATCAGGCTTTTTTAATGATGAACCTCAACAGAAACTTCACAAGTGGTTGTTGTTTTATGAATGGTAATGGTTGACCTCTGGCTGTAAAAATAGTCGGCCCCTAAAAGGGCCTGAGAGGAACTTGTCCAATTATCATGGGCATAATTGAGTCTGGAGAAGCACTTTTTCGTGCCAGATCTCGAGAACAATGTCGAGGAATTCCAAAGCCCAGAGGCCAGAACAAACACGCCTCTCAGCCATTTGTAAAGCTAACCAAGTCAGTAAAGTTTATAATAGGTGATTAAAGGGGAGGGACTGTACACATTAATTGTGAGGGGGAAAATAAGAGATTTTGGAGCTGAGATCTCCATTAGTTTCTCAAGAAAGAAGAGTGGAAGTTTTTTTAAAGTTTGGAAAAACATATTTATATTGCAGAAGCTGGGTGTTTGTTAGTATGTTATTCGCTTCAAACTGACTTTTGAGTTGTTTTCGTGGCCCACCGAGAAGCTCTTGAGCCGTGTCATGCTGTGTGAGTGTGTATGCTGGTGTTCGGACCCGCTGCAGCTGTGTTCACTTTATAACTTCTCTGTGGTTTGGCTGCAGCACGGTGGTGGGGGGGTGGGTGTAAAATGCCTGTTAAAGATGGCATACTAGTGCCAGGTGTTACTACATGTTGTATCTACAGTATGTCTGTGTGTGTTACTGTCCATGTTGTTTACAGTACTGTGTATTGGGCTGTACTTAGAATATATAAGCCTGGGCGTTAAACGGCTGCTAACGATTACATGCTTCAGACAGGTGTTGTGCAGGGCGAAGCATTTGTGACAGCTGTAAACAGCCATCAGGGACCGGGTCACTGTAATGTAATGAGCTCCTACACAGCCAGGATTTAGCTGTGTGTGAGTGAGTGTGAGTGTGAGTGTGTGTGTGTGTGTGTGTGTGTGTGTGTGTGTGTTCTAGACTGTAAAAAAACAGTCCAGCCTGGAATTGCAGGCCTCAACAAATCCTCCCATTAGTAGGGTTGCAGGATTTACAGTAGACCCCAGCAAAGCATGGTGTGATGCTGGATGGAAAGGGGTCCTCCACAGAAGATGATGCTTTTATGTTTCTAATTTTCTTTTGCATGAGAGTCCAGTTTCCAAATCAGAGCACTCAGTTGAGTTAAAGGAAAATCACCTTGAGAAAATTCCATTATAGCTACAAGGAAGTTTGATTAAAACCAGTGCAGCTCTCTGAACTGAAACATGACATCAGGTTGTTCAGGATTCTTCTCTGCTGACTCACCATTTTGTCTCATTATTCAACACTCATACAGGGAGAAATCTATCATAGATGCTTGGGGTGTAACAACACTGTAGCTTGTTGTTTAATACAAGGCTCTTCATTGAATACACCCGGTGATTTGAACAATTCACCATATGATGTGTTGAAAAAATTCAGCTCTCTGGACTTTGAGCTCATGTTTTTGTCACCACATCTGGTTGTTTTTATTATAATGTACAAAAGCTGCTTTTGTGTAACATTATGCATTGGGAAAACTACTGCAGCTACAGACCCTGCTGCGATTAATGTAATGGAAGTGCGAATTTTATGATTCGTTACATCCCCAACAAATATCAGTTTCTCCACTTACAGTCGCCTAAATTCCGCAATGCACAAAAACAGTCACAACACATCAGCCAACTGGAACAACGCGCTCTCTTGCTTTTGCTCTGCACCTTCATGTTCAACCCACACCACTTGCTGCAGTTTCAGTCGAGCACCATGTGGATTTTAAAATGGAGATTTTGGGAAACCGAGTGCCTAAAAAGATAACACAAGAATTAGCTTGTAAAAGTTCAACATCACAGGTTGAAAGTTATTTCACCTGTGGAATGCATGCCACAGCTATAGGTGTTTATGACCTACAGTAAAACCAGGACACGTTTTCACCCGAACTTGTTAAAACCCCCCCCCATTCGGATAGGTTAATAGTTCATCACACACTTCCTCCTGGAGTAACCCTTTGGATGCTCAATGTTAAGAGTAGAGCCCTCAACAGCAGTGTAACAGTTAGGTGTGCCTGGATCTGTTGGCTTGTCAACTCTTGTTTTTTCTCTCTTCACCTGTATTCATCCATTGAAGAGTTGTTGAGCAAGCATTTTCCCTTTCAGCAGCATCCTGCATGCAACTCTGCAGGAGCAGCTGGGGGAATGTGCCCTGCTCATGGGCACCTTGGCAGTTTTTTTTTTCGTTGACTTTTCCCACCGACACGTTAATAGTTTGAGTTTGAACCATGGTCCGTGAGTGAGATTCATTGAGAAATGCCACTCTGCCATGTTTTTTGCCCCCTGCCCCACATTTTCCTCCTCTGCCTCATTTTGGTGGCAGTGTGAAGTTCCCCCTTGCTCTCCACTCCCTGGTAACTGCTTACTTGCAGCGTTCCCAGGCTCGGGCTAGTGGCACGGCTCCCAGATCTGGGCTGGGAGACAGAGGGGTTTCTCAGGAGACAGAACACAAATACAGGGATCCAAATAACTTAATCACCAGCGGGGCTATTAGGTCCAGGATCTTAGAGGCTTTCCCTGGTGTTTGTGTTTGGAGAAGGGCAGTAGCGGGGTAGCTGGGGACTGGATGGTCAACGAAGGTGTTTGGATAATCAACACAGCCATGGGTCGTGTTAATTTGCGTAGGTCATGTTAAGATATGCGCTATTTGGGTTAGTGCAAAACTGTGATTTCTGTTCCCACCTCGCTGACCTTGAGTGGAAGGAATCCCATTGGTTATCCTTACTGGAAACTAGCACGCAAACTGCTCTTACTTGTTTATTTATTCACTAATTTGTTTATTTTACATGTGTAATTTCATGTTTTGTTTTGTTTTTGCTCGCCTTTTCAGGGGTATGGACAGTCTTCCTTTGCAATAAAACCTTGAATAAACAAAACTAAATCTAAATGGAAAAAAATGTTGAATATTGTTTATTGAATGGACACTAACCACAGCAATTAAGACCAGTGGCGGAACTTTTTTAACATTTTTTTTTTTACATCCAGACCTATAACATATTTAGTGCCCCCTTGTTTATGCGTCTCAGATGTGAACCCATTTCTCAAAGCGTGACACACTCCGTAAACACACATTTCTTCACATATAGAACAGAGGCATGTAAGCGACCTCTGGACCCCTCAGAGGATGTCAGTGTAAATATTTTCAAGTGGAAGCTTGATCGTGTGCACTTAAGGGCTCTTTGGGGTGATGTTAAAGCCGTGATTTGTTGCAGAGGTGTCATTAAACTCGCGACACATCTTGAACATGTTTATTTATTATTCTATCACCGTAGTAAACTGGAGCATCAGCAGCCGAGGTGTGAGAAAAACAAAGTGGACCCTAGCTTTTATGTCGGCGTCCCCTTCCCCTCTTCCTTCCCGTCTTCCATTTACTTTCTCACTATATCATCTGTCTTTTTATTGGCAGTTTCTCTCTCATGCCAGGGTCTCTTTTTTCAAACTTCTCCTGCTTTCTCACACTTCTCCTTCCTCAGTATTGTTCAGTGTACCACATACATCCTGAGCATGAATGACTGGATGTTGGTGCAAAGAACTGACAGAGCAGATGTTGGTGCTCTAGTGTGGAAACAGCAGTAAATGTGGATAAGCATATAACATACTTATCAAAGATTGACTGTACTATATTGTTTCGCATGCCTAAATGTGTGTATATCATTTTTTCATATTTATCCCCTAGACACTTGTTTGAGTGGTTTCACAGAAAAGATAGTGTATATGAATGAAAAGCCATTTTTAGCCAGATGCCCTGAGAATGTAGATAAACATGATGTCACACTAGTGAGAGGAACCTATGCTCTACAACCCAACAGCTACCTCAGGCAGGCGTTTCATTGCATTCTCACAATAACTGCCTCTCTTTCCTGTTTGGGTAGGTGTCGAGTGGATACATCCACATGTGATGAAATGCGTGACTTGACATGAGTAATAACCTACGTCAAAATATTATTCTTCTGTCTCTGTTTCTGCCTGCGTCGCCTTCTCGCTCCAGTCGAAGTTGTCCCAGAGGCAGCAGCGCATGATAAAGAACCGCGAGTCGGCATCCCTGTCTCGGAAGAAGAAGAAAGAGTATCTGCTCTCGCTGGAAGCTCGCCTGAAAGTGGCGCTGTGTGAGAATGAGGCACTCAAGAGCGAGAATGGCAACCTCAAGAGGCAGCTGGAGGGCCTGCTGAGTGAGGTGAGAGGCTAGAAGCCACAGCTCTGCTACTACTTCCACGCAGCCTACACTTATAAAAAGTGCCTGTGCACGGTAACAAATGCCACAGCAAGTCTTGTGAGAAACTTGTGAGAGCGTCGTATCTGTGATTCGTAGTTAATAATTTAACATGATGCCTTCCTTTTCCCGCAGAACACAGTGCTAAATGCAACGGCGCCAAAGAGGAGAGCTGTGTGTCTCATGGTGGTGTTGGTGTTCCTTGTGCTTAACGTTGGACCAATGAGGTGAGCATATGACATATAACGTGTGACCATGGATCTCTCTCTGTATGTCTTTAACTGTCCACAGAACAGTTTGATTTAGTGTCTAAAAACAAAGGAGCGCTGATGGTTCTGGATACTGTAGCTTAACATACAGTAACTGCAACATATTGTGGATGCACAAGAGTTTGATTACTGGAGGAAAACAAATGGGAAGCCCCATGACTCATTGTGGGAATTACGCCTCTCATGTAAGACATTACCCAAAAAGCTTTATTGAAAACAGTGCAGAACATTTCCCATTGAAGCAATATGTTCACACAAACCTACTTCTCCCATGTTTCAGTTGACAAAGTTAATTAACACATTGGCCTAAAAATTACAAAATTGTCTCGCAATCTTCTGCCAGCAGTGAATTCACAACAGTCTCCCTTTAAAGCTTTGAGCAAAGTCACCTGAACTTAATAGTAATCATGTGGTACAATCCAGAACAGTGTAGTCCAGTAATGCACATACTGCACAAGTCCAGTCTTACCCTGAGTGAAACTGATCGAGTTGGTAAAAAAACCGACGACTAATAGTTCATCCCTGCCAAGTGGCTCTTGTGTGTATGTTTCATTCCTCTGTTGTTGTGGCCAGAGTTTATAGGACTTTGTGACTAATGGGTGAATAAGCCAAGGAAAGTAAACATTTACCACTTACAAATGTAAAAAGAAAATCATTTCAGGCTACAGAAGAAGTATAAAACATTTGTTTATGGCAGTTTTTCCTCCTCTCTGCTTGTAGTATTAACAGTGGTGACAAATTAAGATGAGTTATGTAAAACTACGCTGGGGAAAGAGCGCTGATTCCACCCAGCTAGCAGATGGAGAGATTGTGTAATTCCACAAAGTCGAGCTCACAGTCCACCTCCGACCATAACGATGAATTCTCTGTTCTCATGTTATAAAAATGTTTGTTTTCTCCGGGGAATGACTTTCTCCACAAGGATGCGAGTATCTACTTGTTGGACTTGTTGGCTTTGAAAATCTGCGTGCGCTCCGTGCTGGGAATGTGTTCTTTCAGTTGTTCTCTAGAGCTTAAACATGAAAAAGTTTCTTGGGACCCATAAATGAGTTTGCTTTTGCGACTTGAGCGGTACTCACAGTAGCTAAAGTCTGTGTGTGTCTGTACCTGTGCTTGCATCTGTGTGTTTTGTGTTAGGGCTCTCCTTTGGAATGTAAAATATGCCCGCTTTTGAGGTCAGATCCCTTTGAAATGAAAATGCCACCCAGTGTAGTAATACCGTTGAAAGAGACTGTGTGTATTTTTGCTTGTGTGTGTGCCCCAGCGTGCTTTGGGTTATGCAGTCTAGATCAGAGTTCAGATTCTGCTTGTGGCTAAAAACGAAAAACCCTCCTGTGCACAGGATGTGGGCCACATGGAATTCAGTGCTCGTTTCAGTCCAGTACCCAGTTCTTCTTTTCAGTTTGTTTCCTCCATCCCAAGTGTCCTGATTTTACCTCACCTCTCTTCCCTTTTCCTCACCTCACCTGTCTTCTGTTTCATTAGTCTGTTTCAGGGCGGCTCCAAGCCTGAAGTTTATTCCACACAGCACAGTGGCAGACACCTGCTGGATTTCTCCTCAGAGGCAGAAACTGGGTTCGTGATGGGCCCCGATCCCCTCAGTGGCCCCTCTGAGATTGCAGACAGGTAATGAGCTCAACCTGCCCCCAATGCCTTTCACAACACAACACCATGTCAGCGGACCAGGATGCACCTGTGCCTGGGCTCGGTCTGAACTGGTGCAGCTCATTACGACACGTAAAAACATGTGCACCAGCCGATTACCAACTCTGTCCAAATGTCTGCCTTTCAAATGCCTCCAGGCTCCGCGCTAGTTGGCCAGCGGTTGTGCTTTGAGTAACAATGTGGGAAATTGGGGTCAGGCCATGTTTGACATCCAGCGTTATATTGCCAGTAACAGTTTATTTTTCTAAAGAGTTATATATTTTTCTTTCTTTTCTAAATGCAATAGAGGCCCAGCAGTCTCATTTGTAAATTGCATAAATAACATTCTTGTTTGGTACATTACCTGCACCCCCATGTCCTGAAAGTTATGTTTTGCAAGGTGGTCAGAGCGTCTAATGTCTGCATGGCATTGCCAGCCTGTGTTTTGTCAGATCTCTGCGTAGGGTATGTTACATGTTAATGCAAACCATTCAGCCGCAGGATCAGGTTTCCCGGCAGCATTAAACCAGCGCTGGCAGGAAGGAACACATTAGCCTTTACAAAAGGGGTGACAGCACCAAACGTAGCAGAGAGGAGGATGACGGGGGAGATATGCAACCTAATCTTGGGGTCCCACTGAACAGCAAGGTGTGCGTGTGTGTGGGAAGGTTAATATGGGCCCCTCAGTTAGAGTTATGATGAGGCCTCCGTGGTCTGACATGTTGTCTCGCCGAACCATTTCCAGAGCGTTTAGAGATGGGAATGCGAGGCGTAGTCGATGTGTTGGCTCAGATCAGGGAGGCCCAGGGGAGGTATTACGTCGATGGCAGACGTTTTGGTAACAAGCCCCCTGCAGGTGGGCACTGACTGTGGACAGCCTACATCATCACCTCAAGCAACATAATCATTCATTCACTGAGGTATAACAGTTGTAATTAAAGTCACAGTAACATCTGAGGAGGAAAGTCAAGTCATGCAATACAGTGTGCTGCTAATCCATAATGCATGTAAACCCACCTTATGGTAACAACCCAGACTGTTGGGCTGCTGTTTTTGTCTGTCATTGTCCATAATCAGACTGGATGTGACCTACAGGGTGGTAATGCTCAGTTTTCTGTAGCATGTTTATCGTTCTGAGCAGGATTCATAGCAGCGTGTGGACATGTGGTCGATCGTTTCAGAATCTCTGCATTTCCCCTCTCAGTGTTTTCGTGCATACATTCAGCGACTGTAGCTTTGAGCTGTTTTAGCCCTGTCAAGTATCAAGAATTTGACTCAATAAAACTCATTAGTGACCAATGAAATTCAACAGGGATATGAATGTCCCCTCATTAGAGCCATGCTGGTTTCTTTTTTGGTGCTTCCCCGTCCACTCTGGGTGTTTCATCTCCGTCAGAGGGCAAGCAGCCATGTTGGCTCTCAGTTTGCATTCAAAGCATATTCTGGAACATGTGGACATGTGGAAAATATTTTTGACAGACTGTTATTATGAAATTCTTACATTTATTCGAGAGCATCTGAACAGCCTTGTAAAGTTATCACTTTTCTCTACGTTTACTATAAAAACCTCTGCTTTTTCTTCTGCGTTGTAGCTCTGAGGATAAAGCCCTGATGGTGGTGAAGGATCCTGTCTTCCTCAGACCACCTCCTCCCTGCCAGCCTCCTGTAAACAGGACCAAGTGCTTAGAGTAAGTTATGAACTCTTTAATGTATGGCCTACTTTTGTCCTTTCTAATAAGACCTTAAAATCGCTCGAATCCCACCTAAAATGTAAAATAAATAAACGTCAATTGGCAGGTTGGCCCATGAGTTGAGGGGTTGGGTCCACCGTCATGAAGTGCAGCAGACCAAATCCAGACGCATGAGTAACAGCAATCACAAACCCACCAGGACCATTCTGGTAAGTCACAGCAGCATGTTTTGGAAAACATATCTAATGGGCCGTGCGAAAATGTATGTGATGTTCAGTGTTTGCAAGAAAGCTCACAAACTAAACTTCACATGTATTTTAGGCCATCACTTTCATTATAAATGTTTTTTTGGCGAACCAAAGCCTCTCTTTCACCACTGTTTCACTTCCCCTCACACCTTCCCTTTTTTCTGCCTCTCATTTCTCTTTATTGGGCTGAGTTTAATCCGGCAGCCCTGAGAAAGTAAACACAACACTTAGAGGGGAGCTGTAGGATTAGTGCCCCCTGCTCCTTTTTTCCATCATTTTTTCAAAATCTGTCACAGTAAGTCTAATCCACTAGGAGTTGCCCAGTTCGTCTATACCCATTCTTCATTTTACTATAAATACAAATGTAGATGTGTTTATTTCTCACCTGATTTGAGCTGTTTTAGCCCTGTAGACGCACATACGTCTTCAGAGTATCTTAACATGAAACACGAAACTTCACAAGACTGATCACATTAATAAGATATAACTTTTTAATTATATTTCTGCTCATTTGAATGGTTCTACATGCCCTTGTGTGTTTGGCAAGTTTTAACAGATATTTGATACCCTGCAATGCAAACAGGACAAGTTTAAGCCTTGAGATTCCTAAACTAGATGTGATTTATCAGGAGAAAACCTTGGGACTGGAATGTGCGTGCCGATATCTAGATGTTTTGAAATGATGGTCAACTGTAACATTTTGAATGGGGCCTGTATTTACGTGTTGCCAACAGTTTATCCTGCTCTCTCTAATGGTTAGTTGAAGCGAATATAAAGAGATTATAGCTAATTCTCTCTCATTTCTCCTCACAGAAAACAGAGAATAAGCAGGCTGAGAGCGCCCAGATTGTGACCGTCCAATACACAGAAACGACTGAGGAAAAGTGAGTAAAGTCCTGTTGCAATGTATTTGTGTCGGATTCACACAAGTAAATCACTTTTCAGGTTTCAATTTTTTTCTTACAAACAATTCCCACTTGATTTTAAAGCTGCATTAAGCATTTTTTGACAACTAGAGGGCAGAACATACTGTCGATTTCAGAACAAATACACAGTAACCACTTCTTGTGTGGTAAACCAACACTGTGTTGTAAACTAAAACAGTGAGCTGTAATCAGTTTACAGCTGCAGACAGGAGTGTTTATTGTCAGCCGGGTCCGCAGACATAGATTATGTAAAGCAACTGTAGACAAAACAAATTGGTATGTTTCATTGTTTCAGAATTGTATTTGACCAAAGTGGGTCTTTAAGTGGAGCTATAATGGGAAGTAACATTTCTGCTTCTATTTCCACATTTTTGGCGCTTGCCCCCTTTGCAGTTTTTATAGTGATTTTAAAGCATGACCCTTGTACACTGCAGCAGAGGTTTGGCGGTCAATAAGAACCTTTTCTGCTGGACTGCACCGTGAAGTTTAGATCACACAGGTGGAGTCAATAGTTTTTTGGCCACCTACAGTGTTTTCTTCCCCAGTTGTAAGTCTATGAAGGCTATGAAACGTCCAAATCTACTGGACAAAAGAGGTAAAATCAGTTTCAGCAGTTAACCTCAGCAGGGCCTCTGCAGAATAAGAATGTAAAATACACAAGAAAGCATTTTGTACGCAGGTCCCAGAGGGATTGTGGGTTGCCCTTCACAAAAGCTTCTGAAAAGCTTCCTGCTGTTTACATCATGTTTAGAACCGCTACTGTAGAGCTGCAACTAATGATTGTTTTAATCATGGCTTAATCTGCCGATTATTTTCTTGATTCATCGATTTAATGGTTTGGTTACAGAACAGAAAATAATGAAAAATACCAAATCACAATTTCTCAGAGACCAAGCTGATGTCCTTATATGTTTTGTTTTGTCTAAAACCCAAAGAGAACTAAAATATAATATGGTTGGTACAAAACATTGATTATCAGCACTTGATCAGTGGTATACGTGTCAGTTTTGAAACACCCTTATCGAATGAATATTTTTTCAGTGTTTTTTAGTGTTCCTCATATTTTTCTGCAATCCTGTTATTCTTTGTCAACAGGAATCCTGGCAGTGAGCTGCAGGTGTACTATGCACCCCATCACACCTACAGCGACTTCTTTGATGAGATCAATCGTCGTGGTGACACTTTCTACGTAGTGTCTTTCCGCAGGGTAAGTCTCAGTTTGTCTGGTCCATTACACTGATTGGAGAGGAGAAATGGGCGCTGGCCCCCACATGAGATCTGACAAAGTGGTTAAATTGATCAGATAAAGTAAAGAAGAGATTTCAATGGAAGTTTTCACAGCTCAACACAAATCAGTTTCATTGCATTTGTGATTGTCGTGAGATTTCCTTCTCCCAAATTGGCCTTAAAAAGCAACAAATTAATTATAGAAAGTGTAACTTATGAATCATAAATTACATGTAATAGTTCTGTTCCTCCACAGGGAGGTTTGATTCGAGAGAAAAGTGGCAGGTGGGGAAGGGGATGAAATACACACGCCCAAGGGTGTAACTACCCCTTTCCTGTCCAGTTTCCTTGGTCCATTTGCAATCATCAAGACCCATATTTTAGATTTTTAGGCATGGCCATATGTCACTGTTAATCTACTTGGTCTTTATTCATTTGGCCATTTTTCCACATTTGAGACTCTGAACCTGTTTTTAATTTTCCCTCTTGATATGATTAATCCTGGACAACATATTCAGAGAGAGTTCTTTGATTAATTTGGGTTTGTTTCTTTGAGTGCTGTCCTTTCTTTTCAAAAAATATATTTATAGAGCACACAATATTACATCCTTTCGTTCTTAAGTGCTAACCAAACAAAAATAAAGCAAATTTGCTGCGGGGGAAAACATTGAGGAAGTTCCTGCTCCATCTATTATCACTGAACTGTGCCAAATAACACACATTTACTTCCAAATTTGGCCAAAAAGTAACAAAATGAAATGATGAATTTAATAAACTGACAGTCTTGCAAAGCTGAATCAACTATTGCTGTCCTCTGAAATGAAGATATGTTTCTTCATCACTGTTCCAAAGAGCTGGGTCAAGCTCATATCACACTCAGCCCCTCTGGATACTCTAGGTGATGTTAAGCCCTTAAATCCTTAGGATTACTCAGTGGGGCGGGAATTTTGAAGCAAGTGGTCAAAGATCAGGACCTCTCGTCACCAAGCGGGTCACAAAGGTTTGGCTCTGAGTTGGCATGGTGACAGCAGGGACAATGGTAACAATGGCGTACCCGAGTTGAGGGCCTCTACAGGTCAAGTAGCTGTCCTTCAGTTTCTAGCAGCTTTGTGTTGCATGAGCGCTGAGGGTGTTAAAGTTTATCCAAAACAAAAGTAGCATCAAACTTTGTATCTTAGAATGGAAAATTTAACAGGGGAAAAACCTCTCTGACACTTTAACTTTAAATCAAAACAGTTATTTACAAACAAATGAATAGTAATATGATAATGAAATAATAAATAGCTCTAATTCTTGAGGTTCCATTCCTTACTGACAAAATAGTTTGAAAAAAATATATGTATTGACTCTTCCAAATGTAATTCTTGAATTACATATTGAAAAATGGCTCAGAGTAACACTTCAATTGACAGAGAGAACATGAAAATACCAGAACTTAAATTGAAATTAAATCTATATTTAAAAACTCAATAATAACCATTTTGTTCAATCACAATTGAAAACATTATATGAAGATGTAGTGCTGCGACTAATGATTACACTCCAAAACCCAAAGGTACAATCACTTAAGACAAAGAAATGCAGAAAAGCTTCACAATTGGGAAACTGGAACCACAGAGTGGTCAATGACATAACCGATTCATTGATTATGAAAATAGTTGCGGATTAATTTTGTTTCGGTTGATTACTTGATTCATTCTTCCAGCTCTATGAAGATGTATTAATCATTTTGACTTTCTCTAATTCTCTTCCTCTCATTTTACTCATTTCAAACCAAAAGAAAAATATCACAAGTCCTGCCTCCTTCATTACATGCCTGCTCTTTTCGGGTTTGGCTTTTTAATTAAGTGCTGACATGGGTTTTAATAAGTGTGAAAGGTTAGAGTAATCAAAGATATATTATTGGGTATGACAAAAACACACAAGAAGTACTAAATAGTAAATGACACAGAACACTGATTACAGGCCTGTTATTCAGTGTCACCTTTTTTATTCTTACAGACCTTTGTTCGCTTTCTCAGTCAGTTTATTTGCATGTATTTTGTTTCCTGGGTTTCAGGGTGTGTGTGTGTCAGCAAAAGCAGGCGTGCTTTTGTTTTTTTGTTCCAGTCGGTATGATCTTATTACAAGACTGCCAAAGCTCTGGATTAAATTTGGAATTTGTTTAGATTTTATAGCCAGTCACTACCAATTTTGACTTTTGTCCCCTTAGGCAAACATTTTTCATCATGGCCTGTTCTTGCCCTCGCCAGCAGTTGAGGTCACTCTCTATAGTATGTTGCTCACTCAGAGATGGCCATGCTCAGGTCAAGGTTACTTTAAGCCCTCAACAGATACATTACCACCTGTGGCTTTGTTTAAGTGTGAAACGAGGTGAGGTGATGGAAAACATAACAAGGCCAAAATATGGAACTGCTCTCACTCTACCGTCATTTTGCGGTCTTGCTTCACTTCTCGTGTTGTTTTAGCACCTGTGGCTTTATATAAGTGTGCATTGAGGTGAGGGGGTGGAAACACTGGCTGCTTTCACCATGGACCGTATCCAGTAAGGTTCAAGGAAAATTCACCTGTTGTCATGGCAGCTGCAGCTGTTGTGTCAGCTTGACAAACTCGCCGGCCCCCTGATCATGAGCAGTAATGTGATTGGTGTTTTCCTGCCAGCCTCCATACACAGTCAAGGCGCTCTCTCATTCATTTTTAGCATTTAATACTCCCTTTGGTGGCTTACAGCTTATCCGTAATTCCTTGCAGTGCCATGACCGTGTATCACACCAAGCCCTTTATTCTGAACAACACTACTAATGAAGGTACACAAGATTACTTCTTAACCGATAGTGCAACATTTCAGTGTCATTTAGATAAAACGTCTGAGACAATATGAAGAACACTCTCTCATTTACAACAGTATCATACAAAAGCCCCCCACGTATGCTCTATTTTTCTTAACATTGTCTTTATTCTCATTGACACAAGTCTTCCCCACATATCGGTATGTCTCCTCATCTTCCACATTGCCCCTTCCTATCTTCTCGCCCTAATCCCTTTCCCAACCTCAGACTCCCACCTGTCATCACCTTAACAGCCCTCATTTTTCATCTCACCCAGGCCTAGTTTTGCAAGCCAAGTGTGATAATGTTAACCAGTTTTCAGTTGGTCTCTTGGTAGTTGGAAAGCCACAAAAAGCTCCAGTCTTGCAGCTGATGGAGACCAAATCATATCAGTTCAGTTTACTTAATGAGTAGTACTACTCAGCCTGTAAAACCAGTTGCACAATGTCTGCATATTGGCTCTGGAAGGAGCTTTCAAAAGCCTGCATTGCAAACTGGAGGTGTGCAGTTTGTAAGAGTGTGTATTTAAGAGTCAGAGGGGTTCTAATGAAAGACGCTATTGAGTTGTATTATGGGAAATGTAGGTTCGAGCATTAGTGGAGATTGACCCATACTAGGATCTGAAAGTCAGGATAAATCAGTGCAATACTAAATTCATGGACTGCCCCTTTAGTTGTTCTCATTGTAGCAACTCTTTTGTCACTGGTTCTTCAGTTCATATATAAATTTGCAAATCATTTTAATGTTGTTAGATAATCTTGCCTTACAGACTGAGAGAAGAGTAAACAGTATCTTCTGATGTCCCATCTCATTCTTAAATTCCATGACGTCATTTTCTAAAGTCTCTTGATTCGTAATTTCCTCTGTTAATTCTGGGAGAAATTGCTTCATACAGGTTTCATTCATTGGTTGTGGTATGTGGGCCTGTTGAGATGCTTTGTTTTACTAGTTTTGCTCGTCTGTGCAATAGATGTATTCCGTAGTTTTGAGGTAATGTAGGATTTCATTCACCAATCTTTGTATTACTTCAGTTAAATAATTTAAGTCATGGCTTTTGAATCTGGTAGTGGAACTACAGCTAAACACCGTCATTACTGTGTGTGTGTGTGAGTCACATGTGTGCACATTAGAATTCCTCTCTACCACAACCCCTTCTGAGCGGATGTGCTCAGATTAAAACCTTCCCTCTCATTGTCTAATGAGTTGCACAAAAGCTACTTTTAATAGCCCCAGAAACTGAAGTACTTTGCCAGTTAATGCCATCTTGATCTCAGACTTCTAGTGGATTAACAAGTACAATAAGTGCTTCAATGGCCCAAGTTGACAGTATTGAAAATAGAGTGGTTTTAACTGTTAAGATGATGGAATGAAGCATGAAAAAAGCACTCAATTTGAAGACTTTTGTGACCAGAAAGACCCTCATGGAAACTATTGCGTTATGCACTGACCTTTTACACCTCCCACATGACCATTGCATCATGATAACCTGAAGTTGTTAATGCAAGTCCTTCAGTAGGTCTCCTCATTGTTATAAACTCCAGCTCCAAATCTTAATCAACAACTGGCAAATGCATGTATCCAACCATTTTATTTCCAAATGAGTTGTATTTTCCTCTTGATGACTTTCTCTTCTTTGTTCTCAGGACCATCTTCTTCTTCCTGCCACCAACCACAACAAAGGAAGTCGACCCAAGATGTCTGTGGTGTTGCCAGCCATGAACATAAATGGTATGCACTGCAGCACAGACACAACAGTTGGGGAGTTTGATCACTCAACACAATGTAACAGATGAGAGGCAAGCTGGGAGCAGATTCAGAATAACGTCTCCCCACAAGAATGCATTACTTGTGGCCTAAGACACTTGTAAGGAAAAACTTCTAGGATCAAAATAGAGCACTTTTGCTTTTTAAGCCTATTAAGGTGATGCTGATCCTTTTTTCATCCAAGCTGGTATTTTATTTTCCAAAATCTACCTTCTTGAATCAGGAGTGTGTGTTGCCTGTTTGACTCAAAGTTTCTTTATAGATTTTCATTGCCAAAAAGTTTCTTTTGACATCTGGTGTCTTGTTAGTAGAAGGTCTTTGTTCCCTCCCTCCCTCGCTCGGAGCCCTATGTGGTTTCTGTCATGTCCTTCAGCCTCTGATTATACTCTCTGTTGCATTTAGCAACGCTGTTAAGTGTCTGTACAGCCACTGACCGAACCACACACAGACATAAACGTTAAGAAAATAGCTTTTTCAATGTGGCCATTCACTTGGCTTAGATTTTTT
>NTHP01000025.1:421811-452538 GCA_003416845.1 Oplegnathus fasciatus
TTTTTTGTACTGAAAGTTGAGGCCTGGAAAGAGTATATTTTGTTGGATGTACTAAAATTATATAAAAAATATTTATTAATAATAATAATAATAATAATAATAATAATAATAATTATTATTATTATTATTATTATTATAGCGTATTATGAATTAAAATTTTATGTTGTTAGGACAAACATTTTAAAAAATGCCCTTATGCTAGCCTAAAAACCTAGTGTGACCACTACAATCATTGTCATCACTACATACATCACTTATTGTTGGCTTTACATCCATCGCCTAAACAACAGTTTTTATTAACAAGGACAAGTCAAGAAGTTAGTATTATTAGTACAAAGCATCCAAATCAGTATCATCCAGACCTGTGGTTCCAGTCCAAACTGTGCCACCTACAGGAAAGGAAAGTAATGACGTGTGCTACTTTGACACGTCTGCCACCTGCAGGCAGAGTTTTGCTATTGCTCTCTGTTTGTGTGGTCATGTGTGAGTTTGAGGTTTTACACTTGACTTTTCTGGTAAATACTGGTGAGAGATGGAATTCACACTGCTTGTGGTGTCATTATGTGTCCTGTTCTTTTGGGTTTGTGCATGTCACACAGACAGTCGTCATTGTCTCACATGATCGCTGCGTGCTAGTGATGAAAAATCAAGCAACTACAGGTCTCTTCAGACTATAGAACAGGGACATAGCTCATCCAGACTGCTTCATTTCCTCTTAAAGAGAACAATTGCCATCCACAGCTTGTCATAGTGGGTGGCAATCAGAGTGCTCTTGGTTTGCGGTGTGGGGGGGTGGTTTCCACCAGCCCATTTGAGAAGCAATCATCCGTTTATTTGACCACCTGCCCTCAAAAACAAACTCATCCAAAGCATTTTAACACTGGTATACATGAGGTATGCCTCAGTATCTGAACACTTTATTGGCAAAAACCTTTCATTGGCACATTTGTTGCCAAATTATCTTTTGTAAGTATACAGATGTTTTTGATTTCCATGAGCTCATCACAGCTTTTCTCCCTGGTCCTTAGATCTGCTGGATTGTCGATACAGTATGTCAAACTCAGGTCACCAGAGAGCTCAGTGGAAAGACCAAATACTGTCCAAATACTGCAGAGTTAATTATCAGGTGGCTTGGTTTTCACCAAGCCTGCAGGACACTGAACTGAAAAGAAACCTACTCGAGTGATTGTGTTTATGTAGGGTGAGAGCAATTAGGAAGACAGCTTGTTGTTGTTGGCTGTTAACTTGGCATTTTTATGAGAATTCTTCTTGTTCTCCTGTTATCTCCCTGTCTTGTCTGTGGCAAAGCACCAGCAAAACAAATTTGATTAGTGATTCAACCAGCTCTGAGAGGAGTGAGTCAGTGGAATATGAGCCTCTTACTCAGCAGGGAAGACATGGTCATTGGGAAATAACTTTTTTTTTTTTCTGAAAGGGCGGTGTTAGAGATGAAGATTGATGAAGGTAAACATTGTTCTTGGTTGGTCTTGTCAGGGAGGAATGTTAAGGTCCGTGCCGGTCAGATGGCCCATTGAAATAGCAGCAAATAGTGAAATCCAAGACCTCCTTTTCAGCTAATTGTTGAAATGGCCAAACAAAGGTGGCATTCAGGGAGAGATATCGGGTCTGGAAAGATTTTTGTTAGCTCAAGAAAAGGGTCTTCAATTTGCATGATCTGTCATGGATGCCTGCAGTTGCCCGCAAATTCAAAACATTGTGTTCTTCTGTACTTTGTACCACAAGTTAGTGTGTTTGCATCTAATGTGTTGGCTGGATCATGTGGTATCTTTTAGAGAGATGACTAACAGCAGTTTTATGTTAGCACAGATTCATGTACAGTAGCTTCAGTTTCAAATGCCACATCTGCTCCTCCTGGTAGTTCCTCGTTGACCTGACAGCAAGGACTGTCGTTAAAAACCAAGCCAACAGGCTGACATAGAAAAGAGGTTGGTGGTGATTCTCTAACAGCACAACACCCGCGCGGTCCCCCCTCCTTCGACATAAAAAGCCCCACGTGTCACACAGATGACAGCCTTCAAGTAGCATTTCAGATTTATGTTGTCTTTGTTTGAAACTTTGAAGTGATCAAGTGCAAATGCATATTTAGCTGGGCGAGACCCTTCGAAAAGCAGAAACACTGTCCTGCCTCTGGAGCATGATTGCTCCACAGTGGAGGATAATTCTTTCCAGCTCCCCGTGGCTGCTCTCCTTTAGGAATGCCTTCCTTCTCCAGTCACAAAATGGTTTTCATCTGGAGGAGGTGGATAGACTCTGTTAATCTGGAGTGAGCATTTGGTCTGTCTTGGTCAATAACTGAACATTGAAGATAGAGACTTTGATGTAAGCCGTCGTCTGTTTCTGTCTGGCTATGTGTCCACGGTTCAGGGGCTCTGTTAAAGTTACTTGACCTTGACGTCCTTGATTCTCTCTGAAAACATATCTGGCTGAGCAGTGGCTCCTCATAAGGACTGAAGGGTGCGTTTATTTAATGATCCTCTGGGTTTGAAAGTGAATCAATCAAGTGGAAGCGACATGTTTGGAGGAGAGGAATGTTTTGGAGATGACATCATGTACAGGTGGATCGACCCTGAGAGATGCACTGCAGTCTATTTTTACTTCTCTGAGATTGTACATGTGCACTGTAGCTAACAGGAAGCTTTCACCGGGGGTTCAAGGTAGAGCTCCACACCACTGAAGGAGTTGGGGGGTCAGATTTTCCTACTCCTCTTATCTAAACAAACATCCCCACCAGTGCTCTGAAAAGTAGTGCACACTTACCAACCCAAATGTTTAACCCATACCTTCCTTGCAAAATAAATTCCAACTTGTGCAAGTGATTCTTTGCCTCAGTGACTTAATCCTCCAAATGTAAAGCTAGTTGTTAGCCATGCTAGCTGCACAGCTGTTGATGGCAGTCGTTGGTCGACCACTTTGGTCCAGACTAAAATATCTCAGCAACTAACAAATTAGGTTATGTTAATTTTTAAGTTGCCTAATTGACATCCTATTAGACCCGTATTCAGTTTTATAGACCCAAATAATGTGATTATACTTGCTAATGAATTGCTTCCTTTCTGATGTTAAAAAAAGCTTCCCTCATGAACATGTCCTCAGAGTTTGTGCCAGTCTGGCAGCCACCGTCCTCCCGAGATACACTCTCAGGTTTCCTCAGATGCGTCGTTGCCAGACATCAGGGTTTTATCAGCACACATCAGTCCACTGTGTCGCTGAAACTTTCTGGAACATCTCCAGATGGCAGTAGTAAAAGGGGGAAGGAGACCATGGAGAGCAGGACGGTAGATTTGGCAGCTTCTTCAAAGAGCTGCTGTTTGAAGTTGAGCCTCGTGGCTGTGTGTTTCCTGCTTCACTGTTCAGGCCTCCTCAAGTAGTTGAATAGAATTTAGACATTTTGGTAATTTGGTGAAAGGTGGATGTAATCAGTGCAGGGAATTAAATGTGAGTCTTCATTTTGGATAATGGTTTAGATTATGGCCCACAAATTACGGTGTAATTATTTTGTAGTTATTGGGCACTTACAAAATAATTATGCGATATAGTAATCGCATTAAGAGGTAACAACATTAAAGGTGTAGTCTATGATACTGGAGAAAGCTTGTTGATATTTGAACTCAACAGCAAAACAAATACACCGTGCTCCTTCAAACTCGCGCGAGTAACGCACAGCATTAGTTTGTCCTGTGCACGAGCACAAGTTGTGACATATTATACCGAAGTGTTTAGTGGAAACGNGGCTAAAGCGTCGGTATTTGACGACCTGGGTTGGTGGCTCTACCCGAGCTGCTCTGTTTGTTTCCCGTTTACAGAGCCAGGGCTGTGTATGAACACCGGACTTTTTTTTCAGCGCACTAGCGGACCGTGAGGAGATATTCACTGAATTTGACAAAAACTCGTAGACTACATCTTAAAATTAAATAAAGCTAACTTCAAAAGGACTGGCAAACTCTTTCACCTGTAAACCGACATGGTGCTTTCACTACCCAAGGCTGCTGCCTCCTGTCCACTGCTGCGTCTCTGCTCAGTTTTTTATAATGCAGTTATTACTGTATTTAGAAATTATTTAAAGATATTTTGAGAAAATGTTAAGACAGTAATAAAGCTACAAGTCCTTCATAAGTACAAAATTATTCAGAGACTTCTTGCTTTGTTCCATGCTTGCATTTTTTTTTATCTCCTTATTTTATACGTCCATCATAATTTGCACAATTTCAATTGTATTCGTCCTTCTCATGTGTTGTGCATTTGGATTATGCATGTGACACGTTTCCACTTTGTGCTGCCTATCTGCTGGGCTTCTATTTATTATTGGATTGAAATAAGCTAAGAGCTGGTAATGTCAGAGCAGTTTATTTTGAACTGAACAGAATCCACAGGCTTGACTGCGCGGTAATGACAGGGCCTTGAACCGAGGAGGGGGAAAAAAACCAGTTGTGATTTCATCAAACTATATGGAGATACACAGAGAATAACTTTTCCAGCTCTGCTTCAGGCAGAAGCCTAATTTGAGATAGACATAGCGTGACAAAGAGCAAAAGTCCGAACCCGCAGGATGATTTCCAGAGATGTCTGTTCAAACACTGAAGCCATTTGAAAAGTTCCAGTTTCACTGCAGGTGCAAAAGAGGAAGTTCAGCAGCAAATGAAGTCATACTCCGCATTACGTCTACTAACCATTTAATGATATGAACATCCGCAGAGTCTTCCGGCTGCAGAAGGGGCTATTTTCACTGTACGATCTGATAAACTCTAACTGCCTCTAAGGTATACGTCCGTGGAAATCCCGCTGAGAGTCAGAAGAAGCTGATGTCTTGCACAGGTGTCTGGAAAAAGACTGCAGCTTTTAAACAACTTGCAGCGCTCTCAGGCATTTTAAAGACGCCTACAGCCCCATTTCTGGGTCATATACGAGTGCACTAAAACTGACCGAGGCGTGTTCGGCTTGTGTGCTCCACATGGGGAATGTTGATATCATCTTGACTCCCTCGCCGACATACAAAGGAAGCCATGAGTCTTTAAGTTGTCTGTTAATGTAAATACACAACGGATCTCTCAACATGTTGTTAATAGCTTTTTCTAGCAAAGGATTTTACAAGCGTGTCCACTTTAAAGGATGTTCTTCCCCCAGGCTGAGCGGGCCATGGGAGACCTCAAACCATGAACCACACCGTTGTTTCAAGTCCAGCATCTTTTTCCAAACTTCAATTTCCCAAGATAAAGCCAGAGTCATTAACTGTGTAGGTCAAACCTCAGGATGACCTTGTGAAAATGTATTCATCCTTGATAACGAGCTTTGTGTGTATCATCATACTGTACACCATCTGCGGTGTGTTGCCCTCTCTGGGGGTTGTTTTTTCAAACACAATAGCCTGACTCATCAACATCGATCACTTTCTGTCCCTCGATCTTGCCAGAGTTTCTTCTCTTCTTCTCTGAACACAACGACAAGCCTGAAGGATCCTGATTCATCATCAGTGATCTCTCTCTCTCTCTCTCTCTGTCTCTCCCACACACTCGTGCCAGAGTTTCTTCTTTTTTCTTCTCAAATTTGCGTGTGCCGCTCTTGTTTAGAGCTGTTTTGTTTATCTCTATGAGGGAGAAATCCAGTATGTGACTCACCTCTGGACTCTGTAACCAGGCCTCCGCCCGTACTCGCTACGGTTCTCAGCCCCCCAACTGCCTCAAACAATACTCCATTACCCTCCCAAAATACTCTCTTATCATGTCTTTCGGCAACAAGCGTGACAAAAAGCCTGCTAGTAATAATGATGATGAATACAGTTTGGCAGTTTGGCGAACATATTTATGTCTTGATTTGATTAAAGATTGAGTACAAATCCACTGGTGATAGAGCAAATGCACAAATGAATCTGCAGTAACTTATTTATTTATGCATTTATTGCAGCATTGAGAACTAACAACCCTCTGCTTCCTTTCCTGCCGTTACAGACAGCGTCATAAGAGACAAAGACTACGAGGTGATGATGCAGATTGACTGTGAAGTAACGGACACCAGGATCCTCCACATCAGGTCTTCCACCATCCCACCTTTGCTCCGGGTCAACCACACGGACACGTTTTACCAGCACTCCCCGACTGACAACCAGGCCGCACCTCCTGTTGGCGTGTTGATGGGGTCTGCTTAAGATCACCAGCAGCACCTGTATTATTAATAACTACTCACGCTAAACCCATGAAGACAAAACAGAACATAAGTTAACGCTTTTTTTGTGTAATTAAGTAGATTTTAAATCCCCCACTGATTTCATGATTGTGATTTAGATTTGAATGAAATCCAGTTATTACAATACAACGGTAGCTCAAATTGTCAGCACCAGTCAGCCACATTCTTTATTAGGGCTGATATCCGGAGGTAGTCTGTAATGGGGTCCGAGCAGACGCTAGCTCCTTGTGTGGCAACACTGACTTCTCCCTGTAGCCCCAGACGCCCCACATAAGGGTAATTGCTTAGCGGCAGGGGGCAGAGCATTGAACCCTGAGTCACCCCGTCATAACACAAATACTTTTACCCCATAGCGGCTCTCCTCAAGTCTGCTCCTTCTTTTTTTGGTTCATAATTTCAGGACAAGCTGCAAAGCCAGAGGAGAAAACAGAAAATGATTACACACCCAAGACAAATCTCACAGGGAACTTTCCTAATTAAAAACAGAAAAAAGACATTTGTGATATCAGTGTTTAGGAGCACAACAAATTCTGTGTTTGCAGATCTCAGCTGCAAAATGGAGTGCTGTGATCATCTCTCTTACTCATTTGTAGTCTGTTTGACTCTCTATATAAAGCAAATTTTATTAGGGAAAGAGTAAGAGATGCCAGATTGATTACATGCAGCAATCGAGGATTTCAGTAAACTCAGGAAGTCAGGTGATCTGGGAAAGCCAGCAGACTAACCACTACATTGTTGGCTGGTTTCAGGTGCTCTGTTTTTAGCATTGTATTGATGAAGAATTTCAGTTCTTAATTTTTGGTCTTTTCACTGACTTTCTCTTATGTTAATGAACAGATTCAGATACTTTACATATTTATTTGTATTATTATCAAACAGTAATGCCAACTCCTGTGGTGTGATGCAATTCACTAATTTCTTCTGTCAGGATTTATTGAGTTTTATTTTCTGGTTATGCTCTGTGGGAACTTTTTATTTTATTCAACTGCAAACTAAATGACATATTGTATAAACAATAATAAATGGTGAAGGAAACGTACTGTAAACGTTAGTACTAGGGGAGATTTCTTTAGTGTCAGTGTACTGGGTGGGGGTCCTGAGATTTTATCCCAGGAAAAATGATCTTTATCAAATTTGAAACCCCTACTTTAACAGTTGAGCTAGGAAGGCAGATGTTTGACATGTAACCACTGGTGAGTCCTGACTTCTCCGTCCACGGGCTAAATTGCACTTTAATTTGGTGCACTTCAGCCTACATTGAAAACTTTTTTAAAAACTGTGTGATGGAGTTGCATTATCTGTTTTTAGTACTAGTTTGTTGTGAGAATTTGCACTATAAATGCAGAACCTGGGAGGATCAGTTCTGGCTTTAAATGCCTTATATTAATGTGTCTGTAACCTTGTTGTGACTACCTATGATGTGGGGTAAAATTGATATCAAATAAGAAATTAAACATCATCACAATTGGTAACTTTTTGCTCATACAGTTTTTGTATACGTTGATAAAACAACACACTATACGTCTGTGTCCGAAAGGGCATTTCTTTTAGCTACATGGTTGTACAGATGGTTATGTTTCAGTTCAACAGATGCCCATAAAAATTGTTCAGAAAAAAAAAGCCCTTTTGTTTTCTTAAGCCCAGCTGTCTGTGTGTGTAATTTTATTCCCTTTTGGTTTCAAGAATATATTTGATTCACCGCAGTGTTTTTTACAGTACTTACTGTGGGAACAAAGCAAGAGTACAATTACAAACTTTAGGTTTTGTTTTTTGTATTCTATTATGTGCATAAACCAAAATAAACACTGGATTTTCTCTAACTATATACCTTTGTGTGTATCCTTTGGGGTGTTGCCCAACTGTATCCTATAACTGCATTATTTTATTTTTTTGTTCAACAGGTGTAATTGACTGTTCCTGGGTATTTTCTTCCACCGTAACTCAATTTACATCCAGTAACAATAAGTTGCTGGCTCCAACAATCATCATCTGTCTATATTAATAGTTTTTCTTTCTACCCGTGTACCTGTCTGGTCTTCTATCGTTACAGTCTTCCAGTTGAATTAACACTCTTAAGCTTGAATTAAAACCACTTAAACTGTGATTAGCCAAACAAAGACGACATTTTTAGTTAGTATTTCCGAACTTTATTGTAGTCTCCTCAGAACAGTCTGATATGGAGGGAGTAAGTGCTTTCACAAGACAAAGGTCAACAGCAATACCTGTGATATTACCAAACAGAGGACCTGTGGCATATGATGCAAAGAAGAATTTAATACAAAATAATGTGTATAAAACAGAAAAATGTAATTTGTCCACATAATTTGGGGATTTGTTCAGAGTATGCTTCTATGAATTGGTTCTTTTATGTGAACTGTATTAGTGTTATTTGACCCAAGCCATGAACTTAATCTTTCTACATTCATTTATCATTTATCTCGTAAAAAACAGTATTACAATATATACAGTACAACTTGACATGTTGACTGAGGAATCGGGCTCATCATTTATTTCAGGTAAAAATTTAAAAAATCTTGATAAGAACAAAACAATTTAGTCACAATATACTGAAGTACATTTGTACATTTTGCCCCCATTCATCTTCATACTGAAGGCCACGTGGACTGATCTACAATCCATTCAAACCATAGAATTACCTTTTTAAAATAACTACTGTCAAACCCTTACTAAGGGTCTACATAGGCAAACTTAATGTTGTATGTGACTTGGTGTCCGTTGTCCCACGCATACAACACACCCTCTTTGGGATTGTAGTCAAGCTGCGTGGTGTAGGTGTAGTTGTTGGTGAAGGGCATTCTGGGAATCATCTGAGTGTTTGTGTGCGTGTCGAAGGCGTATTCCAGGTTGGCGTCCTTTTTGTTGTAGCTGTCAACAGCGTATAGGACGCCGCACACAATGAAGCAGTTCCCAAAGTGGTTTCTCCTGAGCCCGGTTCTCCAGGTGGTCTCCCTCTGCATGCTGAGGTCTGAGGGGTTCAGTCGACTCAGAACGATCACTTCCTGTAAGAAGCCCTCATCATCCAGTGCCGGGTAGATGATCCACAGGCCACTCTCATCCACGGCAAAGTCAACGTCTGATTGGCTGCGCCACTCCCACGGTGACGATGACTCCTCGAACAGAGCATCGTGCAGCATGGTCCAGGCGGCCACGTAACGCTGACGCAGGTCGTACTTGATAATGTCTCGGGAGAAGGCACGGTTGTAGTAGAAAGCCCCGTCATAGACCACATGGCCTGTGCCAATCCAGTTGTAAGGAAGCTTGTATGAGTTGGTAAAACGGCCTAGAAAGAAGATTAGAGAATGGAGAAGCATGAGATTCACTGAAGCAAAAGGAAAACAGAAAGGAATTTAGTGAAAGCTTTGACTTCTGGCTCATACCTGCTTTGAAAACCTCCAGGTTGCGGAACTCCAGGAGGTTATTCCCGTAATAGAAGTTTGTGACATAAATTTTGTCATTATCAGACTTTGGGTCCTTCATCCATGCTCCTTCATTTTTGCCATAAGTGTTGTGAGTTACTGGCTCTGAGATTGTTGCCAAAGTGTCCTTACACTCCCCTGTGAAAGAGTCAGAGAGCCATGAGTGAGGATTTTGAAGCAGTTTAACATCATCCAGACCTACGTCAAAGAGTCTGAAAATAATTAGAGGCTTTTATTTTAACCAGCCTGAATCACGGAAAGAGTGGGGTTGCCACAAAGGACTGTGCACTGAATTACAAAGTTTAGAGATTCACAGAACAATGTCAATTTCATATTTTTCTAGACGACATGTCTTCTTTCAAGAATATGGAAAGTGTTAGGGCATGATATCACTCTTCTCCATTTGGTATGTCAAACTAATTACAGTAAATGTTAAGAACATTCACAGGATATTTTCTTTTTTTCTTGTAAGTACTTGCTAAGTGTTTTTTAGTCGCTATAGCGGCGTAGCTCTAGGGGTGGCATCATCGGCCTTTTGGTTATTTGGTTGGTCCACCACCTTGGTCCTGCCTGAAACATCTCAACAACTACTGGATGGATAGCCCTGAAATTTTGTTCAGACACTCATGGTCCCCAGAGGATGAAGTCTGCTGACTCTGGTGATACCCTGACTTTTCCTCTAGCGCCACCATGAGGTCGACATTTGTGTTTTTAGAGAGATGTCTCGACAACTATCGGATGGGTCACCATGAAATTTAGTGCAGACATTCGTGGTGCCAAGAATATGAAGCCTACTAACTTTGGTGAACTTCGGACTTTTTTTACATTTAGCGCCACCATCAGGTCAAAATTTGAAATGATCCTATACTCTGGTTTATGACGAAATACCTGCAAAACTAACAACATTCCCACGAGCCTAAGCTGTACTTTGTGTTTAGTGTCAATCAACATGTCTAGCATTGTAACATATTTCTTTTGTGTGTGTGAATGAATTTGGTATTGATTAAATCCGTAGCAAAACAGACATTTATTTATATTAAAATTTCAACTTGACAAACATATGATCGGGCTTCAACATACCAGGTTTTTCCGGGGATTCCTCCTGCCTTTGCATTGGCTCGTCTAATTCCGGGTGTCCCTCCTCTCCCTCTTCCTCGTTCCAGCTGATTTTGTATTTCCGTTTGACTTGAGCAGCCTGCCTGGTTGTGGTAGTAGTGGTGGTGGTTGTGGTGGTGGTGGTGGTGGCTGAAGAAGAGGTAGTCTCAGGTGTGGTGAAAGGCGGAGAAGTGGGGGGAGACAAAGTGATCAGTCTCTGTGTAGTAGGAGGCAAAGTCGAGCCTGAAAAGTGGGTGGATTCAGTTTCCTGTCCTGGTGTTGTGGTAGCAGCCTGTGTGGAGGTAGCTGTTGTGGAAGCTGTTGCGGGGTGTATTGGCACTGAGGTCGGGGCAGCATGGGTTGTGATGGTCATAGTGGAAGTCGGGCTGGTAGTTGAAGCCTCTGTGGTTGGGTCTGGTGCAAGTGTGCTTGAATGAGCTGCAGTACCGCCAGGTGTGGTTTGCATTTGGTCTTTCACCTCCACGGTAGAGGTTTTCATCATGGTGGTTGGAATATTTCTTGTTGTGAATGCAAGTATGGTTTCCTTTGTGGCTTTATTTTCAGAAAGTTGGGTTGCGTTCATTGTAGTTTCAGTTGGTTCATTGGCAGTGGTGCTTAAAGAAGTGCCGGCTGGTTCAGCCATCAAAGGGATTGGCAACTTAGTGATTTCAGCTGTGACTCTTTGAGTAGTCTGAGGTGCAGTGTCTGTGGTCCTGTCTTTTTGTGTGGTAGTGGTTGGTCCAAACGTGATGCTCCCTGTGGTGGATGTGTCACTCTGTACATCTGTAGGCACATCCACTGATGTGGTTCCAATGGCACTGATGAACTCATTATGAGTTTCTGAGGCGGGCTCAGTTTCTTCTGGTTTTGTTGATTGGCTGGTCTTTTTGGAATCATGCAAAGGACCTGTTGTCTTTGGTTGAAGTGATCTTAGTCCCGCCCTCGTCCTGGGAGGGGCTCTGTGTTGAAGAAGATTCTCCTCAATGAAGAGGTTAATTGGGCCATCACCACTGAATCCATGATACTCAAAAACTAGAAAAGGGAAAAGAAAATATTTGGTCAAATAATAAGGGTTTTTTAAATTTTATTATTTAATACCATCAAAATTGTTAAGTAAGTCGTCTCTTAACTAATAAATTACACTTCAAACAAACCACAGTATCAAACCCATTTATAACTGTACATTTTTGCAGTGGCCACAGCAGCTGACAGAGCAGCTCACAGATGGTCCTGACAGGCAGCTTGGGTAAGCACTAAGCGTTTGTGACTATTGTACTATTGGATGTGATTATCCATCCAAACTGGTTAGCAGAGAGTGGAAGTATAAGGAAAAGTTTAACTATTTAAGCATAGCTGTGATGTTTCTTCTCTGCTGCTACACTTAAAGCTTACTGAGGGTTTGCACTCACAGTTCTCTCCTGGCTCCCCATCATCCGCCACCATCGGATCTGGCTCAGATTTATAAAAAGTCATTCCTCTGATGATCATTCCGTTGGGGCCAGTCTTCGACACCTGAGAACCCGCCTTGTTAGCCACGGTTTTGGGAGTCACCTGAGGTTTGACCTCAATGATCTGAGCAGAACCATCTGTACGTAGGAAGGATGGATTTTCCCCAATAAACTTCTCCTCATACTTTTCCTGTTAGTGGACACAAAACTTCCATGAGGCAAAAACATGCAGTAGGATGAGACCAATCTGATGGATTACATACTAGGTCAATATTTGTCAATATCAGCTTTTTCAGCGTGAATGCTGTTTCAGATGCATCCTACCAAGAAAACATTTGAACATTTTGAGTTGGAGCTCATTCTGTGGTAACAATATGGGGAAAACTATTTAAAACAAGAGTAAGAGTGTCACAATTAAATATACGAATACTACAATGTTGACAATGCACTTAGCAAAAAATTGTATTTTACTATTTAGTACTAACAGGAAATTATTCAACCATTTCATTGGCAGACGTCAAAAGAAACTTAAACATTGGAACAGTAGGTCAAAGTTGAACCCGGAAGTCAGTCTGTAAACTGTGACTGATGCTTACATTTTGGGTAATACTTTTACCATTTACCTTTATTTTCTCTTCCAAATAAGTTTGGTTAAAACAAGTATGATAATCTGGCCACTCATGTTACTTGCACTATCTGACTTCTTCTTTTTAGCTATGTAGCCACATTCACAGATCTCATTAAATTGGTACAGTGTTATTACTACTGATGGAAATGATGAGTGTGACCCAAGTTGCAATAAACCTGAATTATCCTACAATGAAGAGGGAAAAGTTAATTTTGTTTAATTTCAGTTTTCATTAATAACACTGTTTTATGCTTCTTACAAGTGCTCTTGCGAAACACATTAATCTCGTGAATCACTTGTGTGTGAAGCCCAGGTCCACCCAACGCTGCTGGACAGGCTCTCCCGTCACTGGTCTGAGGTCTGCTATCGTCCACTCGGTCTGCCAAACCTTCCAATTACCTCAGTAACTCTTTTACACATTTTTGGTCCTCAATCACGGAGACGATGATTTTATTAAGGAGTTTGTGGAAAGAACACATAATTGTTCCTTTTGTTTTGAAGGAACAATTATGTGTTCAAGACTTCATAATGCTTCGCCAGTCTGAGCAGCAACATGTGAATCCAATCACTTCTTTTATACGTGTTCCTTTCCATAAATTCAGTTAATTCATCCAGAGCATTCACAACTGCTTTTAATATAGAATACTGCATAAAAGGATTTGTCTCACAATGTGACAGTATTGAGGGATGTAACACAGGACGGAATCATAAAGTCTTACCATCAGTGAGTTTATCAATTTCTTTAAGTTGCTATTAATTCATTTAGTAGATCACAGTAAGTTACAACATACTGGTGTAATTTAACGTGAGTGAAACATAAAAATAGTGGTAGCACTTTAATTAACAGCACAATATTTAGTCCAATACTGACTTAATAATAATATTATAAGTTAATATGTAGTAACAATAACTACTTCTGTGAATTCCAGGAATAAATGTAGTAGTAAATATCATAATTAATACGTATGTACTAGGTGTACTATAACACTTACTAACAAGCTATAATTATTTACAGTTAGGACTCCATGTATTTTGCTGTGTTAGTAATTGTTATATAATTATCTGGCAAATACTTGAAATTACTGTATAATTTGTTAGCTAATGTAAGCTAATCTTAGTGTAACATACCTGTTATAACTTTATTTTTAGGTGTTAAGTACTACTTATTATTTACAATGTGTTGGTATTACTTGGCAGTTAAAGGTAATCACCCTTTTGCATCAATAATTACCTAGTAAAAACAAAGTAATTACTATACCTACTGTATGTGTTATGTCATGGCACTAAGTACAGACCAATAATTACTTTAAGTACAAATAGTTATGTAGTTATTACTATGTTATTATAGCTATATAGAACTACCAGCACCACTGGTGTTCATAGCTTAGCCCCTTTCTTTACCTCTACGTTACTGACCCCATCTGTTAACCCTGTGATATCAGTGTTGAGATGTCACTCTTACCTCTGGGTTCAGATATGCTGCGGCCCTGCTGACCTCACTGAGTCTCTTCTTGTCCTGTTGCCGGTGCAGGGAAGGGGTGGGCGTGCTTTCAGTCGCATCTGCCTGGATCGGAGGGCTCTCCTGGGGCTTCACCTCTTCCGTGTTGTCGTTCAGAGACACTACCTTCATGCAGTCATGGACAAATCAACATATTAACAGAAATACTGCATGTTTTTTTTAAAAATGGAAAATAGGCTGCAATCAGCAGCAGCGATAATCAGTAACAGAAGGAAAAAGAAAGAAAAAGCTGAAGTGGAGCGGCTGCTATCTTGAATCATTAACAGACCTTTCTCACAGCAGACATTTTGACTTGACATAGTAGGAAAAGTACAGGTGTTACTAATAACATTAAAGATCACTCTGTTGTATTCACGTGTCTCAGTAAGCCAAAGACAGCATGCACAATACCAGGACCCTGAAACTGAAGCAGCTGAATGGAATTCACCCATCATTAATTTGATTTTCACCCATGCTTTTCTAATTGTGTCATTACAAAATGTCTTCTGTGCTAAAACGGTTTCAGTGCACTAGATGCTCATCTCCTTTACACTTCCCAGAATGCACTTTATAATGCAATGAGCATCTTTGCTCACCAACTGATGTCACTACACTTCCACTTCCACATTTGACCTTTTTGACACTAATAAAATCAGTAATGGCTACGCTTGATTTACACATTCATTTTATTTAGTGCAGCTGCGTTTTCTATGCCAATAAGACAAGTCCTTTAAAAGGGTCATTTCAGAAGCAAATGCAGCCGACAGTTTGAACACTGCAGCTTTCTTAACATCAGGCAGATGCAGTATGTTGTATGTGATACTTTAATCAAGTGTTCTGAATTGTGCCACAGGTCAGTGTAACAAGGTAATGTTCATCCAATCAGTGACCCAATTAAGTCCACTTCACTCAGTGTTTCAGTACCCATAGGGAGTGAAACATGCACATTTTTGTTTTTGTTTTTTGTGGAGTGGGGGGGTGTTATAGATATGATTTGGACATCATGACTGACGAGACCAGCTTTGACTGAGACAGCTCAAGTCTCGGCCAGCTGCTGTTATCTGGATCTTGCTCCTAGAAAGTGTGGTATGTAAGGAGTCTAATCTAATTTAGTTTTCAAATCCAGTCACTGCAAGTTGTTCCAATCAAGATTTTGAACCTTTTTTTTAAAAATGTAATAACACACCAGTGGTACACTCACACAGGTGTTTTCAGTTATTCTGGATAATTAGACTCTTCTCTGCCTGGGCATGTTAGTTTTGTTGCACCTGTTTGGGCGGGACAACTGTATGATTTATGATGTTTATGAGTCATTGAAGTATATGGTGTTTGTTGACTTCTGATCCAATTCAAGTATAACAAATTCACTGCTGAAGGGCAAATTGTTTATTGCTGTTCATTTCCTGACTGAACACATCTTCACATTAAAGAATTCATACTGTACAGCTTTAAGCCATTTCATTTGAACGGACACATTTTATAAACATTTAGTTAGTTAGTTATTAAGATTCTAAAGTAATTTGCTAAAAAAAACCCAAAGACGTTATTTTGTTGGTCCAGCCATTAATAAATCCGAAAACTGGCCCAAAGACTGTGTTTTATTGGACCCATGGACTCCAGAAGCCACTGATATAAACACACCTGGTACCACCAGTTTGTGCTTATGTAACATATTTGCATAAATCTTTGCACAAAAAAAGTTACACTGTACCTTTTCAATGTGTTCCACGCGATCCAGGAGCTTATTGGTGAGGGAGTGCAGCTTCAGTAGATCCATGCCATAGAAGGAGCCCTCCAGCAGCTCAAGGATGGTGGAAAGCTAGAATGATCAAGTGGATTCCGTCAAAAGGGTTTACCAATTCAAGACATGCCCTGCGTAAAACAGGCCTATTCCCAGCACATCCAAACTCTGAGTCTCTGGTTGTGGATAAAATGTAAGGCTATCCTTTCCTGAATTTGATTTTTTTTAAAAAGTGATATCCGTGTCCCCAGTGATCCGGGCCTCGCTAGAAATCAACAGGTAAGCAAGACATCAGCCTTTTAGCCTATTGGCTCTGGTGCATGGGGACTTAAGTGTATTAGAGGCTCTAGTATGTATGGAAAAGAGACAGGATGACACTTCACCTTGACATTCTCTTTTCCAGCTTCCCTAAGTCTCTTCAGCCTGAACTCTCCCTCGCATGGGTTGACTGCTGACGGAGGAGCGATGCAGGCGCACTTGCACTCTGGCCCAGATGTGATAGTCTCCACAGTGTAGAAGTCCTGCGCTGCGGCGCTCCCTTCTTCTATCCGCCGGCAGGCGCTCCTGCTCAGGGGTCTGACAACACATTTACACCGACAGTCAGAGCCTTCCGAGAGGGCTTTCACTTTGTCATAATCACCCAGCAGCTACAAAGAGAAGAGGACGGATGTATTTTCCACCACGCACAATCAAAAACGTTTGAATTTTTACGCACGAAATGATGAAATGTCCACAAAACATTTGAAGTAAAGAAAAGGGATAATTCCTCCTACCTTAGAGAGGATGCTCTCCTGGCCATCTATCTCCTCCCGCAGCTTGTCATGTTGCTCTTCCTTGCTCTCAAATTGTGACCTGGGATCTTCACCCCAGGTCTTCGGCGCTGCAGAGCTCCATGGAAAAAACGCACAGCACATCACGATGATGATGCATAACTTATACATGTTGTGAGGCTCACAGAGCGCCGAAAAGAGAAATAATGTTGCAAGTGTGTTCGCAGGCACAGCCTGTCACCTATTAATTTAGCTGCCAAGAAAATGTCATAGCCTGCTTTTGGCTCCAAAATTACAGATGTGTATCCAGAAGTGTCATCAGATAGCGAGGTTAAGCTTTATAGCGCGAGGTCATCTTTTTCATTGTCACAGTGAACGCGGGCTGATTTTGAGTCTGGAGAAACCGTGCACTCCGTGAGAGAGCAGCCGGCATCTGCTGCTGGAGCAGCGCTGACAGGAGGCGGACCTGATCCAACTGGCGAGGAGGAGTTGAACTGAACTCTGACTTCACAAACATGATGTGCCGCACAATTACCATTAGTGATGAGTAAAAAAAAATAGCTGAAATTTTCAGTCTAATTTAGAATTTTCTTTGAAATTCAACTTGCAGTTGAAGGTTGTGAAGCATATCGAGGTCAAATATGAAGTAGCAGCCTGTTGCATATTAATTAGACGCTCCTCAGTCGCCTCACAGCAGCACACTCGCAGCTGTGGTTTTGCTGCCCTCTAGCCGCAGCAGTGTTCACTCCAATGACAACAAACACAGCACTGGAATTTACTTGTTTATTTGTACTTTAAGGCACATTTAATATATGCACTTATCTTTACCAGACTTCTTCCTGTAATGCGATATATGTATGTGTATATAGAAATCGGAACATGGGAAGTTCAGTTAAGGCATGTGGTGCCGTGTAGTTTTGAGAACCCAGAAAAGACATTTGTCCTAAAAAATAATAAACCCTGTGTTGTGATACCAAAAGAATAGTTCTGCCTTATGTCTTTGTGATCATTATCCATAGGACAACAATCAAGTCTTACATTAAAAAAAACATTTAAAATTTACACAAATTACCATCAAAATTTCACACATTCTGTAAAATCCACAAAGGCCCCGGTTGAAACGATCTTCACTTTGCAATTTGTCCAAAATTACATTTGATCAATGCACTAAAACAAAAAACCCCAACAGCCTTTCTGTCAAACGTTTTTTCATGATGAATCTTATTCTTATCTTCTAGTGTCTTATTTCTACTTGATGCCTTCATCTTTAGTGAGCTTTGATATAGTATATGTAAGAAAACGTTAAAACCACTGCTACTAGCCTCAGAATGACAAGAGTCACCCAGTGAGAAATCTGATACATAGGCGGTAGAGTTTCGTGCTTAGACTAAAAGCTCCAACAGGAGTGATGATCTATGTCCCCTAGCATCCTTCATGTTCCATCCTTTCCTCTGCTGCCACAGGGAGGATGAGGTGAGAAATACGGCTCCACAGTCCACCGTACTTGTCGAGGTCCATCCGGTCAAAAGACACAGGATAGTCATCAGAGAGGAACTTCTTCTGAAGGTGGTCGTCCACCATCTCCTCCACAGTACTCAAATGACTATTGGCAGGAATCTCCTCTACTTCCCCCAGCAGTACTGTGAAGATCAGACCAGTCTTCTTGTAGGCGGCGTTCTCGTGGTCGCAGTAGCGATAAAAAATGAGAGTGGAGCCTGGAGGCAGCTCCTCGAAGCGGTGAATGACAGCCATGGGTTTGTCTCCCTCGAAAGCTCCCTGCAACTTGCTGTCGATGTCCAGTTTTACCTGGTCGCTGTCCTGGCTGGCTTTGCTGGCTCCATCGATGTGGAGGACAGAGGCGTTGAGGGCAGAAGAGAAGGCGGAGGCCAGGCCCTGAGCCAGGCAGTGCAGTGTCTTCTCAGCTCTGGCTCCCGCAGTCAGGATCAGACTGACTGGCTCTGTGGGCTGGGCTGTCTGGAGGTGCCTCAGCAGGTGAATCTTGCCCCTATTCCAGAGCTCAGGACGCTGGTTAGGGAACCGAGTCTTCACTTTTTCCAACTGCTTGAGGAAGATGTCTATTTGCCGTACATCGTCTTTCTGAGGTGGAGACTCAGGTTCGAGGAAATGCTGCAACAGGATGGCAACAACGACCACTGCCACAATGCTCATGATCAGCAATATTCCATTTCCTACGGAGAGAACACACGTGTTGTCTCAACCAGTACTTTATAAGTTATTCAAAAGTTATTTATAATTGTGTATCAAGTAATACACAACATACAATGTTAGAGAACTATTTAATGACAATCACTGAGACGTTAAGGTCTTAGCTGTCATTTGATTCAAAAGTTTTACTTTGGTAATCACAATGACACTAAAAAGAAACAAGAGAAGATAAGACCTAAGGAAAAAGTAACAAGATTACCTCCAAAACTTCCAGGACCCACTGGATCTGTAGCTACAGGAGTCTCCTGGCTGGCAGAGTAAACGGTCTCAACCTTTTTTCCCGGTTCATCGCTCTTTTTCTTCAAGGAGGTGTCCTGTGGCAACGCGGGCTCTTCCTGCATGTGACTCTCTGTTTCTGTTTCTTCCTCTTCCCCACTGTGGTTTCCTCCTGATACATTTATAATAGTTTAACTTCCACAACAGCTCAAGCATAAGCATTTCTACAGTTACATTTTAAGTGGGATTTTTAAAAAAAAAGGCCCAGTGCAGTGAGAGTTGCCTTTTTAATCTTACAGTATTAAGAGGACAAGTCCACATTTTTTTAAGCCCGTATGGTCTTAGCTGTCATTTGATTCAAAAGTTTTACATCGGTAATCACTATGACACTAAAAAGAAACAAAAGAAGGTAATACCTAAGAAAAAAGTAACAAGATTACCTCCAAAACTTCCAGGACCCACTGGATCTGTAGCTACAGGAGTCTCCTGGCTGGCAGAGTAAATGGTTTCAACCTTTTTTCCCGGTTCATCCCTCTTTTTCTTCACTGAGATGTCCTGTGGCAATGCGGGCTCTTCCTGCATGCGACTCTCTGTTTCTGTTTCTTCCTCTTCATCACTGTGGTTTCCTCCTGATACATTTATAATAGTTTAACTTCCACAACAGCTCAAGCATCAGCGTTTCTACAGTTACATTTTAAGCGGGATTTTTAAAAAAAAAGGCTCAGTGCAGTGAAAGTTGCCTTTTTAATCTTACAGTATTAAGAGGACAAGTCCACATTTTTTTTAAGTCCGTAAGGACTTAAACAAGAGAAGATAAGACCTAAGGAAAAAGTAACAAGATTACCTTCCAAATTTCCAGGACCCTCTGGAGCTGTACGTTCAGTATTCTTCTGAGTGGTGGAGCTTTCAGGAGCTACATCCTCATTCAGGTCACTTTCATTATCTGCCCAATAGGAGAAAAAAACAACAACAGGTTAACACAAACTGAACTCAGCGAACACCACAAACACTCGGTCAGCAGCTTCTATAATAGTTTAACTTCCACAACAGCTCAAGAATCAGCGTCTCTTCAGTTACATTTTAAGTGGAATTTAGAAAAAGGCTCAGTGCGGTGAGAGTTGCCTTTTTTAATCTTACAATATTAAGAGGATAAATTCACAATGTTTTAAGTCCGTCTTAAAACAACACTCACATACTCAGATGAACATTGAAACAGCTGTTAGTTGTTGTAATTTACTTAAAGTTGTAGTCTCAAAGATTTTCATTTCGTTGTCTTTCATGGCACCTATGGCAATAATCGGTAATTGCAGGAATGTTTTTGGACCTCAGTTTCACTTTCCTCGTCTGCAGTCACTGATCTTTTCTTTGTTTTTTCAGCCATAATAACCATTTAGTCACAGCGCTAGCAGACACCGCAAACGACAGTACGCTGGTGAGTTGAAGGGCAAGTCTGTTGCCTTGTTAAAAGCCTAACTCTGTGCCGCTTGTGATTTTTCCGGGAAAGTCATGCCAACACCTGGGTTGTAATACTGCAAATGCAAGGGCTTTCATCAGTGGGCCATAGGCTTAATCACCATTGTGTTGTATCATTTGGCGATAGATAGTGATGTTTATTTAAATGAAATAAAAATCTTCGAGATTATATCTTTAAACTGAGACAACTGACACTTGTTAAGAGTAATATTAATAATTAGTAATAATTGTCATAACACTTCGATAGGAACACTCTCTGGAAATCTCCTCACCTCTCATGGCCTCCTTTCTTGCTGTCTCTCTGTTGCAATCACCATGACTTTCATCAGCCTGAGGTGGGGTGCTGTTCTTCTCTGTAAGAGGCGCCTTCTTCCCTTCAGCTGAACCACTGTCTGGAGTAAAAACAGAAATTAAGTGTCATTTAAGTTATAGTCTGACTGAATGACTAATGTTTAATTTTCAATTCCCAAGGACGCTATTTTCATTTCTATTCCAGATCTGGTATATGGTCACAACATTTTTCTTTTTCTTCAACATGCCTTTTGCCTAACAAGTTAATTTACAATAATTTTACAAGGATAACTATAGTTGACACATTACAAAATAGATAACAAGACTGACAAACTACTGTAGGAGCACAGCAAAATGGAACAAACAAACAAACAAACAAACAAAAAATACTCTTATGTGGGAGCAAGGAAAACACACACAAACACACACACACACACACACACACAACATCCATCACACTGAATAAATGACTGATTGAAGAAATTCACTTTGGATTTCTTTTCAGCCATGAAAGTGGGTCTATGAAAGACTACTTGATGGAAATGAAAGACTGATATTATTCTATTTATGATATTTTTCTATGTGAGACAGAGGCCATGTTTGATCAGTACAGTAGATGCAGAAACACATTTGGTAAATATGCACTGAATGAATTAATGTATTGACCTTGCTTGAATAGTTTACCTTCTGGGTGTTGCGGAGCCAGACCAGTATTCTCTTGTTTGTCCTCATCACTTGCTGAGAGATCCATCTTTGTGGAAAGTGTTTCTGCTGCCTTTACAGCTGATAAAAAAAAACAGTCAATCAGAATCAGCTTTATTGCAAAGTAGGCTTTCACATACAAAGATTTTTGCCTTGGTATATTGGTGCATAACAATAAAATTGACAATAAAATATGAAAAAACCTTATAAAACAATATGTACAATATGACTGTTGACAGTTTTATGCAGGAATGTGCAAAATATTGACCACGTAGTGTGCAAAAGTTCACAGTATTAAGTTTAAATAATGATATATCAAATAAATTTAAACCACTGCTGTAAATGTTTTGTAAATATACTAGTCCAATATAACTGATATCTGGTCTTTGTCATTGGTGTTTCAGCACCTGCTGTGTGCTGGTCGGTGTCTTGGTCTTCCATATCTTTGGATGGGGCCACTTCACTCAAGATGGTTCATTGGATGGTTCACATCTGTATTAAAAAGAATTGGTAAGTTACACAACATTTGTTTTTATGCTAAGACACGAGCACATGCATTTTGGACAGATTCTCGTGACATGATCAAAGTCCCAAGTGATGTTGTAAAACTGGTTATGAGGCGTATCTGTCAACAGGGACAGGGTGAACGGCAGCATTCAAATACTCTTTAAAACAATCTGACCTCCCCAAGTTCCCAATTAATAATGACTTGAAACAGATAACATGCAGTGCTTCTGATTCGTGAAACTGTCAGCACATAACAAAGCAATTAACATTCAAACTCAAATTTAGAATCGTTGAACTGTCTGTTTCGATGTTTCCCGAGGTTTGCTGAATAAAATTTAGGGGCAATCTTACACTTGCTGTGCGAGCAGACACTGTAAGCAAACCGAAGATGGTAGTTAGCTAACATTTGCTAGTTAGTAGCGCTGCTAGAAAACGAAAATAATGGAATTTATCACAACGCTACCTAAACTGGTGGTTAGCTAAGTAGCTAGCAGGCTAACTGACAGATACTAACGTTACTTTCGCCAACAGTTAGCATAACAATACATGGCTTTGGTCTGTAATAATTGCCTTCGTATAACTTAATTGACCTATTTTAAGTTGTTACCTCTAATTACTAATTCTTACCGATACTGCCCTCGATCACATCGCCGTGAAATATGACCAGCATACCGCTTCCTTACCGTTTTACAGTTCCCCGTGTCGCACTGACAGATCACAAATGTTCGGGCGGAACGTTCAGCAGTGCCCGTGTTTCCACGGAGATAACCAAATTTGGTAGAACTTATTTCCGGACTTCAACGACGTCCTGTCGCAAAATGTTCCCCCTAACAATTTCAGGGAAGTCCGTTGCTTGTCTGTTTGTGAACACGACGTTTCATCGTAGTGTTTAATTCATCATTTTGGCATCGCTCGAGTTGAAGCTAATCATAAATGGATTCCAGGAACTCTGAAAATACGGCGCCTCGCTCCTTGAGACGATCGACAAGGCAGTCACGCAAAGGTGAGAAAGTTGACTATTATGACAATTAGCTAGCTTAGCCCTCGAAGCTAACGTTAGCTGACTTTAGCTCACTGAAAGTTTAAAAACAAAACCTCTTAAGTTTCTGCTTTAACTAACGTTAGCTGGCTTTATCATTGTAACGTTAGACTATCAAATGAGCTTTACGGTAACGTCTAGGAGTTCTTTGACATTGTATTTAGCGTCAGTCTACAGTGGTTGATGACACTTAGTCACTGTACTGTTATACTGTTTTTCTGCTCCTTATTTAGTTTTGGATATTGAACCGACTCCCAGACCTGCTCTAAAGCGGACCAACAGGGGGTTAGAAAACCAAGCTCCTGTTGCAGCTGTCAATGGTTCCAGAGATGTGGAGACTGGCTCAGAGGATGAAGGTGGGATGCTCCAGTTAACAGTATTTGCCTCGTTACGACGTCAGTGAACCCTCAGTCTGTTCTATTCAAGGTGGAGTAAAAAACTGAGACTTTATTTCCCACTTCACAGAGTCCACTAACAAGAAGAGCCGGCTGGAGCTTGGAGGAGCAGAGGGCGGCAGTGGTGATGAGAATGAGATGGATGTGCAGGAATCATTTGAAGATCAGGAGAAAAATGAAGACCAGGACATGGATATCGGGCAGGATTCCTCTCATGGCACTCATCAACCAAAAACATGCCAAGGTTAGGGCTGCAACTAATGAATATTTTCATTATCAATCAATGTGTCCATAATGTTATTATTCATTTGATAAAATCTAAAAAAAAAATTAAAAAAAGTGAAAAATGTCCCTCACAATTTTCATCTTCACATTGCTTGTTTTATGCAACCAATAGTCCAAAATGTAAATGTATATCTTCATATTTCAGTTATATTAAACACAAAAAGGCAGCAAATTCTCACACATAAAAAGCTATAACCAGCAAATGTTTGGTATTGTTGCTCAATAAATGTCTTGTAAGATTAACCAATTATCAAAATTGGTGATAAATTGTCGTATGATCATCTAACTGGTTAATCAACTAATTGTTTCAGCACTTACTAGCCAATGTTGCATGTCATGCTTTGCTTTTTTTCAAATAATACAACGTTATTAGAACACAGTGGGCTTTATGTTCACCAAAACAGATGTTATTAAATTCATAATTAATTAAGTAGCTATTTTAGTCTGTTTTTAATTCAGATCTCAGTTAGAGCGTCACCACTTGTTGATTATGTATGGCAGAAAAATTACATGGCCACAGTCCTTCTTGTGTGTGTGTGTGTGTGTGTGTGTGTGTGTGTTTTAATGCATCAGCTAATGCATGCAGGTGCTATCAAATGACAGCTGTGGCTACTTATTTGCAGGTGAACTTTACTGACATTATTTACCCTTGATTCATAAGACTTTCTGCCACCATTGTGTCACAGGCAGTTGAGTGGTTTCATTTAAATGAAGGATTTCCCTCTGTATACATCAGGTGGCCTTGGAGATATGAATTTATCCCCTCATGTAGTGCTCGGTGATCGCTGCCAATCCAGTCGTGCTGTAAATAAAGATGCAGACTCGATGAACACAAAGAGAGGTAGGAAAACAATATTCTGCATGGGAATGATTACATCAAGGGTGGATAATACAGTCGTCCTCATCTAGCTTGTTTGTTTTCAGTAAATCTACCAAGAAAAGGACCTGTAGCCCCCACCAAGTCTGCCACGCAAATCAGATCACCGGCAAACAGACATAATGTGCCTTTTCCTAAGATCACCAGCATGGACGAGTACAAGAGGACGATGGAGGACAAAGCCAAGAGCCCTGGTATTGTAGACATTTTTTCTTTAGCTAGATTTTGTCAAGAAAAATGCATTGAGCACCTATTCAATGGATTTACATCTCTAAAAATGATCAGATTTTGACATGAATAAAATGTCCCTCATCTTTAGGTACACCGGCGTTTAACCACCGTGTCCCGAGCATGTATCCAGCCTCGGAGAAATCCTACACAACGCGACAGCGTGTGAATAACATTCCGACACAGACAGAAACTGTTCAGCATAAAAAACAAGGTATTGCAGCTATTGCAATATACCTTAGCAGCATCTAATGTGGCTGACATTGATTTAATGAGACTCTCTCTTTTAAAAGGGATAAAGAAAACTGCTGTTAAAAATAGAAGCTTCAGATATTCTTGTAGAGGTAAGCTATAGTCGTTTTAATTACATCATCATTACACCCAAAGATACTTGTTCTACATTATTTGTTCTACTACATGTGAATATGGTCTTGTGTCCTTTCAGGATTCATGTGGTATTTATTGCGTTTGGTTCTCCTGGTGCTGCTCGGTTCTGTGGTCTTGCTGGCATACAAGACCATGCCTGTACTCCGAAGGATTGCAGATGGTGGAGTGCATCCATCCAGGGCTCTAAAGTTGGAAGATTTTGCAGATCACTTGTCTCTTCTTGAGACTCGCTTCCCGAGTCAGCGGCCTGAGTTGTGGAGGAGGAGCAAGATCCATCTTGTGAAGCACCTCGAAACAGCCCAGCCCGCAGAGCCAGTCAGCCTGATCTTTACTGCCGGCCAGAAGGCTGAGAAGACACTGCGCTGCCTGGCTCAGGGCCTGGCCTCCTCCTTCTCGTCTACCCTCAACGCCTCCGTCCTCCACATTGATGGAGCCAATAAAGCCAGCCAGAACAGCGATGCGGTGAAGCTGGACATTGACGAACAGTTGACAGCAGCCTTCGAGGGAGACAAACCCGTGGCTGTCATCCACCGCTTCGAAGAGCTGCCTCCTGGCTCCACCCTCATTTTTTATCGCTACTGCGACCACGAGAACGCTGCATACAAGCGAGTGTTCTTGTTGTTCACTGTGCTACTGCCTCAGGATGAGGTCAGCAGTGTGCTGAGTCTGAAGGAAGTGGAGGAGATGGTGCAAGACTATGTCAAGGAAAGGCTGGTGGGCTCCAGCAAACAAACTACCTTCAATGAGATGGATACTGACAAGTACAGTGGACTGTGGAGCCGCATCTCCCATCTTATTTTGCCTGTGGTGTCTGAGAAGGAAGTAGAGCAGAAAGGATGCTGAGGAACCAAGTTGACGTCAAAGAGGAAGTCGGGATACCACTTTGGACCTGATCTTTATTAGCACTGCGCAGCAGCTTTGAAACAGAAATGTAACATGTAAATATAATGTGTGTGCTTTTATATTTCACATAGAGACTTGAGTTAAAATGTTTGAAGGTTGTATTACTCAAGCTGCAGCCCAATGTTGATGATTTTGTTTCACTGCTCACAAAAGTTTTTACTTATGTGTACATTTACAGGCTTTGCAGGATGAAACAGTGGTGTTGCACCATGAAATGCATATTCTCAAGCAGATTTAGCATACAATATACAAGGTATAGTTTGATTTGTTTTCTCCTTGTTCTGTATCATAACTGTATCAACAGCACTTTGTTCAACAGCTTTTTTACAGACATTTCCCATGAAAGCAGAGTTTTTGGTGAATGGACTACACTGGGTCCTTAAACAAAAAATGTTTCATTTTCTGTGGACATCTTTGTTTTAGGTGGAAATTCATATTTCTTGTTCTCTATCAAATCTCCCAGACAACTGATGGCTTACTTTGTATTTCTGTTTAATGTTCCCATGGAGATGTGTGTCCCTTCATTTAATTCTCCTGTGTACACAATTGGTTTGATTTTGCACTAAAAAGTTTTGCTTTTGCTTTAACGATCCATCTTATGAAGAATGCTGGTTTTTATGAAGATAAATATTTTATATTCTTTGTTTTTTTTTTCTGAATATGTGCATTTGTGATATGTTGTTTCTTTCTTAGATTGAAATATTTTTGATATCTTTCTGTATATATATATATATATATATATGTATATATATATATTGGCTATAAAAAGGTTTGTTCTTTGCACCTGTTATCAAGAAACCACTGAACTGTACTTACAATATTGTCAACTTTGAAACATACAGGTTCTCACCAAGTGATTTGAATTTGTAAAAATATTTTGACTAAATATTTGCCAGCAAGTCACAAAATGTGCCTTAAACATGCATATGGAGAAGATCAATCATTTAATACTGTATGACAACATCAGAAACCAAACAAGGTTTCCTGCAGAAAGATATTTCTGATTTTCCCAAATTTACATTTTAAAATAGAAGGAAATGTTCTTTCCTGTGATACCCATCATTCCTCTTATGTTATCATTCTGAGATGAATTTTGTTTTGCTCATATGAATACATGTACATTTTCAATAAAGATTATTTTGCTAATTAGAAGAGTTAATTGTCTAATCCATGGTTGTGCTTCCTCTCTGTGTGCTTAGTTTCTGGAACAGTGGTAGAGAAAAGTCCTCCACTGGTGACATTTGACTTTATAACACACAGTTGGACATGTAATATAGCCAAGAATACTAACCTGCTTTTGTTGATAAGCAGTGTTAAAGGGATAGTGGAGATAAATGAACCGTATCTAGCTTTGGAACCAGGAAGTTACAACTGTGCAACACTACAGGAGTTCAATCATTTACTAAGAGGTTAAGTGGTATGACTCCTTCCTTACAAAGCAGTTCAAAAGTCTATGACTGAGTGGTGTTAACAGACACTGCATATATTATCTGCATAACTTATCCAAATATATTTGGAACTCAACTGCAAAATAACTAAAATTGTTTCCTGTGCTTTTGTTGACAAGGACCATCAAAGTGAAAATGATAGTGAAGACGCTGCACCGTCTAAAAAACAAGGAAGTTAAAGCAAGTTCAATCATTTGCTAAGTGGTTACAAAGTGTGCCTCCATATATCGGCAGAGGTTTAATAATTGACCGAGTCATCTACCTGAACCTGAGGATAAAGATTGCTCCCTTCAGAAGAATCATAAATATGAATAATCATTTATGAATCATCATGCTGTAGACACAACATGACTATAGATAAAAACTTAGGGACAAGCCACAGTATGTAAATACTTAAACAACTGTGATTTACACATTAACAATTCAGTTTCAAGCATTTACATGGGTTTGACTTGTATATGAGAATTTCTCTTTTTGATCTCAAAACATTGTAGCACACACAAAAAAAGTTGTAATAAAAATAAAAGATATAATGCAGGGCTTGATCGTAGGAAGTTTAAATGAAGACATTTCAAAGGGAAAACAGCAGTGAAAATGAATTTCAGTCAGTCATCATTGTGTAAAAGTAGCTTACAGCGTGGTTCACACAATAATAACATACATTAGTGAATTAGAGACAGACAGCTGCTATTTATTGAATTGCCTGTCAAAGTAAGGAGGAAGTAAGGAGGATTCATATCTTGTTGTTTATTGTCCTTGTGGACAAATTCTGATATATATAAAATTAAGTAAATGATCTCTCTCATTTATATTGATCACTATGGCACATTATATCCATCCTTACACGCTGAACTCAGATACTCCTGGCATAAGCAACAACAGGCTGAGTCATGAGGTCAGCTGACTGACACAGAATTTATGACCTACGTACTGTAGTTTTATCTGACTCACCTTTGCCTGACTGTTTCAAGTTAGGTGGCTTTATTATTATTTTAACATTGGAATCAACATGTGCAGTATTTACAGCTCATGACGCACCAACCAAAATTTCACGTAATCAACATACATTTGAATGACCTTTACAAAAGCTACTATTGTAATCAAATTGAATTTATATTCAAGAATAATTCAAAAATGTGTGACAAAATATAAACCACACACACACATATATATATTTACAATTGTAAATCACATGCAACAAAATAGCCCAAAATTGACAGTGAAAGAGATGGTTCCAACGACGAAGAGTACTGAGATGGTAAAAACTGTCCCTTCGGCTGCAGTGAGCTTCTTCTGAAATTCAGAGATGCAGTAGTGAAAAACAGACAGGAACTTACATTTTTACTGTAATTTTTACATTTGTTATGAGTTGTCATGGCAACACAAAATAGTGGTCGATGTTATTTTGTTTCTCATAAGATTCCATACTGTATTTCATGCACTGTATTATATTCAAACAATACTATACTACTAGTTATTCACCTGTTTTGCTTCTTCTTTTATTATTTAAATGGCCAGAGAACTGCTACATAAAAAATACATTTTTATATTTTCATCATTCTTTATTTTGCAGTAAAACATGAGTATATGTAGAGGGCCTAGCAAAATGGAATGTTATTCCAATGTATAATTATTGACAGTATTATATCAGTATAGTACAGTATAATATCAGTACAGTATAATAATGATCACTCTGATTACTGAGGAACTTCTGTCCAAAGCTCCAGATTGAAGTGTATGGCAAAGGCTGAGTGCGCAAACCGTTGTGCTGTTGCGCCAGCACACAGATGAGCAGGTCTGACTTAGTTCTACAAAGACTGCACTGCATATCAAATGACTTTTTGTTATTTTTATGACCTTTAGTTAATTTTTTGTTATTTTTATATGTTTAGGATTTTGTCATGTATATTGTTTTATCAACCAGGTTTTACACATTGTTCTTGTCCATAGAAAGAGATGTCTAATACAAATCTATGCAGATCGTTGAAAATACACATTTGCTGTTAATGGACATTTAATTTGGTAGAGATGTACTTTTATCATTAATGGACAACTCAACCATGTGGTAGAGACTTGNATATTTATTTAAGCTATTTACAACAAAAGGATTGTTAGCAAACCCCTCACATAATTAAAATATATAAAAAACAAAGTTTAGTTATTGTAAGCAATAGTACGAAATGTACAGAATAAATCATAATTACAGTAATTACAGTAGTGAAAACTCACCCTCACAAAAGTGAGAGTGAGAGTAATTTTAAATGAGTATAATAAATGATTATAAAATGATCATAATAAATCATTTTGCACTGTGAAAATATCTGCAACAATGGCTCCACTTCCACTGCAACTAATTAATAAGATTTTTACATGCCCAAGAAAAATATGACCTCTTTTTAAAGTGCCAGTAAATAAATGTATGTAATAATTCAAGTTGCATCCCATACAAATGACATATTATTACAAAGATTTAACACAGACACATGCAGGCAGCAATAAACAGCAAAAGTCAGATGTGAATATTGAGTGCAACTTGCAACGAACTGCAACATATGAACCAGTTCCTATATTTTGGATTTGGATTTGGATTTTTTACCAAATGCCCACTGGTCATCACTATGACACATTATATTCATCCTTACACGCTGAACTCAGATAGTCCTGGCATTAGTTTTATCTGACTCACCTTTGCCCTTAAACACAAGGGCACGTTTACGTCATGAGTGAGTGCTCCACATTTGGTATCCTTTTTATAACATCTATGTTTATGAATACAGTACTTCAGCTATATGAAGTATAGCAAGGTTTGTTTCAACATACATTTGAATAACCTTTACAAAATTACAAAAGCTACTATTGTAATCAAATTTAATTTATATTCAAGAATAAGAAATGTGTGACAAAATATAAACCACACATATATATATATATATAT